>JAZKJV010004399.1:0-413100 GCA_037367405.1 Ottelia alismoides
TGACTGGATTCATGAAGTGTTGGCACTTCTATAGTAGTAGGAGAGTAGATCCTCGTCGACAACAATGTTCTCGCCTTGTGTAAAACATCCGAACTGGTGCTAAGTATTGAGCTTAGGATACACCTTTACGAGTGTGCCTGTCTCATCGTTTTGCGTCCGATTACCTCATTTTTAGGGGAAGTAGTGATTTCTCCTTTCAACTTCCTCCTCTATTCTTTATCTGAGTAGTGGATCCAAAGGTAATATTGTGTATTCTCTTGAAAGAGTGCAAGCTACAAGTTACATGGGAAGTGGAAAGTACGGGATACTTTTTTGGTAGTACTCACTCTCCTATAAGGTTAGCCTGTTAGGACTTGTTATAAGATTTTCTGAAAATACTAATAAAATTGAAAAGATAAAAAATAGTCAACTCTCACAGTTTCACTTGTGTTGGGTTGGTGAATCCATTTTGCATTTTGTTTGTTTGAATTAGAATTAAGGTCAAATATCTAGTCATGTCGACTTGCGCCCTTTTCATTTTATCTTTTTCATTTCTTTTTGCCACACTCACTGTGAGGATTCTTCCGCCTTCCTCTTCATCTATTGTTCATCATCGTATTCCATTCCTCATCTACTCAGTTTCTATCCGAGATGTCATCTCATGGATGGCTTAGTCAGTCCGACACCCATATTGAGTCCATAACCTCGACATCTTCAATAACTCGAGGCGATTCAGAGAACCTGGTTCAGATCTTGTGAATCGATATCCAGACTCCTCAACTTTTTCATTTATTCAAATAAATCAGGATCACTCTTATCCCACCATTCATCCCTTGTGGATGGAGATAGATTTCAGTTCTTATCAAATACTCCATTCACTTACATTTGGAATTGACCCTAATTCCATGTCACCCATTCCACCACAGTTTTCCAGATTGATCGAGGTACCTTTACATGTGCATATCAAGAAAACCACACTATACCCCATTCAGATTAACTCCTTTGTGTCTGAATCAGAGATGGATCCTTATGGAAAGGGGAAGGGACAAACCAACAAAATTAGGGACAATTGGATCAGAACACCTTCAATGCACATTTGCTCTCTTCCATCTAGTTTATCCAACATCAACAACAGATCATGCTCTTGCCCAGGTTTCCTTCCAAGAGATGCTAAATGATCCGAGGAGAGAGAGAGAGAGAGAGAGAGAGCAAAGGAGGAGGAGGAGGAGGAAATGGTGATGAACATGAGGATGGATAGCATGGAGGCCCACTGATGAGCCCATGAGAGAGGCTCCCAACCCACTCCCAGAGAAACATACAATCCTAGCACTATCAAGATTATAGAGTGGATACAAATCACTATAATCCATGGACATTATGAATTGAAGCCGCATTTTCTGGCTCTTCTTCCCTCCTTCCACGGGAGTACCAATAAAGAGCCCTACATCCATATTTAACAATTCTGTCACATCTACCGCATCACTAGCTACCCTAACATCCTGTTATACATAGTCAAGATGATCGCATTCCCCTTCAGCTTTTAAGACAAGGCTCTATATTGGATCAACCGTCTGGAGAAGGTCGTGATGACTTGGGAGGAACTAAAAAAAATCTGTGTTTCTCTAGAAATACTATCCATTAGCTCATCTCAACTAGATGCGAGTAAAAATCAACAACTTCTCCTGAGGACGCACAAGTTAATACATGAAGCATGTAAGAGATTCAGAGATTTGCAGGAGATGTGTCCCCACCATGACATCCCATAGACCAGTAAGATCCAACATTTCTTTGGGGCTTCACTCTTGAAACTCAGAGGCTTGTTTATGCGTTCTATGGTGGCTCTCATTTTAATAAGGATGAGATGTCGTATGGAAGATTGAAATATGAGAAAATAGGAATCGCTAAATAATGGCCTGGCAAATCAAGCTCACAGTCATTGTGGCGACTACTCGAATTTTATCATTGTTTTAACAATTAACCCACACAGATAATTAAGCAATTAAGAGCGAGAGTTAAAATTTATTATATACTACTAATAATGTATAATGGAAAGCAAGAAGGGGTCGAACACAGTAAGTAAGGGAATATAACAGATAAGATAAAAAAATCAAAGCACAATTTATCTCTCAAACACTTAGCCAAACTTTATTTTTTGTGAGTTTTAAATTTTTGTTTTTTTATTTTATTTTTGATTTTATAATTTTCTATTTTGATTTTAATATTCTCTTATTATTTTTTTTTATATTTTTATATTTTCTTTTTCTTTTAATTTATATAGAAGGCTAGATACATGATATGTATAGAATAAAGGCCAGGTAGATTTCAATATTAACAAAAATAGTCAAAATAATGAAAATAAAATATTTTTGGGTTTTAAAGTATTTTTTATTGTTTTTATTTTCAAGAATTTTTTATTTTTTTATATTTTTTAAAGTTAAAAAATATCATAAAATAAGGTTTAAATAAATACTCGAAATTAAAATGGAGATAAAAAAATACCAAATAGTATCAATATTTCTCTGAATTAATTATAATATAGAGATAATAATATAAAGAATAATATTGAATATAAAGCACAATTTTTGGAATTTTTGAGAATTTTATGTATTTTTATAAAGGTTTTTAGGGGTTTTCAATTTTTTGAGTTTCATTTTATAATGTTTAGTGATTTTTGGTTTGATGGTTAAAAATAAATAAATAAACAAAATTTATTTTTTGGAAAATTTTCAAAAAGTTTCTATATTTCTTATGGGTTTTCTATTGTAAACATGGATAAGAGGGCTATTTTATTTTTAATAAATAATTAAGTGCCTGAAAATGCAATGAAGAATTGTAACGTTAATCAACACATTAACATGCACCTATCCTATTTTTTGGAATTTGTTAGAGTAAGATGCCTATTTTAAATAACTTAAGACAAAAAGAAACTACACCACTGGCAGGGGTTGTTCAAATACACGAAACTATGGGGACACACCTGCAAAATGTAGCCTCACATGGGCGTCACTTGAGGTGACGTAGCGTAGATTGAAGCTCAAATACGCAATGTTTGGGGCCTTTTGCAAAAGTTGCAAAATAAATTACATGCAAATGAAATATTAAATATGAAATATTCAATACAAAACTAGGAGAGGGCGTAGGTGCAAAATACTCAAGGCGCGACGGAGGACAACTACGATCTATTCACAAATACACGTGTCAATGTTAGATTGTCAGATGATGCTTCGTGTCTGCGGTGGAGATTAGATCATGCTCGATGATATGATGGTTGAAGGCGGGTGGAATCCAATGCTAGCTACTCTCCTGGAAGAAGGGGGCCTGATCGAACGTTTGTGAGGCCATCTGGAAGAACACACAAAGAACCACCCTTGGATGAACTTCGAGCGGTGATTCAGCATGATTCCAACTGTCTTAGGTGGCCCCCTGAGCTGTAAAAACCTTCCAGGGGAGGTGCTTTAGGCTTAAAACGGCGTGACGATCAACCATGGGCCGCCAAGAGGTCAGGGACGACCTGTTGCTCTAGGTGCTTTTTTTAGATCCAAATCGACCTCTCAGAGGGCCCTCTCCCTCCAGGAACTGCAAAGAAGCATACACAATCACAAAAGGGTCTGCTGGTGGGGTTTTGATGGGTGGAATGAGTGGGGCACATCGGGTTGGAGGTACTTCGACGAGATGGGAGAGTTCAAGCACCCAAAATCCGATCCGGTGGGGATCTGTTGATCTGGAGTGGGTCGATGCATAACAGAAGTGCATGGGAGTATGATGGATGTGCAAGTGGAGGCGGAGAGTGGCTAGGATGGTTGGAATGAAGGGCGGAGCTGAGGCTCTGACGATCGATGGTTTTGAGATATACGCAAAGTAACGGGAGTGGAGCCAAGTAACCTACCCGATTCTTCTATTTCTAAGCTAAGATATAAAAATGACTAGGGAAAAAGGGGAGTACCAACCAATAATGTCCTATGGACGAGCTTCCAGCGGAGATGGCGACAACGCTTCGGATCAGCCTCGATTCGATGCCAAACAACACCCAAAGGGGTCCCAGACGTTCCTGATGTCATTAGGAAGAAGAGTCACTCCTTAGAACTAGGATTTCGTGGCAGAAGAGGGATAAAAAAGGGTGATGTTAGAGGGAGGTGATATTTTATACTTGAAGTTGAGTAGTGTTGAAGATCGAGGGAGATTTGGCGTAGCATTGATTCAGTCGACTAGATAATGAGTAGCGTCTAAGAGAAAGGATCGAGGTCAAAAATCCCAGAAGGAATCATGCCTTAATAGTGAACGAATAAGGATTCAAAATTCGACAAAAAGCGTGTTCAACCGATGTTCTGATAGGGTACAAACCTGGGGAGGAGAATTGACTAGGGTCAACTCTTAACTCCCCCTGATTGGTCGACATTGACCAATAAGAAAAATGTTAGTAAAAAATTATTAAAAATTCGATAAAAATAATAAATGGTTTTATTAATTTTTAGTTATAAAATAGTTTTTTATTTTTTGTATTATTTTATTGTGAATTTATTTATTTTTTAGAGGTAAATAATTACAAATTAGTTTTTAGGGTTACATTATAGGTATATTCATATATGTTTTTGAATCTTTATTTTTATTTTATATTTTCGATTTTCTTAATTAAGTTTATTTTTTTATATAATTATAACTTATTTTTATATACGTAAATATATTTTTATTATATTTTTCTCATATATTATACATATACTTAAATAAATAAAGCTATTGTTGTATAGGTATAGTTCTTGTATATTCATCTATGTATTTTGTATATTATTTTATTTTAATGTTTTATTTATTGTTTTATTCTTGTTTTAATATGCACATATATTATAAATAATATTTATAAATATAAAATTATAAAAATAATAAAGAATAGATAAAACGATTATTTTAATCAGGTATATTATACAATAGGGGTCCAAAAACTAACTTTCACACCTTAACTCCAAAAAATATGAAACTACCTTCATTAAATAGATTATGAAAAGTTATATACAAGTAAAGTGATATTAATATTTTTGAATTTTTTATTAGAGAGATATGGGTTTGGGAAGTTGGGATTTTGGAATCTTATTTAGACTGTAATTTGTAAACTCAATTTTATTTTTGTGTAAGCTCAATTTTGTATTCTTCTATATTTTATTATCTACAACTTTCACGTTCAAAGTTTCTTTATTTTAAAAAGGTAAAAAATAAAATAGGTCCAAAAAATTAGTAAAAATGAATAAATAAATGGAAATGTTTATTGTATTTAGGCCCTTATCTCCCCCTACTTTATTCCTTGACAACCCAGTCATCGAGATGCCTAGATCTCGGGGTTTAGGGTCATAAAATAACTTCGATATTTTATTTTTTTTCTTTTATTTTCTTTATTCTATAATTTTGGCATTAAAAATAAGTTTTTGTACAGTATTTATACAATAATGAACGAATGTTAATTTATGCAAATTAAGGATATTTACATGCATTTACTAGGATTTTAAGGCAAAATGATAGAATAAAGGTGATGAAATGGAGATTCATCAAAGATCTTTGAGGAGGTGGTCGAAGGAGAGGTCGCTCTATACTTATCCTGAGCATATCAGAGACAACTATAGATACACCACAATCCCGTCAACATGGCAACATCTAGTGAAGTAGGCAGGGATGAGAGTTCCAATCTCGGTATCATAGGGAGCCACCTGTACAAAGTTGATACTATTGAGAAGAGGTCATAACTTTGAGAAGTTGTTTATAATCGAACAAAGGACCGAACACTTAGACAAGTTGGATCGGATGTCAAAGTAGTTGAAGATTCCTGTGAACACCATCAATGTCATACAATATGTGAGCCTGGGTGTTCCTACTGAGCCGAAGGAGACTCCATCACCACATAATCCTCAACCGAGGTCAGGTCAGCCTCAGATCCAACATGTATACTACATATAGGTACCTAACGAATTATAATCTCATCACCTTTATTCTTTCATTTTGACCTTAAATTCCAAGAAAAATGCATGTATATATCATTAATTTGTGAAAATAAAGACTCTATAAACTACACAAAATATTACATAAAATACTATATATATATTGTATTTAATTCCAAAATAAAATAATAAAGGAAAGAAAAGAAAAAAGAATGAAGTGTCAAAGACACTGAGTGGCCCTAAACCTCAAGACCCAGTCATCACGATGACTTGGTCGTCAAGGAATAAAGTAGGGGGATATAGTGAAAACAAATTATACATAAAATACACAAAACCCCTGATTTTAATTATTCAATAATTATATTTTGGACCTATTTTATTTTATTATTTCACACCTTAAATAACAATACCCTCAACATGAATATTGTGTATAAAATACAAAGAAAAATACAAATTTGATTTCATTAAAATAATGCACAATGAACACGGGACACACAAATAAAAATTCACAAATTTTTAGACCTATGTTTCTCCATAGAAACTCAAAATTCACTAAACAAACCTTTATTGTTCATAAAATTAAATTAGCTATCCAATGAAGATAGTTTCATTTTAGAGTTAAAATGCAAAAGTTAGATTTTGCCCCTCATTGATCAATTCATTTATATTTATTCTTGACATTTTTAGCTTTCTTATACTTTTATATACTTGAAAATATTTTTTAAAATGCATACAAACAATAAAAATAAAATAAAACAATGAAAAAGTTATTAAAATAAATAACATACTTTATTATACAGGCTAACTACTCCTATACATATATGTACCTAACTATTTAAGGAAATGAACAAAAAATAGAAAAATAAAAAATTATACATATGTATTTAAATAATTTATACATATATATTTGGTGTACATAATAATAAATAAAAATAAAATGAAAATAGTTCAAAATAGTCAAATATACCTATATATATAAACCTAAAAAAATAGTTTTTATAGATAACCTTTTAAAAATAAATAAAAATCATGATATAATAGTCCATAAAATAAGAAACAAATTTCATGTTTTATGGAAAAACAATAAAATTATTTGTTATTTATTTTTAAATTTTCTCTTCATTTATTCCTGTTATGTCGCGTAGCGACCCTTTGTGGACCAATGGGCGGGCCCCATTAGTTGACCTGGGCTCAATTAACCCCTCTCTCTTTCTCGAGCTCCGGACTTGTAGGAACCTGGTTTTCTTTCTTTATTATTTCTCGATTAAATCATGATCTGCCTTAGCGTGGCGAGTGAATTATAGAGATTTGATCTCCTTAATTTGTCCCCAAGCTTGCGATTAAATTGATCTTCATTTATCCATGAGAATTTTGGCTGCAACACGCCCCCTCATTTATCTATAAATATGGTACCCATGCCCCCTTTTGCTGTTTGATTACTCATTGGTCGTTCTTAGCTTGGATCCTAGAGTTACATTCCCTTGGTGACAGAAAGCATTTGGGTGGGTTTGCAACGAGGAGGAACAACTAGTGGACTCGATCCAACCATCACCGGCCAACCATCACCGGTGGTTCTGCTTCTCTCTGGCATATGGATCAATTCGAGGCCCTTTGCCATTATTTTCTTGGTAATGTCTTAAGTACAATTTACTTTTGTCTCTTTAATTTTTCATTTAGTCATTAGATTTAATAGTAATTACGAATCCCCTATTTGACCTGGAGCTCAGGCCCCTACCAAATTAACACATTTCCGACCATATCTCTATCTGATTTCCATGCCATATCATTCCCCTATGTGTTCTCCATTTTTTCCATCTATCAAACTTGGAGCTCACTTGTAGCTTTAGAGAAGCCCCGACCAACTTTTGGACTCGTCAGAGCGAGTAACCCCCATTGGAGGAAGGAGAAAACGACGATTGAAGCGAGACCAGCATATGTTCTTTGGTTGTTCTTCTAGAGCATCAAGAACATGACCCAGATCTAATCTGGACGACCCAATGTATTCGAACAATTGCAGGAAAAGAGCCATTGGACCTGCCATACATTATCGAGAGAACGACATGATGAAAGGGGCTTAAGTAGGTAAAATTGCAAAGACCCCTTTACGCATTTTGTATTTATTATTTATCATGTAAATCATTTAATTGGCTTATATTTTTTTGTTGGATAAATTGCATTGAAGCCTCTATATTTTTTGGATATTACAACTTAGTCATCTATTAGGTCATCCCACATGATCCCCCATGTGAGTGGCCATTTTGCACTTGTACCCCTTTGAGTTTCTAAATTGATACTTGATATTGAAAACAAAGTTCTAGTTCAAAAGTTCATGGTATTTCACATGTAACTCCTTGATGAGAGATCGAGCTACACGGGGTAGGGAATCAAATAATCAAAGGGTCATTGTGACCCGGATAACAAGGCCTAAGCTCAATCAAGAAAAAAAGAGAACCACACAGTCACAATATAAAGCAATCAAAACAATGTAAGCGGTCTCCGCTATTTATTTTAACATGGTATAACAACCAGAGTCAAACTCAAGGAGCTCGAGAAAACCTTTAAAGTAGTCGAAATCAGATAATAAAATGCATATTTTTTAATATTAAAATTTTCAAATTTTTGTGGTTTTTAATTAAGGAATGACAACAAGTAAATAAGGAAATAGTGCACACAAACTAGCTTTTGCAATCTTTATTCAAGACTAAAATGCTAAAAAATAAGGAATAAAATATTTTTGTGTTTTTCAAATGTTAAGGTATTTTTGATAATTTTTGGGGTTTTTTTGATGTTTTTATGATTTTATAAAAATCAAGCAAAAGATAAATAGGGAAACAATGCACATCTAAGACTATATTGCAAATTAAAAATAGCTAGAGTGCCTAATGTCCCGGAGATAAATTTTATGATAAACTAGATAAAAAGAGCTACAAACAGACTTTGAAATTGTATTTTTCTAATTTTTTGAATTTTTTTATGACTTTTATAAGTTTTCAAGAGTTTTTTGACTTTTAGGGTTTTTATGATGGTTTTTGAAACAAAAATGGTTTTGGAAGTAAACACAAAAACAAACATTCACATTTTTTTTTGGAATTTTTAAATTAATTTTCCTAATTTTTATGTACTTTATAAAATAGACAATAAGATTTTTAGGGGTTTTGATTTTTATAAAATAAAATACGCAACAAAATTAATCCCAGAAATTGCAACAAATATTACATGTGAGCAATAGCTAACACTAATATTTATATAATATTTGGACTTAATTCTGTAATTATTTAACTAAAAACAAGACACACAGATTGTAGGGACCTTGTTGCAATTAAAATAGTCTAATGGCCAAATAATTACATACGTAGAAAACTGAGAGCCATACACAACAGTATAAATGCAAATATAAAAAAAGTTTCATTTAAAATATAACATAGATGAAGTTAAGAATAGATAATGCAAATACACCAGAAGAGCACGTGGTATGCCACGTGAGTACACACAAACATGACTGAAATGCAAATAGAAAAAACAAACAGGATCCACATACAAAATAACCTTTTACGAGACTATTTTAAACTATGACAAATATTTAGAGGACCAAATAAGAAAAACAAAATAGAGAGGGGCCTAAGAACAAATTACCCCTTATTAAGCACGATCCAACGACCGATGACACTCTACTTATGATTGGACGGTCATGATGCAAGGATACCTCTTCGGCAATGGATGGCGGAGATGAGATCCTCAGATGGATCTGATGGTCGGAGGCCTCCCACGGATGGATGGCTCGGATTAGAACTGAGAGACCCCTTGATCGAACGATGGAGGAGATGTATGGAAGAACGGGGAAGAACTCACCGGAGGTGAGTTTCAATCGAATGAAATGAAGGTCGGTCCTGTTTGTTAAAAATAGGAGAAGATCGGATGAAACCAGGTTTAGGCGAGAAAAGGGGCCGGGGGGGGGGGGACCAGTTGACCTCGGTCAACAATCTGAGGTGGCTCAATTAGAAGGGGCCTGGGATGTGGACAAAAGATACTACAGGACAAAATATGGAAGAAAAATAGATAAAAAATAATAAATGAATTTAAATGAAAAAATGAATAAAATGAAAAAGTTTATTATTTTTCAAAGATTTTTCTATGATTTTTATTTATTTTTATGAAAATAAATTAGCGTATATACAATATATAGTATTATCTACATGTATAATATACCTAAGTATTCTATATAATTATTTTTATTTTGTTATTTTTACATAATACCCTAATTTTATATTTTATTTATTTATATCATATTTTATGATCACAAATCGATTTTTATTTTATTATTAAATCTTTTTCACAAGTATAGAATAAATAGTGAATGTGATGTATATACATGTGCTTTGTACAATGAAAGGGGAATTTATTTTTATTGTTATTTACTTTTTTGATTTTTTTTATTTGTTTTTATATTATTATTAGAACTATATACATGGAGGTAAAAAATGATTTAATTTTATTTTGTTAAAAATGATAATTTATACACATAGGTAATATGTACAACATAGAGTGGACCTATCTCTCTCTACTTATTTTATTTTGCAATCAGGTCAAGTCTTGACCTTCTCTTAGGGTTCGGGTCACTCTGTATTTACTCTAAATACCTCCTTCCTTTTTTCCTTTATTATTTTACTTTTCACAAATATATGCTAATTATGCAATATCAACATATGCATGTTGAATGCTATATTATTGCATTTACATGTTATTTGCATGCTCATTTACTAAGAAAAATAGCTAAAATAAAAGAATAAAGAGTGAGAATCAAGGATTCATCACTCGTCATATTTATGTTATATTACAAATATACCCCTACCAACTTGTACAACTTTTATTTTTGCATTTCTATTTTCTATAAATAGTTGTCGTGCTCCAAATATTATGCAAAATAGGGATAAATGCATGATTAGATGCTCCCTCAAGCCATATAATTTTTTAGCATTTTTTTACATTTTTATGAAAAATAAAAAGAGCACTTTTATTCCTTGTTTGACTTAAAAAATTAAAAAATAACCAAAACTTGTTAAAAAAATCCAAAAATTAGCTACTACTTATTACTATAATTTATCACTATAGACCAAAAATCACAAAAAAATCAAAAGAAAACCAGAAAATAGAAAACCCTTCCTAACCCTAAAAAATATTAAATATTTTCAAAAAACCTAAAAAATAGTTTTCTATCTCATATTTTTATATGTACTTAATATTACACATTAAAAATAGTTTTGAGAAAATTTGGACTATTTGATATTTTTAATTCTCAAAACAATTCAACCTATTTAATTATTTCCTAATTTGGGATATTTTGAATTTTTAAAATACAAAAAAGTAGTAAAAATTACTTAAAAATTCGTAGAAATAGAAGAATAGAAACACAAAAACATTTGATTTTATCATTTTGACTATATATAACAATATTTATAAATAACATAGCCTATATATATTAAACATACATATATCTAGTTATACATACTTATTATTATTATTTATTATAAATACCTTAGATATATTTTAAACCCATTTAAAATAAAGAAGTATTATTTTTTATTTTATTTTATATTTTTTATATATTTATTATATATTCCATATATATACCCTATATTGTGTACACATTATTATATATAGTTATTTATATATCTTTATTATATATTAAAAAGAAAAATAAATTAAAAATAAAAAAAAAACTAAGAATAAAATAAGATATAAAATATAAAATATAAAAATATAAAAAATAGATATTAAATAATAAAAAACTCAGAAATATTAAGTATATAGTAGCTATATATATACATTGTTATTTAGAGATAAATAATAAAATATTTACTCCAATTTGTTCCTTGTGTTCGATACCGTACTCGTACTTGCACACTATACACATTTATTTCTAGGGTTTATAGTAAATTTTATTCCACTTGTTTGCATTGCTTGATTCTATTTTGGGTTGATTGTTGAATTTTTCGTTGGTCGTGAGCGGCCACCTCAATGACATTATAGGTTCCTCCTTTTGTTACCTTTGACTTGATGATATTTTAACACCTAACTAGTTACCTCCACATTCGTCTCAGTAGATTGTTTTATGCCAGCTTGAGCTCCAGCCCCCATCATATATAGATCCATTCTTCCTACCACAGCCTCAAGTTCAAGAGGTGAACGATGTCTGGAACAACTATGCCTAATTGTTTCGTCTAGGAGGACAACAATAGGGCCTATCTTCTACACTCAGGACATATCACCAACCCTTCTGTGGGAGGTTTGTCCAGGGATTACACCAGCCTCTATAGCCTCAGCCTCCATCCTATTAGAACTATTGGAGGCTGAATCATTAGTACCAGCAACTCATGTACCGGCAATACCAATCGTACCATAACAACATGGCTACTTCTTAGAACCAGTACCATCCTCCTCCATAATTTCATAAGCAGCAACTCCTACGTTACCACAACTCTTAGTTTTCCTATCCTATGTAGTATCAATCTCAGTGTGGTCAGCACGTTGAATCACCTAAGGCTGCTCCAGTGAACTTAACTCTGTACTGCTTGACCCAACTTATCAGAGGCCTAGCAGAGATGTCCTAAAAGCTCGACGACCTCAATACGACCAATATTCCTATTCCTGCGCAGGTTGAAGCGAACCCTAGTAATTTCAAAAGGAAAGAGCATGTATTTTGTGGTATCCAGTCTGGTCTCATAGAGTTAGATATTTCAGATTATGTTTTATCTCATGTGGCGACTCATAGAAGCGGGAAGACTTTGCACTCATCAGCCACCGCTAAGGGAAGAATAAAGAAACTTTTGGCGAATCATCTTCTGCATAAATCAGTCCAACAACAGAGACAAGGGAGAAGATGATAGAGGAGAAGCACCGGCCATCCACCACAACCTAGAGGAAAAAGAACAAAAAAATCATCAAAATAAAAATTTCCAAAAAGAAAAGAAAATCGAAGCCTAGATGGACTAGCCAATGGGGAGTCATCACTAGCAACACTTCCCGAGCCATCCGACAAAGCCCAAGCTCATGCAAATATGTTTTTGCCAATTTTGCATGGCAACCCATCTTCTGGCCATCCATATGTAAATAATTCTATGATGAAGAACAATGCATTATATTGTGAATATTCCATTTCTTGAAGCAATGAAAAATAAAACAATTAGGAATTTGAAAAAAAATGCATTGTCCCACCATGGCATTGTTGAGATTATTGAAAATCTTGTTTTTAAAATGCCATTGATTAAGGCCATGGAATACATGCCAAATATTAAGAAAGGATAGAAATAAGCATTTACCTTTAAGCATCAGAACTACAAAAATAGATGCAGCAGAGAGAAGAACATATTAACCATGGCCACTTTGAATGTTATCAGTGATCTCCCATAGAAGAAGAAAGATAGGGAGCACCCAACATCAGATGCAGGATTTTCGATCAATGTTTTGAGCAAAATCTGCTTGATAGTGGATCTTCAATCAACGTCATGCACTCCTCATTACTTGCAGAATTTGGGCTTGGACCGCTTAAGATTACCTGCATGATCCAGTAATTTATGGATAGGTCCATCAAGCGGTAAAGTTATTTGGTGGAGGATGTTATCATGAATGTACATGGCATCTGCTTTCTTTTGGACTTTGTAGTCCTAGACATAGACTTTCCTGCACCGTTTACTCCATATTCTTATTATTTTGGGTCGATCGTTCCTTAGAATAGCAGAGGCAGTCGTTGACTATGGATTTGGGAAGATTACGTTTCGCACCAGCAATTATTGAGTCACTATTGATATTATCAGCAAACCCAAAGCCACATCTGATGGAGGGAAGTCAGAATATTCAGTTGAAAACTGTGATGATGTGGATATCAAAGATCCATCAATTTCTCTAAATGACATTTTCACTTGGGAAATCCTCTCTTAAGAGGAGGATCTGAAAACACAGTCAGTCCATGCTTCCTTGTCAATTAGAGTCAGAATTTGAGTCACTGGTCAACATGTTTGAAGACAACTCATGCTAGATCGAACATGAAGAATCCATTGCCGTTATGCTTGGCACATTCATATCAAAGCTAGTAGTGACAACACCTCATTGACTTTAACAGCTACCAACACAACATCCAAAGTGACCATGAATCACACTCTACAAATACATGAACTCATACCGATCTTGGTAGGTCTGAAGTTTGCATTCCTAGTGGGTGAATCACACGTATCTGTTCATCATTAGTAGCAAGCTGTGGATCAGGAATCTCGACTTCTCGAGGCTCTAGAAAAGAACTTCAAGGCACTTGGTTAGAAAATATTCGATCTTTGAGGGATAAATCCATCTTTGTGTTCACACCATATCTATCTTGAAGAAGACTACAAACCATTTCAGGAATTTCAAAGAATACTAAACCTTAATCTTCAGGACATCGTTATGAAAGAAATAATGAAATGGTGAGAAACATGCTTTATTTATCTCATATCTGTCTCTAAATGGATGAGCCCCCTACATATTGTTCCTAAGAAATCAGAGCACACTATCATGAATAATGACCAAGGAGAGGAGATCTCTACTCGAGCACCGACATCCTAGCTCGTGTGTGTTGACTATCACCACCTGAACTCAATGACAAACAAGGATCATTCCTCTCTGTCATTCATTAATCAAGTTCTTTAGCGACTTGTAGGGAAAGAATACTTCTGCTTCTTACATGGGTATTTTGGGTACAACCAAGTGGCGATCATCCCTGAAGACCAAGACAAGACAAAATTCACCTTCCTATTTGACACATATGCATTTCAAAGAATGCCCTTTAGACTTTGTAATGCTCTAGCCACTATCTAAAGGTGCATGCTTGCCGTATTTGCAGACATGGTTGGAATTTTTCATGAAATTTTCATGGATGATTTCACCGTCTACGATGACAATTTGATTCATGCTTTATGCACCTAGATAGAGTAATACAAAATGTGTGAAGTTAAATCTTGTTCTATCATGGGAAAGAGCCACTTCATAGTCACAGAAGGAATTGTGCTGGGCCATGCCATATCCAATCATGGCATGGAGGTCGTGTCGACGACCCGATGAAAGTGGACGTGATTGCTAAACTTGAGTCATTTCAAAATGTGAATAATGTGAGGTCGTTATTAGGGCATGTTAGCTTCTATCACCGATTCATCAAGCATTTCAACAAGCTTGAGCCATTATCGACCAATCGCTTTTCCAATAATTACATCAGATGAAAGATCTAGTCACTTAGGCTCCGGTCCTACATCCACTCGATTGGTCTATTATTTTTAAGATCATGATAGATGCATCTTATTTCATAGTTGGGGTTGTACTAGGACAAAGAAGAGACAAGATGCCCTATGCAATTCATTACACCAGCAAAACATTAGATGAAGCACAAAGAAACTACATAATAATAGATAAAGAATTGCCAGAGATTGTCTTTCATTAGAGAAGTTCATATCCTACCTTTTTGGATTAAAAGTTATTATTTTTAATTACCACTCTGCTATCTGATACTTACAATAGAGGAAGGATGCCAAATCGTGTCTTCTCGGATGGATCCTTCTCCTCCAGGAATGTGACTTGGGAATCAGAGATCAACATAGAGTTCATAATGTGGTACAAGATCACTTATCAAGGATAGAGTGCCAAGAGACTCAGCTAAGCACTACACTTATCACAAAGACCTTCCCTTATGAATCCATCCTCAGCATTGGATCTCTCCCTTGGTATGCCTATATTTTGAACTATCTCTTATGGGGTAGTTCCACAAGATTAGACAAAAATCAAGGAGGATATGTTCTTGTGCGATATCCATTTCTACCATTGGGAATATCCATAATTATTCAGGGAAGGAACATACTATATTTGGTGATGGTGTATTCCTTAAGAGGAGTACACAAGTGTTCTCAAGCATTGTCATAGCGTTGAATCTGATGGACACCATTTTGGAAGCAGAAATATAACAAAAATTATGTAGTGTGACCTATGGTGGCCCACACTATTCAAGGATGTGAATGAATATGTGAAAGCATGCATTGATTGTCAGAAAATGGGAAAAACCCATGGTAAGAAAGACAACATGCCCCTCAAATTTATCGAGGTATCTGATGTATTGGATGGGGAATTGACTTAATCGATCCATTTCCTAACAGTCATGTCTTTGAATACATCCTTCTTGCTATATATTATGTGAGTCGATGGGTTGAAACTATCCCCATTCGAACCGCAGATAACAAAGTAGTCTGCAAATTTCCAAAAGATAACATCATTTTATGTTTCAGGATACCGAAGATACTGATATCGGATAGGGTAGACACTTCATCAATAAATAGGTCAAGAAATTAACGAAGAAGTACAACATCGATCGCGGAGTTGCATCTTCTTATCATCCTCAGTCAAATGGCTAGGCAAAAATTATCCAACAGTGAAATCAAGACGATCATGCAGAAACTTGTAAGGCTGAACATAAAGAACTAGTCATAAATCTTGGACTTAATCCTCTAGACATACCGAACCGCCTACAAGTCTTCCTTTGGAAAGTCACCCTATCATATTGTATATGGAAAACCCTGCCATCTACCCATGGAATTGATTCACAAGTCAATTTGGACAGTTAACATCTGTAACCTCAACTAATAAAGAGGTGGTCAGCAAAGGAAATCGGATATGAACATGCTCCTAGAATTCTGAGACTATGTCTACGACAACAACTTGATGTATAAGAGAATGTCAAATGCTGACATGACAAGCATATTAGAAGAAAGATGTTCAAATCTAGACAGAAAGTGTGGTTGTTAGACGTAAACTTAAAGATTTTTACAGGAAAATTGAAGAGCAAATGGGCATGGCCATACAGAGTAAGAACTGTGTGTGACAATGGAAGTGTCCTAATATCAGAATTTTTATCTGACGCACAACCTTCCTTTGTCAACAGTCAGTTGCTGAATCCATATTTAGAGCATGATATATTCTTGGCTATTGTCAACTCTGCACAAGTATTTTTTAGTGATGAATTTACTGCTTCAACAACTTCAGTGGAGCTAGACAATGCTTCCAGAAATAAAATTTTTTATTAATTTTCTTAGTTTCTTATTTTCTTATTTTTATTGCAATTCTCCAATTGGTCCATTCTTCAATATAGAGCTCATTCCATTCATATGTTCTATACTTAGGGTATGCTTCATACTAAGTATGGGGGGGGGATAAGTGCCTCCAGGTTATTCATTATTCATTGTCTTGCTTGTCTCTCAATTTTTGATCCTATATATATACTTATGGATATATTACCCTAGGTATAAGGGAGACAAGCAGAGTACATTGATTTCCTAAATTCTAGATCCTAGATCATCCTTATTTTGTACACAGTCTGTTATACTTAGGATTATTTAATCCTAAGTATAGGGGATATGATTGACTTCTCATTCTTTATTTAGTCATTATTGTATATACATTCCTATACTTAGTAAAAGGTATGTATTAGTTTTTCTCTCTGATCTATGAGGACATAGCTCAAGCTAAGTATAAAGGTGTTGTATATACATTGTATATACTTTAGCCATAACTCGTACTTTTAAATTTTCAATAAACATGGCTAATATAATTTTTGGATAGGATGATACAATTAATCATCTATAGATTACACTATAAATATTATAAAACTTTTAAAAATATGACTAATAAACAAATTTTAAAATATTTTGCAAAACAATTTGAAAAATGGTTGTAAAACTTCCCAAACTTTTTTGAAACCATTTGGAAAATTTTTGCAAAATATTTGCAAACCTTTTAATTTTTTTTGTAATTTTTTTTCATTTATTTAAATAAAATTTAAAAAATTCAAATCGCAAATGATTCGAAAAATGGTTGGAAAAATACTTTCAAAAATATATACATACTGTTTGAAAAATCATTGCAAAATGCTTTTTTGCAAAATACTTTTCAAATGTTGTAAATATTTCCAAAAATTATTTGTATAAATTATTTGTAAAATAAGTTTTCAAAATATTTGTTAAAATATTTACAAATTATTTTGAAATCTTGTACATATTTATTAGGAGTAATAACCCAAAAATAATTCTGTATATATATAATCCTTGTGCATAAAAGTCTGTAATTAACAAGTAACTTAACTTGTAAATACCCAATGTAAATTCTTATATCCAATTCTTTTAAATATTTATGCACTCATGTGTATATACTTGAACATACTTTTTTTACAATCATTTAGTATAAAATCCCTAATAATTTCCAAATTTCAAAACAAATAAAAATTTGTAAAATGTCTTCCAAAATCACATAAAAATATGCAAAATCTTTTCAAAATTCCGTAAAAAGTTCAAAATCAGAAAATTACTTCATAAAAATATTCTTCTTGCATAGTACATAGCATTTATATTTTTTCTAAATGATCAAGACAATTGAACAAGTATTAAATTAAGTCTGAAGATTGGAGCTGAAGGGTGTCGGTTAAGCCTTATGCGCATTATAGAAGCACGTAGGTCGCATCAAATACGACCAAGAGCAACTAGTCATACTTTTGCAAGGGGTAGTGGAATTTAACAAAAAAAATGAATGATGAAAAATACATGGTTCGATAACACTTCTCAAACTATTTCATCCATATCACTAATGGATAAAAGAATCATCTCCTGAAGTGTGTTTGCGATCGATATTCACTAAAGCAAGAGACCTCCTGTCTCAAGTCTGATCTGTCGACAAGAGCACATGTAGGCATTTTAATGAGATGATGTGCTTTCCACAATCCAAATTGAAGATCTGAGCGAGGAACCTCCAAATTTCAACTTAAGAAATCAGCAATCTTCCTCACAAGGAGTCAATCCGACAGCACAACAACTTGGCAATGACAACGATGCTCTCCAGAACAACAAGGTGGAAGGGGCGCAATATTGAGAGAGAGAAAGAGGAGACGTGTATGAGAATGAGAGGGAGAGATTTCAACTTAATGAGTTGAAGTGTTGTTGTTTGTTAAGGAAAGGGCAAACCGTGCCCTCTCTTTTATAGAATATTGGACGGTGAAGATTAACTCTTAATTTCAAATCAAAAGCCATGATAATTATTGCTTTAAATTGCAAAAATTAATTAATTTAAGATAAGTCAAATATATCCTTTCAAGATAATTCAATTATATTATATCATTTAATATATAGATAATTTGGATGAGGATAATCCATATTATCATACAATAACATTTTTTGCATACATTATCTCATTAGATAATCCACATTATCATGCAACAACATTTATTGCATAATATACACAAAATACGATTCCAAATAATATTGTGAAAATTTCAATCATGCCATTGACAATTATAAATCTTATTCAACCGTCCAATATAAAATGTAAGCTGTTTTACAATTAATTGGTTAATGTGAATCCCATTCAAATATACATTTAAATTATAATTATATAGAAAATTAAATCTCTCTAACATATTATAAATAATATTTATAATATCCATGATTATTGTGGATAGTAATATCCACATTAATCATATCTTTGATAATTAAATTATATTTAATTATCTAAGAAGATTATTCTCATGTGTCCACATAACATGAATCGTATTCACATTATCCATGATAAATTTAATCAAGTTTAATTATCAAATATTTCCAATGCTTAGATACACATTTCAACAATAGAATTATTCTTGAACTCTTTCAAGAATAATGTGTTTTCTCCGCAAACACTTGGAGATAAGTATATGGAGATTGTACGTTACCATGTATAGTGACTTGGATATTTAGATCATATCTCAAATTCTGAGCCAGGGAACCTCTCAAATATGTTTAATAAAACTATAAATCTAATCTTCTCATTGCATCTGAATCGCATTCAGATCAATGTCCAACATTTGGACTAAGGCCAGATTATTAATCTACTGATAGTAGTCACCAAAATCGAAACTTGTTTCATCACATCCTCAGAATGGAAGTGTCATGGTTATACAATTGTTTACGATCACATCTCCCTCGTATTCCTAATATGCATACATATTGCATACTGGAAGACCTCGAATAAACATGAAGTTTTAGATTTTATTCGAATTGTCTCCTTTAAGGTTTACCATTAAGTTTATCATTTGATCATTGATGAATCCCACTTCATCACTCTTTATTCCTATATTTTAGCTAGAAACTTGAGCAAAACATCATGTAAATAAGTGTAAATATCATAAATTGCCAAAACACATGCATCATGTAAATATGCATAATTAGCATGATTTTGTGCCAAAATAAAGGAATAAAGAAACCCAAGAAAAAGAGGGAAATATTTAGAATAAATATTGAGTGACCGAATCCCAAGGGAGGGCTCAGCATGGGCCTGACCGCAAAAGAATTCAAGTAGAGAGAGATAGGGAAGCTCAATTGTGTGTACATATACCCATGTATATAAAAAAAATATTTTCCTCAAAATAAAAATTTAAAAGTGTTTCTTATATTTTATACATATTTATGAAAATAAAACTAAAATAAAAACGGGAAAAACAAAGAAAAATAAAAATACCTCTCCTCAGTGTATATAAACCGTGTACATAGAATAACATATCTATTTATTTTCTCCTTGTAATTAATTAAAAAAATCTCATAAAAAAATAAAAAAATAAGAAAAATAAAAATAAAATAAAAATAAAAAGAATAAATATCAATTCCCACTCTGTAGATATGCCACGCACATATTTATATACCCATATTTATTTAACCCCTGTAAATACATCATAAAAATAAAATAAAAATATCCCATCATTCCAAATTTTATGTTGTAAATAAATAAAATATAAAAATGGAATAAATATACAAAAATAAACAACTGAAAATAATAATAAAAAATCCTTTTTTGTATATATCTACATATAATAATAATATAATGTAAATACCTTATTTATTTTTCAAAAAAAATAAAAATCACTAAAAAATTATTTGAAAATAAATAAACATTTTTCATATTTAAAGTTTTCGAAATAAAGGCATTTACTATTTTTTATTGAATTTTCAATTAATTAATAAGTGGCTGCTCCTGATTGGTCCAGGTCAACTCCCCCCTGGACCATTCAACTCGGATCTGTGCGCCCCGATCCGACTTCTCATAATTATCCCCGCATGATTCGAGCTTCATTCGCCTAAACCTTGGGTCCTAATCATACTTCATATATCCGATATCCATGCCCGGTGGTTTTTCCTCGCGATCCGAGCTCCGACAACCATGCCTAACCTCCTTCTTCTCGGACCCCTAGCAGTATAAAGCCGACCTCCACCGCACCTTCTCTCGCTTCTTTGGATCTGCACCTTCGTCCCAGGACCTCCACCCTGATCCCTAGAGTGACAGCTATCGATCGGAGTGTTGCAGAGAGGAGGAGGAGGTCACCAGCCACTGATCCGGTGACCCTTGTCACCGTGCGCCGCCGCGAGGTGCGCCAGAGCCTCGGGACCCGACGACCCTTCGAGTCGAAGACCCAGAGCTCCGCGAGCTCGTCCCCAGTCAACTCCGGCCACTAGGTAACCCCGATTCCATCTAGTTTTCCTTAATTTCCGATTACGCCCAAATCCACCCTCTACTGTCGTCGGTCGATTCCCACCGCTACATCCACCCATTCGATCATCGGTCCATCCCGTCACCCTCGTGAGACTTCTCCTCACATTCTGTACCCACTCACTCCCCTTGGTTCGCCCCGGAACCAAGGCTCGACCTCCACCGCCGTCGCCTCATCGGAGGTCGTCCATTCGACGCAACGACCACCCTTACCACCCCCTGACAGGTCGAGGTAGTTTGCCCTTGATCCAGGAGTTCTTCTGTGCCCTTTTTCAGGTCAAAGGGGCCTCATCTTGAGGTCCAAAGTTTGTGCACAGGAGCTTCCCTCCTCCGTCGTCGCCGGGCCGCTCCGGTGGTCCCCGGCCTCATCAGAGGCATCTAGCAGCTGCAGAACACCTTGGCGATCATTTCCACCATCTCAGCAGCCCCAGAGGAGGTCGAGCGCGCCCGTGGTGCTCCGGCGAAGTTTGCCGGAGCTGAGTTCATACAGGCTCCTTCTCCGTCATTCGATTAGCCTCTCTGCTCCAGATCTGATCAGAGCCGTCCATTTACGAGGAGCACCCACCGTTCGATCCACCAGGGAGCTGATCTGGACCTTTCGCTCAGATGAAGAGGCACCCTATACCCAGCACCGTCCGATCTACACATGGCCTCTTCATCGTCGTCGATCCAGCGAGGGTTTAGCCACAGTCAGTCACCGTCAGATCCTCTACGTGGCAAGCTCTCCGCCGGTGATGAATACCCATTCATCACTCTTTATTCTTATATTTTAGCTACAAAAACCTATGCAAATGCATGTAGATATGTGTAAATAGGAATAATTAACAAAAGCATGCATCTTGTAAAAATATGTAATTAGCATGTTTTTGTGCAAAAATAAAAAAATAAAGAGTAAAAAGAAAAAGAGGGAAATATTTAGAATAAATATTGAGCAATCTAACCCAAGGGAGGGCTCAGCATGGGCCTGACCGCATAAAAAGCCAAGTAGAGGGAGATAGGTGCTCATGTGTAAATACCTATGTAAATAAATAAATTATATTTTCCTCAACCAAAAATATGTTGTAAATATTTGTACATATTTATACACTATTAAAAACAAAATAAAAATTTAAAATACAGAAAAACTCAAAAACACCTTTCACCATGTACATAAACCACCCCCTTATCTATTTAACCTTGTAAATAAATTTATTTATTTTCAAAACTTTTTGTAAATATTCTATGGTACATATATATTGTAAATAAATAAAATAACAAGAATCAAAACAAAAATCAAATAAAAATCACAAAATTAAAAATACAAAAATACATTCTGTATATACCATATATATAAATGTATATAACTATTTATTTCACCCATGTATATAAATAATAAAAATAAAATAAAAATATCCTTTTATTCCTCATTTTATTCTATAAATAAAATATAAAATAGGAATAAAAATGTATAGAAATAACTAATTAAAAATCAAAAATCAAAAAAACCCCATATTGTACATATACCTATGTATAGACCTATTATGTAAATACCTTATTTTTATTTCCAAAAATCAATTAAAAATCACAAAAAATAGAAAAAATTAAAACAAAAATATTTCATGTTTTAAGTTTTTGAAAATTCGGCCATTTAAAGGCCCAAAAAAATCAAATTAAAATTCAGGCCTTGGCGGGCTCTGATTGGTCCACGGGGGATTGTTGACCCCCGGTCAACTTTCCCCCCTGGACCACAGAGTCGCGGATCTGCTTTTGGACCCGACTTCTTTTAATTATCCCCACCAGATCCGATCCCCATTTAGCCTAACCCAGGGTCCTAATCACCCCCAGGTACCCGGGAATCTCGCCCGACATCGATCTTAGGGATCCGTGCTCACTCGAGCCGGACCCGAGCCCTTCTTCCCGGACCTGCAACCATATAAAGCCTGAGCTCCGCCGCATTCATTCTTCATCTTTGGCTCTCCACCTTCACTCCCGTGACCTCCATTGCATTCAGCAAGGTGACAGCTTCCGTCTGCCGTGTTGCAGCGAGGAGGAGGGTGCCCGACCATCGATCCGGCAGCCGTGCGCCGCCGTGCTCCGCCACCTAGTTGGAGCTCGAGCCTCAAGCAGTGACGACCTTCGAGGCGACGACCGGGAGTTAGCCACAGTCCAGCACAGTCTTCCGATCCACCCAGGTAGTCGATTAGCTCTTCCATTTCGTTTAATTTCTGATTTCGCCCAAATCGACTCTCCGACGTGTTCCCCTGATTCCGGCCATCTCGCGTAATATCTCGATCATCGGAACCCCCACACACCTTCGCCACCCTCCGACGCACGTTCTACGCCCACTCATCCAACCCAGCTCGCCCCGGAGCTGGGAGTCGAGCTCCACCACCTACCGCTCGCCGGAGCTCATTCGCACCGACCCACCAGCCACCGTCACCCCGCTTCTTTGGGTCGAGGCACTTTGCCCTCGACCCGCGAAGCTTCTGGTTTGCTTTGCAGGGACCGAGGAGGCCATCTGAGGCTTCCCGATTTCAGTCCAGGAGCTCGCTCGCCGCCAGCCTCGCCGGAGCCCCTCTCGGGCTCGGCTGGGCCATCGGAGGCTACCACCAGCTGCGGGGCATCACAGCGGGTCTTCTCCGATCATCAGGAGCAGCTGAGGAGGACTACAGCCCACGCACGAGGCCGGCGAAGCTCGCCGGCGGAGTGTTCTTCCACCATCCTCCAGCACCGTCCGATGGCTCCTCCGCTCCAGTCTTGATCCCAGCCGTCCATCTTCCGAGGAGCAGCGACCGTCGATCACCTGGAGGGGCTCATCTGGACCGATAGCAGCAGAGGAGAGAGGCACCCGAGCTCCACCCCGTTCGATCTTCCACGTGTCCTCGCCTCCACCGTCGATCCGGCTCAAGGGCAGACGAAGAGAAGCGCCAGCTCACTAGGACCGCCCGATCTTCCACGTGGCGCGCATCCCGCCGTCGACAAATAAAGGGGTAAATTACTTAGGGCCCCCTCTTAGTTTGTCTTTTTAGTCCTAGTCCGGTAAATATTTTCGTGCTTTTATTTACGTAGGGTAATTTGCAACTGGGACCTTGTGCTTGTTTTTATTTACGTTTATGCCCCTGTGTATGTGAGACCACGTGCTTCGTCACGTGCTTGTTTGGGCTATTTACATCTGTTTCCCTGTAGTTCTGTTGGGTTCTGAAATGAATGATAACTTTTTGGTAATTGCATTTATGCCCCGGTGAGTGTTGTTTATGCGCATGTGCAGATTTTAGTGGGATTTTTGCATCCCAGCCCCTGGACTTTTGGTACGAGTTACCAAAAAGTCCAGAAACTTGGTTTTTATTACCAAAAGGGACCTGAGTGCCCCAGGCACGCGCCACGCGCGTGACTTGCTGGGATTTTTGCACCTTGGCCCCCAGACTTTCGGGTATTTGCACTTTGGTCCCTGTGCACAGTGCCCTCTTTTAGATTTTGAATAAAATATCAAATCACCTCCAAATTCGATGAAAATTTGACACATGGCTCCTGCCATGTTGTAGGATTTTTGAGAATTTTGGGGGACATTTCTGAGTTCTTTTGCTATTTTTAAAAAATTCAAAAACATCTATTTCAGCTACTGTTTGAATTGGAAAATCACAAAAAAATATAAAAACCCCTATAAAAATCCTATAAAAATTAGTTACTGTTTCTTGTGTGTTGTTTGATTTTCTAGCCAATTTTGGCTATTTTTCATTGCTTAAAAACCTTAAAAATTTCAAAACCCCTAAAAACTCATAAAAATTATAATAAATAATCTAAAAATCCAAAAACAATAATTCTGGTGCTCAAATTTTCCTTGTTTTATCTAGTTTACAGGAAAATTACCTCCAGGTTCTTCTGAGATCCTTAGATATTTTATCTTTGGGTTTTGGGCCCTGCTGGACAGTACCTTGTTTTCTTTGCACTGTTTGATTTTTAGAAAATAAAATACACCTCATAAAAATCCCAAAAATTCACCAAAAACACTTAAAAACCCAAAAAGCATAAAAACAATTTTTCTTGAATTTTTGCTTGATTTTTGGTGTGCTAAATAAATTGCTTAAGTGTGCTTGTTTATACTTTCTTTTATTTCCTTCACATATTAAATATCCAAAAAAATTTAAAAACAATTAAAAACCACTAAAAAATGTTTTCTCCCTTTTTCTGATTCTTTGACTACTTCGTAGGCCTTTGGCCAATCCGTGCTCCTTGTGTTCGACCCTGTGAGCTATACCAGGTTAATCACATAGCGAGACCGCTTTCGCATTTTCGATTGATTTTATTTCTCGTAGTGGTCTATTTTTCTTGATATACCCATCCGATTGATTGAGGTCACAACGACCATTCCTTTGCCTTTGCCTTAGTCACTCGGAATTTTGGGGTTATCAGAATGGCGCCGTTGCCGTGGAGCACGGCTTAGTAGTCTTTTAGATTTTTCCGCGGCTTTTCGAGTTTCGTGGCTTTTTGCACAGATTTTTGTATATATATATATTTTTCTGATATTTTTATAATAATTGTTGGACTGACCACTTTTCTCTCTTTTTCTTGCGAGGGCCCGAGGAGCGAGGGCGGCATTCCTAGGAGCGCCGGAGCGCCCGAGCGACGCGGAGGCGGCTTCCTTCTTCACGAAGCCGCAGGAGAGAGCGAGAGAGAGAGTTGAGTGGGTGAGGTAGCTTAGGATATCATTTTATTATTGTTGTAATAATACAGGGACCTTAGACCTTGGACTGCTTGGACACTCTCGGGTCTGTTTCGCCGAGCACCGGTGTGCTCGGGGGACCCTTTAGGACTTTAGCAGTTTTTCGCGGTTTTTCGCGGCTTTTTCTACTTTTTTACTGCCTTTCCGGTGTTTACGCGGCTTTTTGATCGAGCTCCTAGCTGTAGGATTTTCTGGTGCTTGTGCCGTAATAGTAGGATCCACACACTTAATTGATTATCTATTCCTATAGATCGTTAATTGGACCTGCTAATAATAAATAATAAAAATAACTTAGTCACTTTCCTGAGAGCCTACGCGCCGCGAGCCCGCCCCACAAGCGCTACTCCTGAACTCGACCTGTCGAGAAGAGGAGGGGTGAGCCAAGACCGGACTCTTTGGATCGAGGGCGAGTGACTGAGTTAGACGGTTCTGCGCTAGGAATTGCTCATCTAGGACTCGGTTTTTCCCGCTTGCATCATTTAGGTAGTTTATTTCCTGTCTTTAAATTCTGCGCGGATCATTTGCATGTAGAGTGCTGGAGACAAGGTACGCATTTCTATCTCAGCATGCATCATTGATTTATCGCGCATCGGCTTTTTCGTCTTCTCCCCCCTGTTTTTGGACTAAATAATCAGGAGAACCGAAAAATTCGTTAGGCCTTTTGTTTGATATCTGAAAAATATTAAAAAGAAAAACAATAAAATCGGGACTGCTAATCATACTTGACCTAAAAGACACTTCACGAAAAATCTGTCTTGGGGAGAGTAACCCCCTCCTTGTCTGGTTTGGATGTGCGAGAGAGTGATCCGCACATTAGGATAGAGCCTCCGATCTTTTCTTGACTGATTACCGGCTTTCAGTACGGGACAGTCAGTTAAGAAAGATTTGGATACCTATTTACCTCACGTAATCGCTCTGATAGACTGGATGATCACCTAAAATAAAATCGACAAGATAATTGACCGATCCCTTTGGTCTTCAGCTTTGTGTGCGTAGGTGAATTGGGGGTTTGCTTGTTCATCCTGTTTGGTTGCCAGATCCCTTCGACCTTTCTCCTCCATCTATTTCCCCTCCATCACCCCCTCCCTCACCTCCCTTCATTTCTCTTCTCCCTGATCCCTGGATGATGGATTCCCCTCACCTTGAGCCGACTCTTACGGCTTCTTCTCCATCCTCTGACCATCACTCCAGTCCACCTTCTAGGGAGGTCGGATCTCCGACCAACCTCCCGCTCCCTCCCTCCCTTTCATCTCATCACTCCGGGCATGCTGTGCGAGACGTCCGAGGATATCAGATAGAGCAGATGCGAGACCCGGACGATGCTGTTGCTGAGTCGAGAGAGCACTCTGTTGATGACCCGAGAGAGCAGTGGAGATCAGCAGATAGATCCCATTCCAGAGGGATGGAGGAGCAGATAGCACATGGAGCTCAGTCAGCTTCTACACTAGGTCCATTCCTTTTTGAGTTGGATTACATTCAGCGACTGTCGACATTTTCAGGAGAGGCGCACGAGGAGCCTTATCTTCACCTGTCCGCTTTCGAGGAATTTTGTAGAGCACAGAAATATTCAGATGTCACTGCAGAGGAGCTGATGACGAGGACCTTCCCCTTCACGCTTCACGACAGAGCCATGAGATGGCATCGCCGATTGGGGAGGACATTTGAGACGTGGGGAGAGCTACGCCGAGAGTTTCTACAGAGATACTTTCCCCCACGTAGAGCAGATTTCATGCGGTCTTTGATCATGGACTTTTCAGTTGACCCCCAGGAGCCATTGCATGAGGCATGGCCGAGGTTTCTTGACCTCTTGAGGAGATTTCCAGATCATGGACTTCCACTGATAGATTTGATTGAGATCTCCATGCGGGGGATGACCGCAGAGCAGCTTGCACGGGTGATTACCACATGTGGCGGTTCACACTGCAGTTCCGACATTTACTTCCTGGATATCATCTCGAGGCTACTTTCACAGAGTTCTTCTTCACGAGATGCTTCGGTCGGGACAACACATGAGGACGAGATAGTACCAGTGCGGTGTGTCACTTCACATGGTGAGTCAACTTCTACACACCAGCCCGAGGATTTGGATGGTGCAGCACTACTGACAGAGGAGATGACTGTGATAGCAGAGGTTCGGACCCAGAGTTTACTTGAATTCCCGTTGGCCTTCCAGTTGGAGTTCGAGTCAGCCCCAGAGTTCCCTGTGGACGAGTCTTGGATATCAGATCTTCTTATACTCCAGGAGGCGGAAGAGCCCCAGCTTTTACAGCCATTGACTCAGCCATTTCAGTTTCCAGTCCCGGAGGACTCAGTTTCCTTCCTGCAGAGACACTTCTTGGATGCAGACAGTCACCAGGACTCAGCTCAGCAGCCACAGCTTGATGAGGGACACCACTTTGAGAGTACAGACACAGAGAGTCCCGTCTTTGAGCATTTTGTCCTCCACTTTGTTGAGACAAATATACTTCTTGAGGACCAGCTGATAGCCAGCATAGCCGCAGAGCGAGGATCAGCCCCGGACACTTTGCCAGTTTCTGCAATGATGACTAGTACCTTCTCCTGCTTCCAGATTGCCGAGACTTACGCTTCCGATGATGAGGCAGCCTGGAGCACTGAGTGGATACTTGATAGCAGCGCAGATGCCCATCTAGATCCTGATCCTCGTCTTCTCACTTCTGATCTTGCATTTCTCCCCGAGGGTTATCTGCGGGAGGATGCCGCACTCGATGAATACTCGGTTCCAACTGCTGAGAGTGTTTCCGATCTGGAGGAACACAGAACCGAGTCTTTAGATCATTCTGATTCTGAGTCTTCTCACCTCGACGACCCTCGCGAGGATGAGCCCATTCTAGAGATATTCGATGATTTGCCCGATCTTCTTCCATTCTCCTCATCGGATATCAGTACCTTTCGAGAGTCTCCTGATCTTGACTTTCCATACCTGCTTGAGACACTGATTGACGTGGAGGATTCCATGACTGATCCATCCTTCTCCACGTTTGATTTCTTCGGCTCTATACTCTCACTCCAGTCTGACCCAGAGCCGATGATTTCCTTTGTGCTACCGGATCCCGATTACTTGTGCTCATATCATTGGCTGGTAGCAGACACCCGCCTGATTGTATACCTGGGTGTCTTACTTTACACTTCTGAGTTCGTCGTTGCTCTCACACCGAGACTGCGACGACAGTACGACATTCGACTTACCGATGCCGTCCTGAACCTTGATACTGCTTTGTCCTAACCTTTGCGCCCAGCTAGGGGCGTAAAATCTAGCGCTTGTTGAGAGGCACCTCAACATTGTACTCTTGTGTATTTACGTGTTTCGTCTTATTCGATCTTTCTTTCTTCCGTTCTTGTTTTCACCCCAGGTCTCGCATAGGATTATCTTTGCTATACTTAGGGTATTGCTCATCCTAAGTATAGGGGGGTGGAAACACCGGGTTGTTCATTCGTCTGTTTCATCACTTCTGTTTTGTTGCCTATACTTAAGGTTCTCCACCTTAAGTATAGGGGGAGTGATGTCCTCCTTCTTGTATATGTTCGTGATTTTCTTTTCATTCGTTTTGCTCCTGTTTTGCTACCTATACTTAGGGATATTTTACCCTAAGTATAGGGGGGGCAGATTCTGTATATTCTTCACTCGGCTTTCCCTTCATGTACAGCTTGCTATACTTAGGATTAGTTAATCCTAAGTATAGGGGGAAACCACCGAGTTCCTCTCATTCTATTCATTTATTCGTTCCTGTACTTATCCATTCCTTTTCACTTCCCTTTTACTAAGCACGAGTATGTCTTCTTCATCGCTCTTGATCACTCTGAGGACATCGCTCGAGCTAAGTATAGGGGGGGTGTGTATATATTTCATATATACTTTAGCCATAACTCGTACTTTGTGTGAGTGTGTTAATAAATAAAATGGCTAAAAATCACAAAAATTTAAAATTTTTTCATAAACCTCTTTTATCTTGCACATACATAGCTAGTGTACAAAGTATTTTTGTAAAAATGATTTCAAAAATCTTTTGTGTAAATTTTGTGTAAATATTTTTGTATCAAAATTATGTATATAGTACAAAATTTTTTCCAAAATGTTTTGAAAATCAAAAGTTTGCAAAAATCTTGTGTAAATGTTTGTAAATATCTTTTTGCAAAACTTGCACCTCATGCATCATTCATGATTTCAAAACATTTTTCAAAAATTTCGCATGATTGTAAAATATTTGTAAATAGCATCTTGTGTACATATATGTATATAGTTTTTCCTGGATGAGAGTTGACATTTAAACTAAGCCTGGAATTAAATTGAGAAATGGAGCTTGACTAAGATCTTAATCCACTTAACGCCAAGAGGAACCTTATAGGATTTAGGTTTAAGGCTTTTCAGGTCCATAAGGACTTAATTCTTTGAGTCCACTAGGCTATGAGCATATGTCATCTTGATGAGCTTAAGTAAAACACTTAACAACACACACATGACTCTTAGAGACAATGGCTTGACTTGCACCTGCACTTTACACATGGCTCTCCACGGATGAGGTGGTGAGGAGGCAGTTTCCTTTGGCTTGGGGTAGCATATGAGGGTAGTACTTCTAGGCGGAACCTCTCTTCTTCTTCTAGTGAAGGAAGTGCACCTCAACTTGGTCTAGTGGTGATGAAGGCTAAAGACAGAAGCCGTGGGTTGCAATAAAGCTTCAAAAGAGGGATAGTCTACTGGCTCAAGGGGAAATTTCTTATATGCTGCACCATGTAGATATGCTGTACAGAAGTTCTTGAAAAAAAAATGCAAAAATGCAAAAAGAACTCCAAAAAAATGGTGGGTCGGATTGAAAATTTAATAACCCCACCGGAGTGTACATAGTCAAATAAAGCAAAAGCTTATGGTATCAATGTTACATCTCATGAAGCTTGCAGCGGGAGACTTAGCTACACTGGCTAGGCTTCCAAAACTCTATACTTCTACCCCCTCTTCTTGAGCCGGTTGCACTTGAACTTAGAAGGGAATACCCTGCTTCTCGAGGAAAGAGTTGCTAGACCGAGGCATTAGAGTTACCAGGTTGAGGGAGGTTGTTTCTTTGTTACTTCTGAGGTGGGGAGCCACATATCACTTACACTGCTTGGAAAGACTCATGGCCATTAGAGTTTGTGTATGTAGACTTGTTCTGATCTGGTTTATTGAGGAGTCTTGCCCATAGATTGGTGGAACTTAGAGGCTGTTGAGTTTTAAGCTTAAGTCCAAATAAGGTTCCGACACATTAATAATCCAAAGATCTGATCAAGCTCCATATTTCAATTTAATGAAGGAAAGTTTAATAACTCAACCTTGATCCATGTACATCCTCTTTTTCTTTTTCTTTTTCTTTCTTTTTCACTTCTTTTTCAAATAAGTGTTTGCTAAGGGACTAGCAAAGTATAGTATAGGGGGGTGATGAATACCCATTCATCACTCTTTATTCTTATATTTTAGCTACAAAAACCTATGCAAATGCATGTAGATATGTGTAAATAGGAATAATTAACAAAAGCATGCATCTTGTAAAAATATGTAATTAGCATGTTTTTGTGCAAAAATAAAAAAATAAAGAGTAAAAAGAAAAAGAGGGAAATATTTAGAATAAATATTGAGCAATCTAACCCAAGGGAGGGCTCAGCATGGGCCTGACCGCATAAAAAGCCAAGTAGAGGGAGATAGGTGCTCATGTGTAAATACCTATGTAAATAAATAAATTATATTTTCCTCAACCAAAAATATGTTGTAAATATTTGTACATATTTATACACTATTAAAAACAAAATAAAAATTTAAAATACAGAAAAACTCAAAAACACCTTTCACCATGTACATAAACCACCCCCCTTATCTATTTAACCTTGTAAATAAATTTATTTATTTTCAAAACTTTTTGTAAATATTCTATGGTACATATATATTGTAAATAAATAAAATAACAAGAATCAAAACAAAAATCAAATAAAAATCACAAAATTAAAAATACAAAAATACATTGTGTATATACCATATATATAAATGTATATAACTATTTATTTCACCCATGTATATAAATAATAAAAATAAAATAAAAATATCTTTTTATTCCTCATTTTATTCTATAAATAAAATATAAAATAGGAATAAAAATGTATAGAAATAACTAATTAAAAATCAAAAATAAAAAAAACCCCATATTGTACATATACCTATGTATAGACCTATTATGTAAATACCTTATTTTTATTTCCAAAAATCAATTAAAAATCACAAAAAAATAGAAAAAATTAAAACAAAAATATTTCATGTTTTAAGTTTTTGAAAATTCGGCCATTTAAAGGCCCAAAAAAATCAAATTAAAATTCAGGCCTTGGCGGGCTCTGATTGGTCCACGGGGGATTGTTGACCCCCGGTCAACTTTCCCCCCTGGACCACAGAGTCGCGGATCTGCTTTTGGACCCGACTTCTTTTAATTATCCCCACCAGATCCGATCCCCATTTAGCCTAACCCAGGGTCCTAATCACCCCCCAGGTACCCGGGAATCTCGCCCGACATCGATCCTAGGGATCCGTGTTCACTCGAGCCGGACCCGAGCCCTTCTTCCCGGACCTGCAACCATATAAAGCCTGAGCTCCGCCGCATTCATTCTTCATCTTTGGCTCTCCACCTTCACTCCCGTGACCTCCATTGCATTCAGCAAGGTGACAGCTTCCGTCTGCCGTGTTGCAGCGAGGAGGAGGGTGCCCGACCATCGATCTGGCAGCCGTGCGCCGCCGTGCTCCGCCACCTAGTTGGAGCTCGAGCCTCAGGCAGTGACGACCTTCGAGGCGACGACCGGGAGTTAGCCACACTCCAGCACAGTCTTCCGATCCACCCAGATAGTCGATTAGCTCTTCCATTTCGTTTAATTTCTGATTTCGCCCAAATCGACTCTCCGACATGTTCCCCTGATTCCGGCCATCTCGCGTAATATCTCGATCATCGGAACCCCCACACACCTTCGCCACCCTCCGACGCACGTTCTACGCCCACTCATCCAACCCAGCTCGCCCCGGAGCTGGGAGTCGAGCTCCACCACCTACCGCTCGCCGGAGCTCATTCGCACCGACCCACCAGCCACCGTCACCCCGCTTCTTTGGGTCGAGGCACTTTGCCCTCGACCCGCGAAGCTTCTGGTTTGCTTTGCAGGGACCGAGGAGGCCATCTGAGGCTTCCCGATTTCAGTCCAGGAGCTCGCTCGCCGCCAGCCTCGCCGGAGCCCCTCTCGGGCTCAGCTGGGCCATCGGAGGCTACCACCAGCTGCGGGGCATCACAGCGGGTCTTCTCCGATCATCAGGAGCAGCTGAGGAGGACTACAGCCCACGCACGAGGCCGGCGAAGCTCGCCGGCGGAGTGTTCTTCCACCATCCTCCAGCACCGTCCGATGGCTCCTCCGCTCCAGTCTTGATCCCAACCGTCCATCTTCCGAGGAGCAGCGACCGTCGATCACCTGGAGGGGCTCATCTGGACCGATAGCAGCAGAGGAGAGAGGCACCCGAGCTCCACCCCATTCGATCTTCCACGTGTCCTCGCCTCCACCGTCGATCCGGCTCAAGGGCAGATGAAGAGAAGCGCCAGCTCACCAGGACCGCCCGATCTTCCACGTGGCGCGCATCCCGCCGTCGACAAATAAAGGGGTAAATTACTTAGGGCCCCCTCTTAGTTTGTCTTTTTAGTCCTAGTCCTGTAAATATTTTCGTGCTTTTATTTACGTAGGGTAATTTGCAACTGGGACCTTGTGCTTGTTTTTATTTACGTTTATGCCCCTGTGTATGTGAGACCACGTGCTTCGTCACGTGCTTGTTTGGGCTATTTACATCTGTTTCCCTGTAGTTCTGTTGGGTTCTGAAATGAGTGATAACTTTTGGTAATTGCATTTATGCCCCGGTGAGTGTTGTTTATGCGCATGTGCGGATTTTAGTGGGATTTTTGCATCCCAGCCCCTGGACTTTTGGTACGAGTTACCAAAAAGTCCAGAAACTTGGTTTTTATTACCAAAAGGGACCTGAGTGCCCCAGGCACGCGCCACGCGCGTGACTTGCTGGGATTTTTGCACCTTGGCCCCCAGACTTTCGGGTATTTGCACTTTGGTCCCTGTGCACAGTGCCCTCTTTTAGATTTTGAATAAAATATCAAATCACCTCCAAATTCGATGAAAATTTGACACATGGCTCCTGCCATGTTGTAGGATTTTTGAGAATTTTGGGGGACATTTCTGAGTTCTTTTACTATTTTTAAAAAATTCAAAAACATCTATTTCAGCTACTGTTTGAATTGGAAAATCACAAAAAAATATAAAAACCCCTATAAAAATCCTATAAAAATTAGTTACTGTTTCTTGTGTGTTGTTTGATTTTCTAGCCAATTTTGGCTATTTTTCATTGCTTAAAAACCTTAAAAATTTCAAAACCCCTAAAAACTCATAAAAATTATAATAAATAATCTAAAAATCTAAAAACAATAATTCTGGTGCTCAAATTTTCCTTGTTTTATCTAGTTTACAGGAAAATTACCTCCAGGTTCTTCTGAGATCCTTAGATATTTTATCTTTGGGTTTTGGGCCCTGCTGGACAGTACCTTGTTTTCTTTGCACTGTTTGATTTTTAGAAAATAAAATACACCTCATAAAAATCCCAAAAATTCACCAAAAACACTTAAAAACCCAAAAAGCATAAAAACAATTTTTCTTGAATTTTTGCTTGATTTTTGGTGTTCTAAATAAATTGCTTAAGTGTGCTTGTTTATACTTTCTTTTATTTCCTTCACATATTAAAAATCCAAAAAAATTTAAAAACAATTAAAAACCACTAAAAAATGTTTTCTCCCTTTTTCTGATTCTTTGACTACTTCGTAGGCCTTTGGCCAATCCGTGCTCCTTGTGTTCGACCCTGGGAGCTATACCAGGTTAATCACATAGCGAGACCGCTTTCGCATTTTCGATTGATTTTATTTCTCGTAGTGGTCTATTTTTCTTGATATACCCATCCGATTGATTGATGTCACAACGACCATTCCTTTGCCTTTGCCTTAGTCACTCGGAATTTTGGGGTTATCAGCCGTCCACTTTTAATAAGGGGTAACTTTCTATTAGGCCCCTTTGTTTATTGCATTTGATACTTAGTCCTATAAATATTTAGTTTAATTGTTTTATTTTGGATAATTTGCATTGTGGACCTTCATGTTTATACTGTTTGCATTTTAGTCCTTATATATGTGGACCACGTGCATCGACACGTGAGGTTTTGGTTTATTTGCATTTTGTGCCCTGTGGTTTCTGTGCGTTAATTTTTTCATTTATTTAAATAGGATTTGCACATATACCCCTCCGTGCCTGATTCACGTGCCTCGCGCGTGATTACTTGGACATTTTGTACGCAGGACCCTGCACTTTGTTTTCTTGTTACTGATTGGACCCTGGAACTAATTTTTCTTGCATTTAGGTCCCTATGCACTGTGAGCCTTTGATTTAATTAAATAAAATAGCAAATTAAATCCAAATTGCGTGAAATTTGGACATGTGGCTCCTGCCATTGTGTAAAAATTTCCCTAAAAATTTGGTACATTTTTTAGGATTTTTGATATTTTTAATAATTCAAAAACTGTTGTTTTTGTGACTGTCTGATTTAGAAAATCTATGAAAAATAGAAAAACTCTTTTAAAAATTACAAAAAATTAGTGTAAGTTAGTTTTAGTTTCTTTGAATTTCTTTTATTGTTCGTGATTTTTGGATATATAAAAACCCTAAAAGTTGCAAAACCCTAAAAAAATCATAAAAATTTTAAAAATTTATAGAAAAAGAAAAAATACAACTCTTTTTCTGAATTTTAGTTATTGTTTATATTTCTTATAAAAATTGCTTTCTGGCTGTTGCAGATCCATTTGATATTTTTCATGGGGCTTTTAAGTCTGGCTGTACAGTAACACACTGTTTTGGTCTTTCTTGATTTTTAGAAAATCACATAAAAATTATAAAAATATGAAAAATTCACCAAAAACACTAAAAAACCTAAAAAACATAAAAAACATTTTTGTTTGAATTTTTGGAGCCTTCTGATTAATTAAATAAATTGTTGAGTGTTGCTTGCTTTTACCTTTTCTTATAAAATCAAAATTACAAAAACATTAAAACATTATAAAAACCCACCAAAAATATATTTTCTTCTCATTTTTGATCTTGACTACTTCGTAGGCTGCAAGTCCAACTCGTGCTCCCTGAGTTCGACCCTGGGTGCTATACCAGGCTAATGATTTAGCGAGGACCTCTATTTTGGTTTCTATTGATTTTATTTCTTTAGTTGGTGGTCTGAATAATTTTTCTTGTTGACCGAGTTTCTCTATTCGGGTCGCAACGACACCGAATATTTTTACCTTAGCCTGATAGGTAGATCCTCACGATTTTTCGGTCATCAGAATGGCACCATTGCCGGGGAGCACGGCTTAGTAGTCATTTTCGAGTTTTCACAACTTTTTCTTTTCCACGGCTTTTTGTGCATATTTGTACATATATTGTTCATCTGATTGATTTATTATATTTTCTTGACTGACACACTTCTGTTTCTGTTTCTTGTGAGGGCTCGAGGACCCAGGTGGCTTTTCAGAAGCTGAAGCAACCACGGGAATCGGATGCGGCTCTCTTCTTTACGGAGCCGCAGGAGAGCCGTAGGAGAAGAACCGAAGCGAGGGAGGCACAGAATAACCACGAAATAATCGTAGAATAGCCGTAGAGTAGTTTAGAGTAGTTTATATTTCCAGCAGATTATTAATTTATAATAATACATGGACGAACTTGGACACTTGCGACTTTTTGGGGTTTGTTTCGCCGAGCATCGGTGTGCTCGGGGGACCCCACCGAGATTTTTGCAGTTTTCGTGGTTTTTCGGCCTTTTGACTGTTTATTTACTACTTTGTGACTTACACGGTTTTTAGCCTTAGCTTAGGATTTTTCTTGATTGTGATGTAATTAATTAGGATCCAAACAACTAATTGCCTGCCTGTACCTATAGTTCGAATAATTGGACCGGATTAATTAATTCACAAGAGAAAGCTGACTTATTAGAGCTCTGGTCCACATGCCTTGAGGAGTCACATACAGCGCGTGCAGGATATGTTGTGGCAGACATCGAGTGGCTCCCAAGATAGAACTCCGGACCTAGGCTCGAGTACCCGGCTATTGTTCTTTCGTGTAGAAATTACTCTGTTAGGGACGGTTTTCCGCGTGCGTCATATAGGTAGTTTATATTCTTTCTTTTATTTTATACGCGGATCACCCTGCATGTAGACTGCTGGAGTCAGGTGCACATCTCTTACTCTACATGCATCATTGATTCCCGCGCATCAGCTTTTTCGTCTTCTCCCCCGATTTTGGACTTAAAATAATTAGGAGAACCGAAAAATTCGTTAGGCGTTATTTTCATCTGAAAAATACCTAAAAAGAAAAATTATAAAATTGGGACTGCTAAACAAACTTGACCCTAAAAGACACTTCACTTAAAAATCTGTCTTGGGGAGAGCAACCCCCTCATTGTCTGGTTTGATTGCACGAGAGAGTGAACCGCACACTAGGCTAGAGCCACATTCAAGCCCCGATCAGACTACCGGCCTTTTGTACGGGACAGTCTAATTGGCGGATTGGATTCCTACAAGGTCACGTAGCCGCTCTGATATCCTTACATGATCACCTAAAAAATTGACAAGATAATTTACCGAGCTTTTACGATCTTCAGCTCAGTGTGGAGTAGGTGAATTCGGGGTTTGTTTGCTCATTTATTTGTTTTCCAGATCTCATCCGCCCGACTCGCCAGATCAAAATGATAGGAAGGAGGTCCCTTAGGAAGCCTCTGGCTGCACCACTTTTCAACACTCCAGCCTACTCATCTAGGTTGGTTCGTGAGAGCCCATACCCTCTCTCCGAACCTGAGTTTGATTCCACCCTGTCCCCCCTTGATCACCCTTTTTCTATACATGAGATGTCAGTGCCAGATGCGAGACAGCAGGCTGATGATATTTCGGCACCTAAGTTTGGGTCTTTTACCTTTGCAGAGACCATGGCTAGTAGTGAGGAGCGCACCGATGGTCCAAGGCCAGAGATGACCACATACGTACTGGACCAGGGTGCGATCAACACCACCATGATAGCTTCCCTCGAGACGATGCAACGACATATTCGAGAGCAGGGGACTTTCATGATGGAGATGAGGAGAGAGATGGAGAGACTGAGAGCCGCAGCAGACCAGCCGCGAGCCGATGGACGTAGGGGTCCAGATCAGCCTGATCAGCCAGACCAGCCGGTAGGAGCAGCAGCATCAGAGAAGCCGAGACCGATGTGGGAGTTGCACAACCCCGGATTGATACTGACACACCGGTGGGTGGTTCTTTCGGCTATCGTGGGAGACTTCAAGTTCCCCTCAAACACACTTCAGCTTCTACCCTTCTTCCACGGACTCGCCACTGAGGATCCCCATCTCCACCTCCAGGAGTCTCTGATGATCTGCAGCACCGTCCACGACCGACAGGTGGACGAGGACACCATCCATATGATTGCCTTCCCCTTTTCACTGGCAGATAGAGCAGCCACCTGGATGAAGCATCTGGGGAAGTTTGTGTACAATTGGGAGCAGCTCCGCACCGAGTACTTGAACAAGTACTATCCACTCGGGTGGACGAACGCAACTAGGACCTTGATCAGCAACTTCTCCATGCTCCCCAACGAGCAGTTCCACGAGGCATGGGAGAGGTTCCGTGAGCTTACTGACAGATGTCCGCACCATGATATCATGAAGCCGAACCTTGTTCAGAGCTTCTTTTGTGGGTTGATACCAGAGCTGCAGGGCCTGGTGAACGCTTCTTGTGGTGGTTCCTACTTCGCCAAGGACGAGGATCAGGTCAGGGCCATCTACGAGGAGATGGTCGAGAACTACACAGTGATGTCCCAGACCCGACTCTACACCCAGGGACGCCCTCAACCACAGACCGTGCAGTTTCAGAGGATAGCACGGGTCGACACCGGTCCTTCTACATCGTCAGCAGTAGCCGCAGAGGCCGAGTCCACAGTCGCTAACATGGGCATCATCAGTGAGAAGTTGGATCGGATGGAGCTGATCGAGAAGCAGTGCCACAGCATAGCGCAGATGGAGAAGATGGCACAGTTGTTGAGTGACCTGAAGACACATGTCATGTGTCTCTAGGAGGAACAGAAGGCTTCTCAGCCCCGTCTTCAGGCACGAGGGGATCCAAGTAGCAGCGGCGGTTCGTCCCAACGCTCCACGCAACCTAGACAGGTTCACCTTATACAGGCGGAGCCGTACCACCAGCCACAGCAGAACTACCAGCCACCACCATCTCCAGACACTCAGATGGTGGTCTATCAGTCGGATCAGTCTCTGGCAGTACTCCCGCCACCCCCTTACGAGTCGAAGCCAGTGATGGATGTCAACGGGATTTGGTACGACCGACCCCAGCCCGGTATCCGACGAGACCATCCCGGATTCCGTTGGTCGGCCGGAGGTGCCAGCTCCCAACAGCGGCCTCCAGTTCAGGGTGGCCAGTACGGCCATCAACGAGAGCAGCACTAGCAGGCCCAACCCCCAATACAGCAGCAGTCATCCCAGCCCCCACAGTAGTATGGTCCTCGTCCCTATCAGCAGGGACATTCTTGGAGGCGTGATCAGCCTAAGTAGCAGCATCAACAATACCCCTCTCACCAGCCGCAACAGCAGCCTCATTACCAGCGAGGCCACCCGTCAGGTTCCTAAGGGCCATCCTATGAGAACCCCGCCTTAGACGACCTATCCTGCCTCATGACCGAGCGACATGCTACATTCAGACGTGAGATGGATGAGTTCCGCCAGGAGATGCGAGATATTGTGAGAGAGAAGGCCTCCATCCCTGCCCAGATCGAGCCAAACCCGAACAACCTGAAGAGGAAGTCGGAGCATGTAGAGTTTACAGACATTACCACTCCTAGTGATTCTTTTGGTGATTTGTCTGCATACATATTTGATGCTGATTTTGTCACACTTAGGAGCGGTGGGATGTCAGCAGGCGGCACCTCGTCTGAGCGACGATCCCACGCCACACCAGGAGCACCAGACGAGGAGGAGCGCGATACTGAGGCCGCAAGAGATGATGACAGTGGTACTGATGCCACCATGGACGTTGATCCAGCTGACAGTACTGAGGCCGTCATTTCACAAGTTCGAGGAGGTGGTACTGACGCCACCCCAGTTGCTGATCCAGAGCGCAGTGCTGATGCTACGAGACATGCCGAGGGTGGTACTGAGGCCACCATTTTCACTTTTGCTAGTCATGTTGTTTTTCCATATATATCTGTATCTCAGGACATTTCTGGAATAAAAGGAAAGGGTATGTTATTTTCGGATCCACATGTGTTGATTGATGATGTTTGTGTGGATTATGCTATTCGTGAGCATGCCAGACCCTCTCCTAGTCCTTCATCAGAGAAGGACCCTGTGATCCCCTTTCTACGAGCACTTCACACGGGAAAGGGGAAGAAAATAGAAAATCCCAAAAAGAGTCATCACATAGAGTTCAGCCAACAGATGATAGATCGTTTCCATATACAGCTGACTCTGCAGGAGGCCTTGGAGCACATCCCTGTACTCCAAAGATTACTCAGAGATAGGACCACAGTTAGGAGGAAGAGGAGGAACCATCAGTCTGAGATCCATGTGATGACCAGAGCCACTTATTTCACGATACAGAACCGTCTGCCAGCCAAGAGGCCAGATGCAGGAGCCCCGTATGTCAGATGCCATATTCAAGAGCAGAGGTTCGACCACACTCTATTAGACAATGGTTCTTCGATCAACCTACTTCCGGCAGCCCTTCTCGACCACTTCGGGTTGGGCACTCTCCGACAGAGCAGGACGATCCTTCAGTTTGCTGATCGATCAGTCAAGAGGCTGAAGGGGTTGCTGAAGGATGTTGTTGTCACGATTTAGGGCTTGAAATTCCCCGTGGACTTAGTTGTGTTGGACATGGAGATCCCTGAGTCTGTGACCGATGCCCCATCATTTTAGGACACCCATTCTTGGCCACAACCAAGGCAGTGTCCGACCATGATAGTGGGAAGGTGTACTTTCGCGTCGAGGGTGAGAGTATACAAATAGAGACGGTTGAGGAAACTACAGCCAGAGATTCAGATTGCTCAGAGCTTCCCACAGATACAGAGCAGATGACAGAGGCAGGGCGGGACATCCACCAGGACTGTGACTTCGTGATTATAGATGATGAGGCAGTTTGGACAGATCCAGTCGCACAGGACATCCTCTCATCTTCAGAGTTCGCTGATGCAGAGACGCCAGCAGAGGAGAGCTTGGAGAGCGCATTCCTGGTCCAGGATACTTTTCAGGCCGCATGCCCAGTTCTTGATCACGATACTGATTTTAGTGAGTATGATCCCTTAGAATCAGATGCTGATTGGGCATAGATTGATGATTTCACATAGTGTTTGACTTCCATTGAGCCTACAGCTAGAGAGGAGGTAGATTCTGAGCAGAGAAGAGACAGACCAGTTGAGTAGCCTTCTCCAGATCCAGTTTGCGAGCGAGAGTTCTCATTCTCCCGTGCAGATTTGGCTGCGTATACTCGGATTCTTCAGAAGCCAGATTTGCCAGCACCTACTTGTCCAGAGCTGAAGCCGCTACGAGCATCGTTGAAGTATAGGTTCCTTGCGGGTGAGCATGAGATGTACCCAGTCATTATCTCCACTGATTTGACTGGAGAGCAAGAATCCCGTCTGATGGGGGTTCTTGAAAAGAACCGCAAGGCGATAGGATGGAGTGTAGCAGATCTCCAAGGGATCAGTCCGGCTCTGTGCTCTCACCACATCTATCTCGAGGATGAGGCAAAGCCGTCGCGTGAGTTCCAGCGGCGGCTGGACCCGAATCTGAGAGAGGTTGTCATGAAGGAGATCTCGAAGTGGTGGAGCACCGATTTTATCTACCCCATCTCTGACTCCAAGTGGGTCAGTCCATTGCATGTGGTGCCCAAGAAGACATGCATCACTATAGTTGTCACGGAGTCTGGAGAGGAGATCGCTACCTGGGTACCCACTTTTTGGCGGGTCTGTGTGGATTACAGACGACTCAACCGGGCCACCAAGAAGGATCATTTCCCCCTACCCTTTATTGATCAGATCATTGAGAGACTGGTAGGGAAGAGCCATTACTGCTTTCTAGATGGGTACTCCGGCTACAATCAGGTGTCCATCGCGCCTGAAGACCAGGACAAGACCACCTTCACCTGTCCCATTGGGACATATGCCTTCAGACGCATGCCATTTGGTCTATGCAATGCCCCTGCGACATTTCAGATATGCATGCTGTCTATCTTTTCGGACATGGTGGGGGAGTGCTTGAAGGTCTTCATGGATGATTTCTCGGTCTACGGTGACGGATTCGATTCTTGTCTTGACTGCCTAGACCGAGTCCTTCAGCGATGCATAGAGGTTCACCTAGCGTTGTCTTGGGAGAAGAGTCTTTTCATGGTGACTCAAGGGATGGTGCTTGGCCACATCATCTCCAACAAGGGCATGGAGGTTGATCCGGCTAAGGTGGATGTCATTAGAAAACTCGATCCACCGTCCAACTTGCGGCAGTTACGGTCTTTTCTGGGGCACGTCGGTTTCTACCGACGTTTCAGTCATGATTTCAGCAGGATTGCCCGACCGTTGACTGATCTGTTAACGAAAGACACCGAGTTTCTTGTAGATAATAAGTGTCTATCGTCATTTGAGACTCTCATGAGCTGTGTCATAGAGGCTCTTGTTTTCCAGCCACCCGATTGGTCTCTCCCATTCGAGATCATGACGGACGCCTCCGATTTTACCGTGGGGGCCGTGCTGGGATAGAGGAGGGATAGAGTCCCATTTGCCATTCACTACACTAGCCGTACATTGGATGTCGTACAACGGAACTATACTATCACTGAGAAGGAGATGCTAGCCGTAGTTTTCGCCCTAGATAAGTTCAGATCTTACATCATTGGATCTAGAGTGACCATTTACACTGATCATACTGCCATCAGGTACCTCATGGCAAAGAAGGATGCCAAAGCTAAATTGACCAGATGGATCCTTCTACTCTAGGAGTTTGATATAGAGATTAAGGATAAGCCCGGAGTCAAGAATGTGGTGGCAGATCATCTCTCCCGATTGGAGTATCTTGAGGATTCTGAGCATATTGACCCTATTTGTGAGACCTTCCCAGATGAGGCGATCCTTGCTATCGCCTCGCTCCAATGGTATGCTGATATTGTGAACTATCTTGTCACCAAGAAAGTTCCACAAGATTGGCCCAGGCAGAAACTGGAGACCTTCCTCGCGAAGACCAAGTTTTACCATTGGGAGATTCCCATCCTTTACCACAAGGGAGGGGATAGTATCTGGCGTAGGTGAATTCCTCAATAGGAGCACCACAACGTCCTTACTTACTACCACAAGCTTGAGGGAGGAGGACATCACTCAGGGAGGAGAACGGCACAAATAGTGCTCCAATCCGGCCTATGGTGGCCTACTCTCTTCAAGGACTCTGATGAGTTCGTGAAGAGGTGTACTGACTGTCAGAGGATGGGCACTTGTGGACAGCGTGATATGATGTCGATGCAGCCCATACACTTCTGTGAGGTTTTTTACACATGGGGCATCGATTTCATGGGTCCATTCGCTAGGAGTCAGGGATTTGAGTACATTCTGTTGGCTGTGGATTATGTGAGTCGTTGGGTTGAGGCCATCCCCACCTGAACCACAGATGCTAGGACTGTTTGCAGATTTTTGAGGAAGAATATCATTTCACGGTTTGGGGTACCTCGCGTGTTGATATCTGACGGGGGGTCTCATTTCGTCAACGACAAGGTAAAGGCCCTTGCTAGAGAGTTCAGCATAGACCATCGAGTTGCCACTCCATACCATCCTCAGACGAATGGTCTTGCTGAAGTGTCGAACAGGGAGATCAAGACTATATTGCAGATTGTCGTTCGCCCTGACCGAAAGGATTGGTCATAGCTTTTGGACTCGATCTTGTGGGCATATCGGACGTCTTTCAAGACACCTTTGGGTACATCTCCCTTTCACCTCATTTATGATAAGCCGTGCCATTTACCTGTTGAACTGAGACATAGGTCACTTTGGGCAGTTATAGATATACTTTTGGATCCAGAGAGTGTAGGAGATCAGAGGAGGGCAGAGTTAGCAGCCCTGGAGGAGCTTCGTGATACCGCCTTCTCAAAGAGCCTACATTATAAGAGAGAGTGAAGGAGTGGCATGATTCTCATATCAGCCACAAGCAGTTTGAGCCAGGACAGAGAGTATGGCTGTTTGATGCTAGGCTTCGATTATTTCCAGAGAAGCTACAGAGCAAATGGAAGGGACCTTATCTGGTCAGAAAGGTGCATGACAATGGGAGTATTGATATATCTCAGTTGTCTTCTGATGCTACTTTTCGAGTGAACGGCCAGCGGCTCAAGCCATATCTAGATCATGAGCCGTGGGTCGTTGAAGTTGCCCCTATTCACTTTGCGTGAGATGTGGTCTCTTGACTCACATCTACTGCATCTCACGCCTGATTATCACTATTCTTCCGACTTGTATAGACCCAGTTGTCCATATCACTCTATTCTTTAGTCCCACATCCCTTTTCTCATCTTATGTTTATGCTATACTTAGGGTGTACTTTACCTTAAGTATAGGGGGGTTGTAGGACTCTTTGGTATTCTTTTGATTCTTTCTACCCCTGTTTTGCTGCCTATACTTAGGGATATTTTACCCTAAGTATAGAGGAGGTAGACTCTGTACATCCTTCACTCGGATTTCCCTTCATGTACAGCTTGCTATACTTAGGATTACTTGATCCTAAGTATAGGGGGAAACACTGAGTACTCTTCATTCTATTCTTTGATTCGTCTTTGTATATAGCCATTCCTTTTCACTTCCCTATACTAAACACGAGTTATTTATTCTTCATCGCTCTTGATCACTCTGAGGATATCGTTCGAGCTAAGTATAGGGGGTGTGTATATATTCCATATATACTTTAGCCATAACTCGTACTTTGTGTGAGTGTGTTAATAAATAAAAAAAGGCTAAAAATCCATAAAATTTAAAAATTTTTTCCTTGTATATAAAATTCATCTTGCACGTACCTACCTATTTATAAAATTATTTTTGTATAAATGATTGTAAACTCTTTTTGTGTAAATAGCTTGTAAATATTTTCATATCAAAATTATGTATATAGTAAAAAAATTTTGTAAAATGTTTTGAAAACAAAAAGTTTGCAAAAACCTTGTGTAAATTTTTGTAAATATTTTGCAAAACTTCGCATTCATGCATACATCCATGTTTTCAAACATTTTTCAAAAATTTTTGCACATTTGTAAATATTTGTAAAATAGCATCTTTGTAAATAATTGCACAGTTTTTCTAAATCATAGTTGACATTTAAACTGGTTTGGAACTAAATTGACAAATGGAGCTTGGTTAAGACCTTAATCCATCTAATAATAAGAGGAACCTTATAGGGCTTAGGATTGAGACTTTTCAGGTCCATTGGGACTTAATTCTTTGAGTCCACTAGGCTATGAGCATATGTCATCTTGATGAGCCTAAGTAGAGCACTTAACAACACATGCATGACTCTCAGAGACAATGACTTTACTTGCACCAGCACTTTGCACATAGCTCTCCATGGATGAGGTGGTGAGGAGGTAGTTTCCTTTGGCTTGGGGTAGCATATGAGGGTAGTACTTCTAGGCGGAACCTCTCTTCTTCTTCTAGTGAAGGAAGTGCGTCTCAACTTGATCTGGTGGTTATGAAGTCTAAAGACAGAAGCCGTGGGTTGCAATAAAGCTTCAAAAGAGGGATAGTCTGCTGGCTCAAGAGGAAAAATTCCTTGTATATATGCTGCACCATGTAGATATGTTGTACAGATGCACACAAAAAAATGTTCAAAAAGAAAAGAACTCCAAAAAACGTGGTGGGTCGGATTGAAAATTTAATAATCCCACCGGAGTGTATATAGTCAAATAAAGCAAAAAGCTTATGGTATACATGTTCCAATCTCATGAAGCTTGCAGCGGGAGACTCAACTACACTGGTTAGAGCTCCCAAGGATACATGGCTACAATGGCCATGGTCCATTCTCTTCTTCCCCCTCTTCTTGAGCCGGTTGCACTTGAACTTAGAAAGGAATACCCCGCTTTTCGAGGAAAGAGTTGCTAGACCGAGGCATTAGAGTTACCGGGTTGAGGGAGGTTGTTTCTTTGTTACTTCTGAGGTGGGGAGCTACCTATCACTTACACAGTACAAGGAAAGATTCATGGTCATTAGAGTTTGTGTACGTAGACTTGTTCTGATCTGGTTTGTTGTGGAGTCTTGACCATAGATTGGTGGAACTTAGAGGATGTTAAGTTTTAAGCTTAAGTCCAATTAATTTGCCGACAAATTAATAATCCAAAGGTCTGACCGAGCTCCATATTTCAACTTAATGAAGGAAAGGTTAATACTCAACCTTGATTTCTCCTCTTTTTCTTTTTCTTTCTCTTTTGCACTTCTTTTTCAAATAAGTGTTTGCTAAGGGACTAGCAAAGTAAAGTATAGGGGGGGTGATGAATCCCACTTCATCACTCTTTATTCCTTTATTTTAACTAGAAACTTGAGCAAAACATCATGTAAATAAGTGTAAATATCATAAATTTCCAAAACACACGCATCATGTAGATATGCATAATTAGCATGATTTTGTGCCAAAATAAAGGAATAAAGAAACACAAGAAAAAAGGGAAATATTTAGAATAAATATTGAGTGACCTAATCCTAATGGAGGGCTCAGCATGGGCTTGACCGCAAAAGAATTCAAGTAGAGAGAGATAGGGAAGCTCAATTATGTGTACATATACCCATGTATATAAATAAAACTATTTTCCTCAAAATAAAAAATTAAAATATTTCTTATATTTTGTACATATTTATGAAAATAAAACTAAAATAAAAATAGGAAAAATAAAGAAAAATAAAAATACCTCTCCTAAGTGTATATAGACCTTGTACATAGAATAACATATCTATTTATTTTCTCCTTGTAATTAATTAATAAAAATATCACAAAAATATATCTATATTCCAGATTTCAGGATGTAAATAAATAAATAAATAATTCAGAAAAATAATAATAAAATAAAAATAAAAAAATAAAAATCAATTCCCACTCTGTGTATATGCCATGTACATATGTATATACCCATATTTATTTAACCCCTGTAAATACATCATAAAAATAAAATAAAAATACCCCATTTTTCCAAATTTTATGTTGTAAAAAAATAATATATAAAAATAGAATAAATATACAAAAATAATCAATTAAAAATAAAAATAAAAATTCCTTTTATGTATATATCTACATATAATAATAATATAATGTAAATACCTTATTTATTTTTCAAAAAAATAAATAAAAATCACTAAAAAATATTTGAAAATAAATAAAAAATTTTAATATTTATAATTATTCGAAATAAAGGCATTTACTATTTTTTATTGAATTTTCAATTAATTAATAAGTGGTTTCTCCTGATTGGTCCACGGGGGATGTTGACCCCCGGTCAACTCCCCCCCCTGGACCATTCAAGTCGGATCTGTGCGCCCCGACCCGACTTCTCGTAATTATCCCCGCATGATCCGAGCTCCATTCGCCTAAACCCTGGGTCCTAATCGTACTTCATATATCCGAGATCCACACCCGGTGGTTGTGTAAATATTTGCATCGTGGACCTTCATGTTTCTGCTATTTGCATTTTAGTACTTATATATGTGGACCACATGCATCAACACGTGAGGTTTTGGTTTATTTGCATTTTGCGCCATGTGGTTTCTGTGCGTTAATGTTTGCATTTATTTAAAAAAGATTTGCACATATACCCCTCCATGCCTGATTCACGTGCTTCGCGTGTGATTACTTGGACATTTTGCATGTAGGCCCCTGCACTTTATTTGCTTGTTACTGATTGGCCCCTGGAACTAATTTTTCTTGCATTTAGGTCCCTGCGCACTATGAGCCTTTGTTTTAATTAAATAAAATAGCAAATTAAATCCAAATTGCGTGAAATTTGGACACGTGGCTCCTGCCACTGTGTAAAAATTTCCCTAAAAATTTGGTTCATTTTTTAGGCTTTTTGATATTTTTAATAATTCAAAAACTGTTGTTTTTGTGACTGTCTGGTTTAGAAAATCAAAGAAAAATAGAAAAACTCTTTTAAAAATTACAAAAAATTAGTGTAAGTTAGTTTTAGTGTCTTTGAATTTTTATCCATTTGTCGTGAGTTTTGGATATATAAAAGCCCTAAAAAGTGCAAAACACTAAAAAACTCATAAAAATTCTAAAAATTTCTAGAAAAATAAAAAAATAAAACTCTTTTTCTGAATTTCGGTTGTTGTTTATATATTTCATAAAAATTGCTTCCAAGCTGTTGCAGATCCATTTGATATTTTTCTTGGGTCTTTTAAGTCTGGCTGTATAGTAGCACACTATTTCGATCTTTCTTGATTTTTAGAAAATCACACAAAAATTATAAAAATCTGAAAAATTCACCAAAAACACTAAAAAACCTACAAAACATAAAAACATTTTTGTTTAATTTTTTGGAGCCTTCTGATTGATTAAATAAATTGTTGAGTGTTGCTTGCTTTTACCTTTTCTTATAAAATCAAAATTACAAAAACATTAAAAAATTATAAAAACCCACCAAAATATATTTTCTTCTCATTTTTGATCTTAATTACTTCGTAGGCCGCAAGGCCAACTCGTGCTCCCTGAGTCCGACCGTGAGTGCTATACCAGGTTAATCATTTAGCGAGGACCGCTATTTTGGTTTCTATTGATTTTATATCTTTAGTTGGTGGTATGAATAAATTTTCTTGTTGACCGAGTTTCTCTATTCGGGTCGCAACGACACCGAATATTTTTACCTTGGCCTGATAGAGAGATCCTCATGATTTTTCGGTTGTCAATCATTAGGACTGGTTATCGATCATATGATTTCCAAAAGCATATATTGTACCTACAAATTCAATAAAGCTTCCAAAGTGAGACGACAATGCACAGAATTTGATCCCAATATCTCATGAGTGAGCTCATGTCTTCCAGTTCAGTAGAGAACTTGTATGATCCCTTTAAGAGATCGTATTACTCATATGCCCTCGTGTGCAGACCAGCTCGCCAACGTATAGATCTTGCGAGCTCATTAATTAAATGGTTTACCTAATGCAACCACTCATACATATAACTATACATCTATCTTGGGTCAAGGAATACGTGCCTATATCATGAAAATATACGACATAGGTCTTTGTTATCTCGACCTAATTAAGTCAACTCTTTGACCCAACTTATCTGACACCTCTGAATCTGCATTCCTTACAACGGACCTACATTAAAAGGTAGGTTAGATGTCAACCTTTAGAGAAGGATTTCCTTCTCATTCTTAGGATGGAGATTCATTCTTTACAATCACTTGACGGTGCTTGATGGATCCTCAATCTAACTCCTTAGATATCATCCAAGCACCAACCTCTATTCAATATTTGAATCAACAACTGTATAATTATTAAGATGGCCAAGGTACATAACCCTAATTGTACTAAGGGATCTATTATGAAAACTAGTAATTTTTTATTTCAGATTAGAGAATCATTTGTAATAACATTATTACATAATGGCTCTCCATGGGCTCACATGTCCAAAAATTTTCCTCTACCCCAAAGAGCCATTAATGGAGTAATCTTTAAGCTCCAATTCATGCATTAATCATAGGCTATTTAGAAAAAATACCTTGGTAAGATGACTAGTCAATCTATTCCCTAGAGACTATGTCAAGTCATTTTTCAAACATGCATATATCCTAGTAACAATGCTCGCATCCAATGTAAATGTTGCATCTTATGCAATCAATACTCAATCTTGCTAAAGCATTTATAGTGCCTTTGACATTATAACTCAATAATCATTATAACCACTAAGTAATTTCTATTATCCTTATCAGAATACCCTTTTGCCTATAGATCTCTATCTCCTTTGACTAAGACCCAGTCTTAAGTCTTATAAGGCTTATGTAAGTAAGACCTTTTAGATAACTATGTATAACGTATTTAGTTCTTGAAGATAAGGCTTTGAGAACACTTTCTTTAAAGTCTTGTCCTCTTTTCAGATGTTGTTATTACTATAATTAAGTGTGTTATCTCCATAGTGGGATTGGTAACAATTTACTACTCCCACTACATGGCAGACATCTGGCTTTTATACACATCTAACTTACAACGATCTTCCTATAGCAGATGCACTAGGGTATGCAACTTTAGAATTCACATCCTCAACTCTTTGAGGTGATATCCCTATAGATAGGTCAGTACCATATCTTAAGGGAAAGTATCTTTCCATGGAATTTTCCAAAAAATAGAATATGTCCAAGATGTACCACTAATGCAATGGTCTCAATGCCCTCTTCTCTTTGCTTCTAAAAAACTTCAGAAATAAGATCTAAGAGGCATTCTCGAGATAATTTATATGAAGGTATTGAACAAACAGATTATAAAACATTTATTATCATCTTTATATCATTCCAAATGATTGGGATCTTTATCTATATTTAGCAAGATGATCACAATGACATTCCTACTAAGCTTAACATGGTTCATCAGGATTCTATCTGAAATCATAACCTTTTTGATTTCATCAAATCTTTTGTTCCAACTACGAGAAGCTTATTTGAGTCCATAGATGGTTTCCTTTAGCTTGCACACCTTGTATTCCTCAACTATGAAGCCCTGGGGCTACTTCATATGAATATACTTGTTGAGGTACTCATAAAGGAATGCAATATTGCTTTCCATATTGTAGATTTCATAGGCAAGTTATGTAGATATTGTTAGCAATATTATGATAAGTTTAATCATGGTATTGGAGAGCAAGTCTCATGCAAACGATGTCTTCTCTTTGTGTGTATCTCTTGGTTACATGCCATGTTTTGAAGGTCTCTACCTTCTCATAAGGTTTCCTCTTTCTCTTAAAGATCCATTTACACCTAATAGATCTTACACTTATAGATGGATGCTCGAGGATCCATACACAACTCTTGTGTATGAAATCGAACTTAGACTGTATTACTAACATCCATCTTTCCATGTCATGATCTTTAGAAACTTCATCATATGAAGTTCAATCATTGTCCGACTTATCTAACACATGGAATTCATACACTTTATGTGGTCTTACCACCCTCAAACTGATTTGAAGTTTTATGAGTGTTTCATTTTAACCGTCCTTTTAGTTTCCAATTCTAGGAGTGTTATTATCCTCTTAGAATTCAATGAGTACCTTTACTTCATTCTTATCTTGATTATCAAAAGAGACAACCTCTAAGAATCATATCCTTAGAAATGAACTTTTTTAAGAATCTCAAGGTCATAAAGTAGGTATCCAATACATTCTTTTATATTCCTAATGAAGTTAGAGCTTTCAAGATCTAGATTCTTGTTTTCTGGCATCCATGTTATGGCACAAACCAAGAAATCCACAAATCCTCAAATGTCTCACACTGGATTTTGATCCAAACCATAGCTTATCAGGATTTTTGTTCAAATTTGCTAGAATCTCATTAAGGATTTATATACTGCAGTTTGTATTGCATATATTCGGAAACTAAGAGGAAATTATGCTAAGAATCATCATTGATCATATCATATCAAACATGATCCAATTGCAACTTTCTACAACTCCATTGAGTTGAAATGTAAAGGAGGAGTGATATAGGAATGACATCACTTTCTCTATAAGGTATTCTTTGAATTTATGTAATAGGTATTGGTTATCTTGGTTAGATCAAATTCTTTTCATCTTCCTTCTAACCTTGGTTCTCAACAAAAATTGTGAAATCCCTAATTATTTCAAAGGAATATGATTGTTTATGAAGAAATCTCATACCACAAATAATTATCAATGGATATCACATATCATTAATGTTCATTATGGTATAGATGATCCGCCTACATCGTTATGTACGAGATCTTGAATACATGTACATCTTCCACCATTCTCAGAGAAGGGTGCATTAAACATTTTGCTTTAAATACAATACTCATAAATATTTAAGCTTTGAACTTTTAGTTAATCTAAAGTTCAATCTCTCACTTAATGATCTTACTAATAGATACATATCCAAGACTTGATGCCATATCATGGTCAAATGATCATTGTCCTCCTTTTAATTATTTACGATTTAATTTCCAATATTAGAATATTAATGAACCATTCATTAATTTTATAATTTAGTAGAGTCATGTAGATGTTAGGTTACTAACTGAAATATATCCATCACAACTATTTATGATAGGTATAATCCAGAATGTATGCTTATTTCCAACAAACATAGAAATAAATAATGAATGTAATATAATATCTAGGTCACAAATACATCCTCTAAGACTATGGAGTCTCTCACTTAAAGTATGAACTCTACCTATCCAACAGAGATTGTTACAATAATTGCATTGACTCCCATATATATGACTATTAAACCTTAATATAAAAATTTCTAATCTCCTAAAAAACATATGCAACCAATTGCAAGTGATAGTAGAAGAATGAGATATAAATATCATACTTCAATCTTATCTAATAAGTAAGTTGATTTGAATGATGATATGTAGATGTAGAATACCCCGATACACTATATGGGTCCTTCTCTAAGGATTTTAGATAGTCTAGATAATTATACTATCTGTACATCAGCTTGTTGCAGTATTGACATTCATCCAACTCTTTGGATGTCATATGTATGGAAGTTACAGAAGTACAATCAACTCTTTGACTCTCCTTCTTTCATGAGTCGGACCCATACTTCCATTGTGCTTCCTTATTAACTAAACAACCATTTCTTAAGATAAAGGATCTCTTAAGTTGAATATGTCCTAAAGGGGCTTCAGTATAGGAGTAGTTCAACATTTATTCTTGTTTCATCCCATAATATGAATATCTTGATGATTCATGAAAGACTTGAGAAGAGATAGTAGAATGATGACTTTCATCAATCCACCTTCATCTTAACTCTAAAAGACTTTGGTTTAGACAAGTACTCAAACATTTTGAGTATATCATCTCTTATCGAGTCATCCTTCTGCATAATGCAATGAACCATGTCATTCATGATTAAATGTTGAGAGCACATATGTCTACAAAAACATCTGCTGTGGTATTAAGAAAGGCCTTGACAATTACGATCATCATTGACATGTTACTTTCAAAGAACACTTGGTGTGAGATCAAGACTGTAGAGACACACAAACCTTAGGTTATTGCCTTGTTGTCTATTAAATTGTCAATCCCCATCATCAAGAGGAAACTTGCACATTGCAACCACATACATCATGTGTCCAATTGCAAGTACTATATCTTAATCATGAATCCAATCCATGGATTTTACTGGCTATTATTGAGTATGTATTTGAGTGTGTTTAATGAAGATTTCCAATCCATGATATCTTATTGGTTATTGTTGAGTATATATTTGAGTGTGTTTAATGAAGGTTATCTGAAATAAAAAAATTTGTCTATATAAATATGTATATTTTACTTTGATTAAGAATTTTATATCAAAAATTTCATGTTTTTTATTATTTTAAAAATTTTATTCCCTTTCTAATTTTCAAAACATGAGATAATCTTTCACATTATCTCAAGCATAACTGGGATCTCCCTTCCACTTTCGTTACACCCCCAATAATATGAGGATATGAAAATACAGTGAAGGAAGCAGGAATACTTTTCCTGCAAGTCCAACTTGCATACCTATCGATCTTTCACACCTGAGTCCACCAACTCTAAGGTGATGTTAAATCATTGCCAATTGAACTAACCATCAATAGAAATAGTACTCAAAATGCAGAATCCAAGGCCCCCCAATAATATGAGGATAGGATAATGGTATCACTATGTAAGTTGTGTGACTCAGTTGAATTGAGGAGCAGCCCAAGTCCATAGTTACACTGTATATTGGAGCTAAGTCTATGCTCGGGCGACTCCGCAATGCAACCCATGGCGATGAGACCCTCTGCCTTGACGGAAGACCATTGGGTCATCATATGACTTATCTATATATGTTTAAATTGGATTAGGCATCCAATATTAAATCCTAAGGGAAATCCAGTCAATTTAATATTTAACTTATACATAATAGGAAGTGATTTATTAGATAATTAATTTAATCAAATAAAATCAAGGATTTTTATCACTTGTGCCCCTATGAGATATCGCAATTTCAGTAATTCCCCTATCTTTTTGGTAATATCAGGTATGCCTCTAACTTCTAAGTCAAGTTGTAGAGCGCTGGCTTTGTTTTGAATTTAGCTAGGTGGGCGGAAAAGCCTATCAGATAAGAGGTGGTGAATGGGAAAAAAGTCTGCTTTTCGGCTGTCCCTCATAAGGACCATAAGTGCCAGCAAGCTTCGAGGCATGCATGGTCTTCTGCTCCCTCCGAGAAAATTAGCCTCTTTGGCAGGCCCAGGGCTGGAGTTATCACTTGTGCCCTTCCGTCAGATTGACCGTCACTAAGTTGACTTAACCATGATTTTTTCAAACCTTGGTGTAATTAAGAGGGGTATTATTGTTCAACCATCTTCTTCACCTTCTTCCTCCTCTATTTGTTCTTCTTCCTTTCTCTTCATAATTTCTCTCTCTTAGTGACACCTTCATGCATCCATTGAATCTCTGAATTTTTTGCATTTTAACGGATATATCAGTCATTACGGATCAAATGGTGAATTTTATTGGTGAATTTTATGAATCAATTAGACAAAAATTTATCTTAATTTAACAAAAACTGAAAATTCTCCGATTTCAGGCAGACATGCAGAGGAGGAGGGTGGAAGGGGGAGGGGGAGGCGTAGGGGGCAGGGGCGACATAAGCCAGGGGCGGAGGGGCGACCTAGGGGTAGGGGTAATGGCGACACGGGGCGGGGGTGGGGGCGGAGGGGCGATCTGGGGTAGGGGTGGGTGCGACACGAGGCGAGGGTGGAGGGGCGACATGGGGGCGGGGGTGGTGGTGACAAAGGGTAGCGTAGGGGGAGGGGAGGCTCGAGATAGAGGGAGGGGGAGGTGCAGGGGGCACGATGCCTAGGGGCACAAGGGCGAGGGGAGGAGGTAGGGGCCAGGGGGTCATGGAGGTGCCGGGGCATGGGCGGTGGCGATACGGGGAAGCGTAGGGGGAGGCGCGAGACAGCGGGGGGGGGGGGGGGGGAGATGCAGGGGGCACGGGGCCTGGGGGCACAAGGGTGGGGAGAGGAGGCAGGGGTCAGGGTAGCCGTGGAGGCGTCGAGGAAGGTTGATAGGGGAAAGGGGAGGCGCAGGGTTGCGGGGGCACGAGGCCTGGGGGCGCAGGGAGGAGGCAAGGGCAGGGGATGAGGATGATGGAGAGGAGGGGGGAGGAGGAAGATGAATAGTACGTGGACTTTTTAATTCATTTAATTCCTGATGTTTCCCTAAGGTTAACGTCCGTTTGCGTTTGGGATGAATGGAAACTAACCCGAGGGATACAAGTGATAGAATGACAAAAAATCAGGGGTACAACTGATATTACCAAAAAGATAGGGGCATAACTGATATTGGAATATCTCAGAGGGGCATAACTGAAAGAAACCCTAAAATCAATGATTAATCAATATCCAGCAAACATTGATGATTGTTACTTTAAAAATGGCATTATCTCAAAATATGTGTTATTCAAGTTTTAATAATTATAAATACATTATGATAATTTCAAGCATTATCCATCCCTTACACGTTGTCATGTCCAGTTACACACAGGATGTGGGACAGACCACTCAGGGAGCAACCTGCTACCCAAATAATTCCCGACTAGACACCATATCTGACTCAGTTCAGGATAACGTGATCTAATCATTTTGTATTTGATTCAATAATTGGTCGTTAAACTAAAGTTATACTATATAATATTAATCAAATTCATTTTGAAAAATATTATGAGGAGATTTGCTAAATAAATCACAAATCTTATTCAAGTAAAAAAGTTTGTTGGAATGGTTTTTGTAACCAATTGATTAAGATCAACTATCTTATCTTGTTGGTTAAGGTATTTATGGATAATGTCGATTAAAATAATTATCATTATTAAATATTTCACAAATATTTAAAAGTTGATTATTTCATGAGATTAATCATTGATTTCTATGAATTAATTGAATGGCTATCATATGATTCTTTTTCAAGTTTGTTACGTTTCCAGCAAGGACACGTGTTCACTAAAACTAACATATCTTGCGCAAACAAACTCCAAATTACGCCAACTAAATTTTCATGGTTTGCCAATTTTATTTGTAAAATAACCCTAAACATACAATTACAAGAGTTTAAAAACATGATTATCTCTTGGTTACGTCCAAAACCATCATTCCTGTAACTGTGGACACAGGTCCACTAAAATAGATAATTAGAGCAAACATACTACAGATAATGCAAACCCAATGCTATGGTTTTATAATATGATGGAGAAAGTAATCCTAGTGATAAATGCACTTTTAAGTCATTTAAACATAGGTAAAATCACACAAAATAGGGTTGCAGGAATCATAAGAAAAAAACGACGATGTCCCATAGAACAAATTGATGCCATTGTCATCCTAGGCTTATAGATCATATCCAAAACCTCTGACCTATGGTTCTGATACCATTTGATTTAAGACTTAAGCGAATCACATAAGCATGAAGATTGCATCGAATACGACCAAGAGCAACTACTTATACTATTTGCAAGGGGAAGCAAAATTTTAAAAATGATGAAACCACATGATTCGAGAACACTTCTCAAATCATTTCATCAAGATCACAAATGGATGAAAGAATTACCTCTTGAAGCATGTTTGTAATTGTTAGTATCTAAAGCAAGAGACTTTCTGTCTCAAGTCTGATCCATCGGCAAGAGCATTTGTATGCGTATGGATGGAACACGTGCTTCCCACAATCCAAGTTGAAGATCTGAGCGATGAACCTCCTAATTTCATCTCACTAAACTTGTGGTTCTCCCCACAGGCGGTCAATCTGTTAACACAATGGTGTGGCAGCGACGACGATGCTCTCCACAACAATAAGGTGGACGTGCCACAATCATGAGAGAGAGAGAGAGGGATGAAGAGGGGACGTGTATGAGAATGAGAGAGATGGATACATTTGAACTTGATGAGTTTAAATGTTGTGTGTTAAGGAAAGGGCAACCCTTGCCCTCTCTTTTATAGTATATTGGATGGTGTTGATTAACGCTTAATCTGAAATCAATAGCCATGACAATTATTGCTTTAAATTGCAACAATTAATTAATTTTAGATACATCAAACATATACTTTCAAGATAATACAATTTATATTAAATCAATTAATATATGGATAATAATGAAGAGGATAATCCATATTATCATGCAAAAACATTTATTGCACACATTATATTAATAGATAATACACATTATCATGCAAAACATTTATTGCATACTATTCACAAAAGATAATTACAAAGCATCTTATGAATATTTCAATAATTTCATTAACAATTATGAATCTTATTCAATCATCTAATATAAAATGTAAATTGATTTGACAATTAATTGTTTAATATGAATCCAGTTCAAATCAACAATTGAATTGCAAATGCTATTTACAAATGAATAGATCCAACATATTATAAATCATATTTATAATATCCATGATTATTGTGGATAGTATCATCCACATTAATCATATTTTTGATACTAAAATCATATCTAATTATCTATGATGACTATTCTCATATGTCCAAATAACATGAATTGTATTCACATTATTCATGGTAATTAAATCACATTTAATTATCAAATATTTTTAATGCTTATATACATATATCCATAATAGAATTTTTCTTGAACTATTTCAAGAATAACGTGCTTTCTCCGTGGATACTTGGAGATAAGTACATGGCGATTGGACGTTCCATGTATAGTAACTTGGATATTGAGATCATATCTGAAATCTAGATCTAGGGAACATCTCAAAGATGTTTGATGAAATTAAATTGTAAATATAATCTTCTCATTGCATCCAAATCACATTCAAATCAATGTCCAACCTTTGGACTAAGATCAAATTATTAATCTATTGAGAGTAATCACCAAAATCCAAATTTGATTCATCACTCCCTTGTAATGTAAGTGTCATGGTTATACAATCATTTATGATCTTATCACCCTCGAGTAGTCCTAATATCCATACATCCTGCATATTCGAAGACCTAGAATAAACCCAGAATTTTAATTCATATTTGAACTATCTCCTTCTGGGTTACAACATTAAGTTTGTCATTTGATCATTGGGAGCTGGTATCGTTCATATACTTTTCAAAAGCATATATCATACCTACAAAGTCAGTCAATCTTCCAAAGCGAGATGATCGTGCATGGAATTTGATCCCATTATCTCATGAATGAGCTCTGGCTTTTCGTTCAGTAGAGAACATGTATGATCCCTATTAGAGAGATCGTATTACTCATATGCCCTCATTTTCACACCAGCTCACTAATGTATAGACCTTCTGTAGGTCATCAACCTAATGGTCTGCCTAACACACCCACTCAAACATATGACAATACATCTGTCTTCAGTCAGAGGATGCGTGCCTATATCATGACATTATATGACATAGGTCTTGGTTATATTGTCCTTGTTAAGTTAACTGTTTGAACCAACTTATAATACCTTCGAATCTCTATTCCTATAAAAAGGAACTACATGAAGAGGTCTGTCAAATATCAACCTTTAGAGAAGGATTGCCATCTCCTTCTCAGACCGGAGATCCTTTCTTAACAATTACTTTATGGCGCTTCATGAATACTCAATTTAACTCATTAGATACCATCCATGTACTAGCCTCTATGATTCAATATATGAATCAACAACTGTATGATTATTAACATGGTCAAGTACATAATCTTAATTGTGCCAAGGGACATATTATTGTAAATTAGTTATTCTTTATTTCATATAAGGGAATGATTTACAATAACATTTATTGCATAATATCTCGACGTGGGCTCGCATGCCCAACATGAGCAAGGTCTAAACCTTAATCCACTTAATTTTAGAAGGAACTCTTTAAGGTGTGGAATTGAGATACTTCATGTCACCATGACTTAATTCTTTAGGTTCCATGATACTATATTTATGAGTCGATTCCATGGTCTAACGAGAACCTTTCATATAATTCATACGACTCTTGAGAAAGTGGCTTGACTAGAAACCTCGCACTTAGCTCAACCCAAATGGAATGTTGAAAATCTTGGAGTCTAAATCTGGAAGATACTAGGATGTTTCGTCAAGGGTGGTTCAAGAACCATTCTTAGAGTATTGTCGAAACCGATACTTTATCCCACTTCTTCTGATGGCAAGGATATCTAACGAATGGAGACTGGATTGGGACAATGCTTCAGATGAGGAATGGTCTGCTAGCACAACTTTATCCAAGACCTAAAAACATGGGTGGACCAAAAGATTATATATCTATTGGGGGACAAACAAGAATGCATAGTATTTAAATACAAAGAAAAATACAAAAGAAGCCTACAAGAAAATTCCACAAAAATTTGAGCTTCCAAAAAAACCAATTCTTTGTGAAGTCTCAGTTACATTGATCGAACTTTACAAGGGAATGCGACTAAATCGATCCATTCCCACATCTTTTCCCGTTTCTTCTATCTTCTTCCATCATTTCAGTTGTGAAACTAGCAAGCACTTGACCTTAGAAGGGAAGATCTGTCTCCACAAGGACGAGTGGATAGAGGAGGAGACTCCTTTATAGTTCAATATTTTGTCTGATAAGAGCTTTAAAATTCACACACATAGTTATATTATTTCAATGTTGCGAGAGTACACGGCTAAGAGGATGGTTCTGACCATATTGTGAATTAAACTTAATAGAGGATTATAGAACCTAAGAGATGTTGTGTCACATATTTGAACCTTGATGTGGTTTCGAACACACCGGTACCTAAAGGTCTTAATTGAGCTCCAAACTCTGACTTCATCAAGACCGGTTTAGAAGTCAAAATTAAACCAAGTTATTTCCTTTTATTTTCTTTATTTCATTTTTCTGCACTTATTAACATAAGTGTTTGCCAGGGACTAACAAATACAAGTATGGGGGGTGATGAATCTCCATTTCTCACCGTTTTCTTTCATTTTAACCTTAACTCCATAGATAAATGCATGTATATAGAATTAGTTTGTGAAAAATAACACTCAATGATTCACATAAATACTATATAAAATATTGTATTGATTTAATTTTGAAATAAAAATTAAAGCAAGAAAAGAAAAGAATGAAGTATCAAAGAAAATAATAGACCCTAGACCCGAAGAGCTGATAATCATGATGACTTGTTCAACAAGGAATAAAGTAGGGGGAGATAGGGTAGCCAATTGTAGAGAAAACTCTTGAAAAGCCTAATTTGATTTGATAATAATTGGCCTTTTGGGACCTAATTTATTTTTTAACTTTTATACATCAAATCAATAAACCCTCAACATGACTATTGTAGATAAAATACAAAGAAAAATACAAAATTTATTTCATTTAAAAAGAGTGCACCATGTTCTCAGGACAGACAGAATAAAAAGATAAAAGAAAAGTTTACACACGTATCTTCTCCATACAGATCCAAAATTCACCGACCTCACCTTTATTGTTCATAATATTAAATTATCTACTTAATGAGATAGTTTCATTAAATTTGGAGTTAAGATGCTAAAGTTGGCTTTTGGGCCCTCATTGCGCAATATGCATGTATACAATATTCACGACATTTATTCTTTATATTTCACTTTTTAAATTTTTATATATTTGTAAATATTATTACAAATACATGTACATAATAAAACTAGAATAAAATCATTATAATGTATAAAAATAATTAAATCTATAAAATATATAGGCAAAACATACCTATATTATGCACATATTATGTACCTAATTATTTAAGTATATAAATAAATTCATAAAAATATAAAAAAATATGTAGAAGTGTATTTAAATAAGTCATAAAAATATAAATTACGTGTATACATTAATAAAATACGTAATACAAATTAAAAATAAAATATGCAAAATACATGTATATATACCTATATACACATGTAAATATTAATATCTAATAAGTTAACTTGTAAAAATAAATAAAAATCATGATTAAATACTACATAAAATTACAAACCTATTTCATGCTTTAAGTTTAATTTAATAAATCAATTTCAATTTCTAAATGAATTTGCAAATCATTTCTTTATTCTTTTCTTGGTTGATCTGCATGGACCAACCATGAGCCGAGAATCGTTGATCCCAGGTCAAATGTCCTCTTCTCATCCACCCATGTGTTAGAACCCATGACTACCCCCTCTTCTCCATTTTCTTATGCCTTATCCATGCATTCATCTCCCTCTAGACCACCACCATCTTGTAGCCCTATCATCCTTTGCTTTCTCCCACTCCAGAATCTCCACTTACCTTCTTCATCCTGCACGCCATCTCCCCACTTTTTTGCCCCTTTACCATGTCTATAAAACTCGAGCGTCACCTCCTTTTACAATTTTGATACTTCTTCCACCGAAGTTATCCCAAAGGAGCATCTGCGTTGAGTGCTTGGTGAAAGTAGGTTGTTCCCCAACCTATGGGCACAAATAAGGAGGAGGAGAAGCAACCCCCTTGCGTTGAGCACTACCTTTGCCTTGATCCTATGCACCTAGGTCTGCTGACCTGGTTCGAGATGATCTTCTTCACTTTGTAGGTAATTTTTGGTATTTTCGTTTAATTCTGACCTCTAATTTCCACATTTACTTGCCAATTTAGTTTAATTTTAGATATCTAAATCGATGGAGCACTATGCTCTAGCCCCAAATTTTTCGTCATCCCTCTACTTTCGTGCATCATTTTCATCCCATTTCATGGCCTTTATGCTTCTCCATATGATCATCATGTTTTCCCCTTGATCCTACATGAATCGAGGGAGACCGGAGCTTCCACCTCTGCCTTCGCTGGAGCTCCACCGACCCGCTACCACCTTTCATATCCTGCTTCAGTAGAGGGATGTGGAGATAGTCCTTGATCCCCTTAAGATTTTTATGCAGGAGATAGGCTTTGATAAGCCACCTGGTGCTATGAACAAACCCAAGTTAGGGATCCCAGGTCATTTGAGATCAATGGTCCCTCCGATGGACTTTGTACTTTGTTGAGCCATCCTGTAGGTGCAGGAGGCTTCCAGAAAGCCCAAGAGCCTCTCAACTGCGAAAGAGGAGGTCGTGACAAGGAGATATCATTGATCGAAGCTTGTTGGAATTTTATTCTAGGCCATTTTTCCGTGTTGCGCTAGGGTCGTAGACTGAAGAACACAACCCACATCTAATTTGGGTCGTTCAATATGAGCGAAACGTTGGCTCGCCTTGACCGTCCATCAAGCCACGTGGGCCATCAAGAGCCACTTGATAACATACCTTTAAGGGGTAAATTACTTAGTAACCCGATATGTTTTTATAATTATCAAAAGCCATGTAAATATTTAAACACACATAAACCTTTATGTAAAAATTGCAATTGGGTCGTTGCATTTATTGCATATTACCCCCAAGTCCAGTGTATGCTCAACTCATGTGGTCCTTGAGCAAATTGTAGTCGACCCTTGTCGTTTTTTTATTGTTTTAGTGTATAAAATTTGTAATTAAGTTCAAAACGTCGGATATAGAGACCCTCTAACTTTATTTTTCTTGCAAATCTATCCTTGTTATTATTATAAATTAATTTATATCTTTCTATTTTAATTTAAATAGCTCATGTGCTTATAAATTCATGGAAAACCCATAGTAAATGTTTGATATTGTACTTATTAATGCCATGAATTTTATTTACAATTTACTCGTATTTTCCATGTATTAAAATCAATTAGGATAATTCCATTCCCTATTTAGCTATAAAAATACAAAAAATATAAATATTTTTTAAAAATTCAAAAAAAATAAACATCATATATTATTATATAATACCACTCTAAACCAAAAATCACAAAAAATTAAAATGAAAAACCTTAAAATAAAAAATCCTCCCAACCCTAGACAAAATAGCAAAATTTATACAAAATATAAAAAAATTAGTTTTTGGTTGTATATTTTTCTTTATATAATATAGTATATCTTAGAAATAGTTTTTGATAATTTTGATGTATTTGTCAAATTTTAAAACACTAAAATATTTGATTTAATTATTTAGTCACTGTTTTACTATTTTTAATCTATTAAAAATACCTAAAATCATTAAAAATTATCGAAGAATAAAAAAATTAGAGAAAATATAAAAATATTATTTTATAATTTTTTAGTATTTATAGATATATTTATAAATATCAAAACCTGTATAGACTATTTCTACCTTAAAAAAGTAAAAATTATTATTCGTATTTGTATTTTTGATTTTCTATATTATATATATATAATATAGTATTTGAATTATACATATTCTTTCTATATATATTAAAAATAAAAAGAAATTAAAGACAGAAAACTAAAATGAAAAAAAAACATACAATTAAAAACATAAAAATATATAACAGTAAACCTTCCACAACAGCTTGAGGAGTCAAATAGTTCCAAGGTCCATCGATAGGACCATTGAGCATGCACGTACCTAGAGAAACTTCCTGGAGTTGTTCGAGCCCTCAGATGGGCTTCTCTCAACCTACCGATTGGCGTTGGAAGGGTGAGCTGGTCGAGACCTTAGTTGGGTAGATTGGCGGTGAGGTGAGGTGGATTGGTTCATCTCCAATGGATGGCGGTATAAGGAGAGGGGCGAACCGGATCTGGAGTTGGTATGGGTAATTGGCGAGTGGAGCAAGGAGAAGAAAAGTTCGGGGGAAGGAAATGGGGTGAAGGCATGGACGGGACAGAAGTTTTTACGATGAAGAGAAATGGTGGCTGGAGTAGAGCTTCAGTGTGAGACAAAATTTCTAATCTACGTGAAACAAGAGAGCACATAACAAAATAAAAGAAGAAAGTAAAATCCTAGGACTATAGCTAACTAAGGAGCAAAAGAAATACATACCTCGACTGGCTGGCATCTAGGAGATGGATACCTCGCAGCGGTGATGGCCGGAGATGGCTGGGCACGCTCCCTCCTGGATTCTTCCTTACTGTGAAGAGCAGCTGAGGCTCCTGTCACAAGCCTCAACACAACAAAGGCGCTCCAAGGGGTCAAAACTAAGGGAAAGTGAACCAAAGGCAAAAAATGGATGTGTGTGAAGCATTTACAGGCGAGTGATGGAGTGACATTCGAGGTGAGATCACGGGTAGAGGAAGGTGATTGGGCGGATGCTATGTACCCGAGAGAATCAAGGATCTATCATGACGAAATCTTATGAAGGGTCATCAACCCCTCGAGCCACAAATCAATGGCTAAAAAATCGAGAAATATGGTTCGTATTAGGTTCTGACAAGGCTATTGAGGCAAGTCATAGAGATGACCGGAGTCAACTCTCCAAGCCACGAGGTTGGTCCACGTGGACCAACCAGGAAAAACCAGCCCAAAAATAATTGGAAATTGGTTAATAAATAATAAAATATTTTATTAAATGAATGTTATAAGATAAAAATGTTTATTATTTTATAAGGTATTTTATTATGATTTTTATTTTTTTTGAGGTGTTTTATTACAAGTAACTTTTTATGGTTTCCTATACTGGTATACTTACCTACGTTTTGAATATTTTATTTTGTAAATTTTGATTTTATGATTTTATTCTATTATTTTATTCTATTATTTTCTAAAATTATAACTTATTTTTATATACTTAAATATATTTTTTATTATATTTTTCTGATATATTATTTACACTTCATTAAATATAGAAGTATATCATACATGTATACATATTGTATATTCATATATGTATTTTTAGATTTTATTTCATTTTAATGTTTATTTGTGGTTTTATTTTAGTTTTAATATGTATTTATTATATAAATAATATTTACAAAACTATAAAATATACAATTATAAAAAATAAAGAATAAATAAAATGAATAATTTAATAAGGTATATTGTACAATAGGGTCCAAAACATAACTTTCACACCTTAAATTCAAAAAAATATGAAACCACTTCATTGAATAGCTTATTAAAAGTTATATATAGTTAAAGGTGATTTTTATATATTTGGAGTTTTATTTAGAAGATATGGGTCTAGGAGGTTGGGATATTGGAATCTAATTTTTAGTATAATTCGTACACTGTATATTATTTTTTATGAAATCTATTTTATTTTTCTATATATTATTATATACAACTTTAATGTACAGAGTTTCTTTGTTTGAGGTATAAAAAGTGGAAAATACAATAGGTCCCAAAAATGAATAAAAAATGAATTAATAAATAGGATGTTTATTGTATTATTGGCCCTTATCTCATGCTACTTTATTCCTTGTCGACCCATTCATCAAGATGTCTAGGTCTCGGGGTTTAGGGTCATAAAATACCTTTGATATTTTATTATTTTTCTTTTCTTTTCTTTTCTTTATTCGATAATTTTGGCATTAAAAAAAGTAGTTTATATAGTATTTATACAACAAAGAATGGATATTGATTTGTACAAATTATGGTTATTTTCATGTATTGTCTAAGGTTTTTAATGCTAAAATGAGAGAATAAAGTGATGAAATAGAGATTCATCATTCCCCTATACTTACCTTTGCCAGTCCCTAGCAAACACTTATGCAATAAGTGATGAAAATAAAAAAACAAAGAAAATAAAAAGAAAGAAAGTGGATTGAACTTAATTCTCAAACTTGTCTTCAACCAAAAGGACACAGAAGCAGACTTCTCCAGCATGACAACCCAATGATTCCCCAATCCAGCAACTCCTTTCTCGAGGAGCGGGGTATTCCCTTCTAAGTTCAAGTGGAAACCAGCTCAAGATGAGGGGGTAAAGAGGAGAATGGATTGTAGCCAATGTAGATACCTATCCTTGGATGCATGATCAGTGTAGTCAAGTCAACCAAGTGCAGGCTCCAATGATTTGACTTTGAAGCTCAAGTTTGCTTATTGACTATACAAATATATGCACTCCAGTAGGCATTTTATTTTCAATTAGGCCTGTCCACTTTTTTGGACTTTCTTTTTGCTTTTTTTTGAAATACTATATACAAAAGCATTTACATAAGGATTTTTTTCATCTCAAGCTAGTAGACTATCCCTCTTTTGAAGCGTTATTGCAACCCACACTCTCCTATCTTTATATGTCTCTACTAATTGATGGGTTGGGGTGTACTTCCCTCTCTAGACGAGGAAAATGTTCCCACTTGTGTAGATCTCATACCGATAAATCCAATCCCATCACCACTCCAATTGAGTTGAGCGAAGTGAAAGGTGAAGGTGTCCAAGTTAGATTACTATCGACAAGAGTCATGCATGTGCTCCGAAATACTCTGCTTAGGCAGTTAAGATTAAATTGAACCAAGTATCGTAATTCTCAAAGAGTTAAGTCAACTAGACCTGAAGTAGCTCAATTCCAGCTCCTATAAGGTTCCTGTGATTTGGTAGATTTAAGGTCCAACCAAGCTCCATTCTTTGGATTTTACTAAGATTAGTTCAATAATCAAACTCAACCCGAAAAATATGAATGTTGTGCAAATACTATGTATAATGCATACGATTTTTTTGTGATGCAATTTTCAAACTTTTGGACTTTTTTATGGATTTTTGAAAAAAAAGTTTTGCAAATTTTTATGCTACTTTTCAAAAATATTTTGCAAATGCTTTTGGTATTTTTGGTTTTGCAATTTTTTTTGTGATTTTTGAAAATAAAAGATTTTCGCTAAGAAAATAGACACAAGATTTACATGGGGATGCATCTTATATTTACAAGATTTGGGTTTTTAAGAATTTAAAAGGACATGTGATTATTTTGTTAGATATACGATTAATAAAGAATCTTGGTGTCATTTATATATTCCTCAAACTTATTTAAAAAATCATTTTACAAACAATTTTGAAAACTATAGTCAAAGATAATTTTTGCAAATAATTTTTACAAACGTTTACACACATTTGAAAATCAATTTCCAGAGGTTTTCCAAATACTATATAGGTTTTTCAAAATATTTTTGCAATCATTTTTCAAACCATTTGCAAAGCATTTTTCAAACATTTTTATTTCACACAAAGAAAAGAAGTTTTTTGAACAAAATATTTTTACAAAGGTTGAAATATTTGACAAAACATTTTCAAAATAGTTTTCAAAAGATTTTTCAAAAATATTTTCAAAATATTTTTCAAACATTTTGCAAAAAAATATTTTTAACTGATTTATTAATCAGTAAATACAAAATGATTTTGAGGTATAATAAACATTTTTTATTAAGTGATTTTAATGAATTTATAGGTATATTTATAGTATTTTAGGCTTATTTATTATTAAAAATATAAAAGTACGATTTATGACTTAAGTATATATGCAGTATATACGACCACCCTATACTTATCTTGAGCTATGTCCTCATAGATAGGAGAGAAAAGAGAAGACATAACTCATACTGAGTATAGAAAATCCTAAAGAATAATGAATGAAGAAATAAGCAAATGAGAAGTCGATCGTCCCCCTTATACTTCGGATCAAACAATTCTAAGTATAACAAATGGTACACAAGGCAGAGAAGGTCAAGGGTGGGAATGAACATATCGTACTCATACTGTCTCCCCCTATACTTAGGGCAAGATATCCCTAAGTATAGATAAAAAGAGGAGACAATGGAGAGGATCAAAGAATGAAAGAACTTGGGGTGCACACCCCCCTATAGTTAGGACAATTACACCCTAAGTATAGAAGACTAACAAAATGGGTGACACCTTTCTAGTAGAAAAAGAAAAATGAGATGGAAAATAAGAAAAGATAGATGAAGATAGAAGAAGAGATAGAAGAGAATGTACACATCACTCAACCTATACTTAGGGTAAAAAAGCCCTAAGTATAGGCAACAACAAAAGTGATGAAACAGAATGAAGAGAGAATGCTCGGCTCGTGCACCCCCTATACTTAGGACAAAGTACGCCTAAGAAAAGCACACACAAAAATGGGGTGGATGAGCAAAACATGAGAGGGACGGAGGAAAATGAATATGAATATACAAGAGGATGGATGTACACAGGTCAAGAATGCAGAAAGTGAACCTTATTATTGGACCATTGAGGAATGGATCTGACAAGATGCATGTCGATATTGGGGTCCTCAGTAGACGAAGCGTGATCGACCAGATGAAGATCCTCAGTAGTCCAAGGGTGAGAAGGCACAGAGGGTCAATGGAAGAGGAGTGGCTAGGTCCGACATTGGGTGTCTCTAGATATTGATGAATCTGTATTTCATCATCTTTATTCATTTATTTTAGCTTAAAATCCCTTATAAAACACATGTATATATTGATAAAACCATATTCTTACTAACATGCATCTGTGTGTAAATATCGTACATTTATTACTATTTTAACCTAAAGTAAATAAATAAATAAAGGACAAATAAAGAAAATAAAAAAGATTGTATATATGTAATAGATACAGGTTGACCCGAATCTCGAGACAAGGTCAAGACTTGACCTGATCGACTAGGAATAAAGTAGGGGGAGATAGGGTCTTTCATCAAAAAATTCAAAAAAAAGTGTTTTGTAAATAATTTTCATTCTTTATTTATATGTATATCTGTATAAAACTTGCACTATTTCATTTGTCCATAAATTGATTCAAAATTAAATAATTTTCTAAACAAAAGTTGTAAATAAAAATATTTCCAAAATAATAAAAATACTTGTAAAATAAAATCATGTACAAAATAAAAGTAACCACACTCGGAAAAAGCCATAAAGTGATAATTGAAAGACCAATTCCGATTCCATATGAACTCAAATAGAACCAAACTCACTTCCATCATATTCCAAATCAAATTATCTTTAAAATGGCATTGGTTTCATAATCTTTAGTGTTACGATTAAAAAGATAGTTTTCTGGGGTGGTTTTTAAAATTTGACTATTTATTTATTGTATTTTTTAATTTTTCATACATATTAAATTTTAATAATGATAAATATTATTCAAAGTCATTTAAAGTAAATAAAAAATTATTTTTTTTTTTGAAAAAATTATTTCCGTATTCGTACATGTGTATAATGTAGCTTATGTATATATGATATGAATTTAATTAACCACCTTATATAAAAAACTAACATTAATTAATTAAATTAATCTAATTCAAAAACTTAATTTAATTTATTTAGTTAAATCAATTGAAAAACAAGCCTTTTGTATATAATTTGAATATATGCCTCAAATAGCCATTATTATGGGTGGCTAATTAATTATTCATATTAATTTATTTAATTCCAAATTTCATTTTAATCAATTAATTAATTATATTTATTTAAACAACCACTAAATACCTTCATTTTTGTACATATCTTCCTTTTTTGATTTCTTCTTTTCTTTAACGGATCTCATCTCCCTCATTTCTCTTGGATCAATCTTTTTGCGAGAAGAGCCTATTCTTCGAGAGCATTCTTGTTATAGAGAGGTGCCCAGCTTCTGAGCCATCCAGTGACAGTGAGTCGGTCCTTGTCGAGCTCGCTACGATTGCTATCCGCTCCCATTCGGTGAGATCAAATATATTTCTCATTTTTCATCTTGGTTAATCGTAGTTTAAATTTTGTGTTTTTTGATTTCATTGTTAAATTTAGATCATAGTATTCCATCCTAATCATTGTACTATCAAATTCGATTCGATCCATTTTTTTTATTTTCGACTATCACCTTCACATCTTGATCTACACACATTCACATTCTACCTAACACGATCTCTCACCTACGACAGCGTAGAGTGGCCAGAGATCCGATTCTCTTCCATCACGATCGTCAAAACCATATCCATTCACCTAACCCCTATTTGACTTTTGGAATAAGCTGTCGTGCTCGAGTCGTTGCATTTTATTTCATTGTAGATACAAAAAAAGTTCATCTACAGTTTAAAGAAAATACAAATTTTTTCAGCTTTTGTTTGCTCAAAAAAAGTTAGGCTTCCCCTCTAGGAGCTTCTCCCCTCCTTGTTGTTGACCAACAGAGCAGAAACCCCACATTACTCCTGCGTAGGCCACCCAAGTTGCCGTCATCCTTCGCTGCCTCTCCTTCGCTTGGGAGGAGCATCTCTGCCACATATCACGTCCACCCCTAGTACGAAGTCAGCATAGCCCATCGCCGGGGCTTGTGTCACCCCTGAACGCCCGAAGACCTCTACTGCACGACCTCGATGTTTGCACCATCCTACGTGAAGCGCACCACCCTTCCACCGTGTACTATCCTATGTGGGCTGCTGCAGCCGTTGTCGTCCTATACCGTCGATCGTTGGGAGTGGTCTCTCAAGAAGCTTTATGCAGAGGCACACCTTCACCCGTGTCATCGCACATGCCTAGACCCGCTGCAGTCTCTCTTCGATGTGCACCACCACGCAAGCTCTTCCCTCAATGCCACCCATGCCCAGACCCATCGTAGTTGCTCTTGGAAGCGCACTACCGCGTGAGCTCTTCCCTCATCGTCATAGACCATCAACCGCCGACCGCCATGAGGAGCGCGTCGCCTTATCCCTCCGTGCGAAGCTGTGTAGAGCACCGTCGCCATCCTTCGTAGTCTTGCCTATAGGAGCCTTCATGCAAGCCTAATCCGTGGCACCCCGTTTGATTTCAAGAAGAAGTAATGAAGGGTGAACCATAAATCTTTTGGGAAAATATCATATTAGTCCCCGACATTTATTAAAATAATAAAGAAACCCCCGTACACATTCTTGAGTAATTTGCAATTTCCACCTTTATTTATTTTCTTGTTACTTTTTCATGCAAAAAAATAAATAATTATGAGAAAGTACTGTATTTCCAGACTCTATTTGAATGCTTTTTATTTTTGAAATAAATGTTGTTTGTGCCTAATAAATTTTGCAAAACTTTTGTTATATTTCTGTTACTTGTCTTTCATAGTGTAATTTTCATATTGAATTTTATTTCCATTTGATATTACTAAAAAAACTTCGCATTTTTCCTATTTGAAATTTGAAAAATCATAAAATTCAAATATTACATAAAAAATTCTAAAATTAATTAGAATAGATTTATTTTTGTGTGTTCTGTTTCCTTCCAATTTTTATATTTTAAAACACAAAAAAATTTCAGAATATCAAAAATTTTTAAAACATAACAAAACATTGTAGAAAAATCCGAAAATTTTGATTTTACTTCTTCTTTGTAGATAATTTGTTATAGTTTTTAGGAAAAGTCAATCCGATAATGTTTTATTTATTTGATATTTTTAAATTGAAAATTATTCCTTTATGCCCATTGTTTGATTTACTCCTTGTTTTTATTCATTTTTAAAATCCTAAAAATATAAAAATCTTTGAAAAATTATAAAAATAGCAAAAAATCGTAAAAACACAAAAATATTTTCTTTGGCATTTTTATCTTTTTTAAAATCCTAATAGTTGCATTTTTTCTCGTATCAATTTGCTTTAATAAATTAATTATTTTTTAAAACTAAAAATTTGCATAAATAAATCATTGAAAATTGAAAATTAGGAAATAAAAAATATAATCATATAAAAATTAAAAAGATAAATATCCTAAAAAAGCCAAGCATAGTGTACATTGAGATTTCCTTCTCTCTTTTATTTATTTTTTCAATTATTTTAATAACTCTCAGGATTTGTAGCCTACATGAGTTCGATCCTATTGCTGTACAGGTAAATTAAATAGCAAATTCTCTTTCTACATTTTTATGTAATTAATTTAGTTGGACAATAAATAATTTTTTTGTTTACACTTGATAAGGTTGCAATGACTTGTTCATATCTCATATAATTAAAACCTGGGAAAGCGCTTGATGAATACCCATTAATCACTCTTTATTGTTTTATTTTAGCTACAAAACCTATGCAAAGCACATTTATATTCCTGTAAATAACAATAATTATCAAATAGCATGCATTGTGTAAATATGCACTATTAGCATGATTTGTGCATAAATAAAAGAATAAAGAAATAAAAGAAAAAGAGGGAGATATTTAGAATAAATATTGAGCGACCTAATCCCAAGGGAGGGCTCAGCATGGGCTTGACCACAAAAAGAACCAAGTAGAGGGAGATAAGGAAGCTCACACTTGTACATATACCTATAAATAAAATAAAAATTATTTTCCTCTTATTCAGAATAAAAATGGGTGTGTATTTATGTGTATATATTTGTAAGTATAAAATCAAAATAAAAATGAGAAAAATAAAAGCAAAATAAAAAGAGATAAAATTCTTTCTTCATTGTCTATATACACCATGTGCATAAAACCACTCATGTATTTATTTTCCCTTATAAATAAATAAATAAATAATTCAATAAAAATATTTTCTCATCCCATATTCCATAATGTATATAAATAAAATAAAAATCACAAAAACAAATAAAAATAAAAAGAAACAAAATAAAAACCAAAAGCCACATTGTACATATACCATACATGTACAGAAATAAAAGTATTTATTTAACCCTTGTAAATAATTAATAAAAATAAAAAAAACCCTATTATTCCAAATTTTATCCCATAAATAAAATATAAAATTGGAATAATTTGTATAAAAATAAATAATTAAAAAGCAAAAATAAAAAAATACATATGTATATACATGTATATAATAATAATATTTTGTAAATACCTAAATTATATTTAAAAAAATAACTAAAAATCACAAAAAAATAATTTAAAATAAAGAAACATTTTTCATGTTTTGAGTTTTTCGAAATTAATTCATTTATTAATTTTTATTGAATTATCAAATCTTTAATAATTCCTGGATTCCTATTGGTCCACGGGGGGATTGTTGACCCCCGGTCAACTCTCCCCCACGGACCCTTCTCTCACGGATCTAGCGCCTGATCCGATTTCTCCCAATTATCGCGCCTTGATACGAACACCAAATCACTAAACCCCGGGTTCTATTTCTTTCTCCTGCATCCGAGATTCACGCCGACGCATCCGCATTGGGATCCGCGCTTCACGGAACCCTGCCCAACCCTCTCTTCTCGAACCTGCAGGTGTATAAAGTCCCAGCTCCGTCGCACAACTCCAATCATCTTGGTGTCGCCCCTTCCACCCAGGACCTCCACCTGATTCCTCTGAGTGACAGCTGAGCACCGGTGTGTTGCAGAGAGGTGGAGGAGCATCGCATCATTGATCCAGCACGGTTTCGACGCCGTACGCCGCCCAGAGCTGCGCCTGAGCCTCGGGCCATCGACGACCCTCGAGGCAATGACCCGTGCTCCACGAGCTCATCCCTAGTCGAACCCGCACATCAGGTTGCTTCGATTCTTTCCATATTTCTCTAATTTTTGATTTCGCCCAAATCCATCCATCGCCGTCTTTCATTGATTCTGGTCACCCCGTCCATCCATTTTATCGATCGACTCGACCATCATCTTCTCCGTACTCCTTCGCACGTTCTCTGCGCATCCGTCCAACCCAGTTTGCCCCGGAACTGGGAGTCCTCCCTCCTCCGCTGTTGCATCACCGGAGGATGCCGCCCCGACCCATTTAGGCCCCCGTTCACCCTCTCACCGGGTCGAGGCACTTTGCCCTCGACCCAGGAGTTTGTCTATGGGTTTTGCAGATCGAGATGAGGCCCATCTAAGGGTCTAAGCGTTCAGCACAACTACTCCCGACTGCCTTCATCATCGGAGCTCCTTGGAGCTTCCCGGCCTCATCGGAGAGGCGCATCAGCTGCGGATCGTCGAGGCGAAGCTCTTGGATATATCAGCAGCAGCAGAGGAGGACCCTAGCGCGAGCATTGGGCCGGCAAAAGTCGCTGGCGACGTGTTCTTGGTGCATCTTCCAGAGCTGTCCGTTCAGCCCCAACGTGCCAGATTGCATCCAGACCTCTCGATCCAGGCGAAGAAGAGGCCCTTCTCAGCTACCGTCCGATCGACACGTGGCCGCTTCTCCGCCATCCATCCAGCGAAGGGTCAGCCCTCGATCCTCCACTATCAGATAGCATACGTGGATGCTCCTCCGCCGTTCGATCCGAGCCAGTACTCCTTCATTTAGGTGCAGCGCCCTGCACCCGTTGGATCTCACACGTGCCGCCACTCCAGCCCTCGGATAATAAGGGGTAAATATCAGTTAGGCCCCCTCATGTTTTGTCTTTATTGTTGAGTCCTGTAAATATTTTATATAGTTCATTTTATTTCGGTTAAATTGCATTTAGGAGGTGGACCTTTATTATATTTGCATTTTCGTCCCTGTTTATGTGAGACACGTGCTTCGTCACGTGAGTTTTGGAGAATTTGCATACTGTGGGATTGTTGTTTTGAGGAATAATGGAATGAAATATAGTTTCTAATATTTACATCCATGCCACTGTGAATGCGTTTATTGAGCATGTGCTGAATTGTTTGGACATTTTGCGATATCTTCCCTGGACTTTTAACACCTGTTGCTATTAAGTCCTTGGAAGTAATTTTTATTGCATATAAGTCCCTCCGTGCCCAATACACGTGCCTTGCGTGTGAGAACTTGGAAGTTTTGCACGAGGGACCCTCAGACTTCTTGATTTTGTTACACTTCAGCCCCTAGAACTTATTTCTCTTGCGTTTAGGTCCCTGTGCACTGTGGCCTTTTGTTGGATTTAAATAAAATATCAAATTCAACCAAAATTTTGTGAAAATTCGATACGTGGCTCCTTCCACTGTGTAAAATTTTCTCTAATTTCTGGGTACATTTTTTAGTCGTTTTATTATATTTAAAAATTCAAAAACCCTTGTTTTTCTGTCTGTTTAGATTATAAAATCCCAAAAAATATTAAAACTCTTTCAAAAATTCCAAAAAAATGGGAGTTGTTATTTCTTGTGTTTGAATTTCTATGCATTTTTGTATATATAAAAACCCTAAAAATTGAAAAACCCCTTAAAACTCATAAAAATTCTAAAAAATCATAGAAAATTCCAAAAATAATAAAATCTTTTCCTGAATTTTCTACATTGCTTCTATTTTTCATAAAAAATACCTCCAGGCTCTATTAAGACCATTTTATATTTTTAATTTGGTCCTCCAAGCCTGACTGGACAGTTTGCCTTTGTTTCTGCCTTATTTCATTTTTAGAAAATTCCATAAAAATTATAAAATCCTCAAAAATTCACCAAAAATAGTGAAAAATCCATAAAACCTAAAAATATTTTTGTTAGAATTTTTGGACCATTTTTGAGCATTTAAATAATTGGTTGAATGTGATTGTTTTTACCCTTTTTATTGTTTTACTCCATAATTAAAAATGCAAAAAAAATATAAAAAATATTAAAAACGTTCAAAAATTTTGTTTTTACTTTCTATTCATTGTTGACTACTTCGTAGGCCGCAAGGCCAATTCTTGCTCCTCGAGACCGACCCTGGGAGCTATACCGGGTTAATCACCTAGCTAGGACCGCAATTTTGGTTTTCATTGTTTTTTCTCTCTTATTTGGTGGTCTGATTTTGTTTCTTGATCGAGCTCTGAGTCCCGAGTGACTGAGGTCGCAACGACCTTAGTGGTTCCTTTACCTTAGTCTATCTGGCGGCTCATCAGCGCTCCAATAGATATAAAAGTGAAAAGGTACGAACTCATCATCAGAAGAAGTAAAGTCAAGTCCAGCATAACAAGTCTCTCCTAGGTCAAAACAAAAAGGAACAAACTTTATAAAAGGATCGTCCTCTAAACTTTATAAAAGTCTGTAGAAGTAGTAAGGTCATGTTCGTCCTCTAAAGTCTCAATTGAATCATCAATATCATCAAAAGGCCAACATTCCTTTATAAAAGCACTCAGATCAAATTTGACCTTATTGGTATTATCTAAATCCGCCCTCCCCTCAAATGTGTTAATCGTGTAAATCCCGCGAATGTCATCAACACATAGCCAAGTGCCAGAAGTGGGAACTTCAAGGTCTACGCATTCCGAGTCTTTCTCCTTAGAGAGGAATTCTTGGGTCTAAATAGAAACCAACAAACAACAAAAATCTCGGATAGTCTCATCTAGGTCATATTCCTTAGGATCAGCTAAGATAGGTGTAGTCATATCAGATGCAGGTCTCTCATCGGTGGTATATACAATGATGATCACATTGCTTTCGTCAACAGGACAGAAGCGAATCTGTCTTGATCCATAATCAATAATAACTCTCATAGAGGAGAGAAAGGATCGTCCTTAGATGATGGGAGAGTGCTTCCCAGGGAAGGAGGTCTCCATGGACTATACGACAAAATCAACAGTGTAGCTCATGCCTTGACTTCAAATGACAAAGTTTTCAAGAATACCCTTCGTCCTCTTGATAGATCCATGAGCAAATTGAATTATCAACCAGGTTTTCTTGATAGGCCTTAAGTTAAGAGGTTGTACCACTGAGAAGGGTATTATGCTAATCGAAGCACCGTCATCAAGGAGGGTGTGATCACAAGAAAGGTCGGAAATAGTGCATCTAATGAATGGTGTAGCAATGCTCCCTTTCCTCAAAGAAGGATGATGGGTGATGATGTGGGATGTAGCCATGGTCAAGATATAATGTTGGTATTTGCTCCTCTGCTTTATCTTCTTGGGCTGAGGAGCATATAAATGGGATATGGACTGCTGAAGTGGGTTATCAATGATCTCATGAATAGCAGCCACCACTTCAGGTTTAGTCAACACCTTTTTAATTTTGGACTTCCATTATACAAGAAGGATGTCAGGATCATCATCTGCACAAGGACAACTAAGAGCAGTCTGTATAGTGTGGTCCTCGGGGTCAATGGTGGGACAAGGTGTGGGTGAATGTGTGGGAAAGTGATTTGGCATGATTCCCTTCTCCTCACAAAATGAATCAACAATGTCTCCTGAATTCTTTTTGGATTTCAATTTTTCTCATTTTTTGTATTTTTGGGCAATTGCAAGCTCTCATGACCATCCTCAAGTGAAGCCATATCCTCAAACAATGTGGCATCATTTGGCTCTTATTTATGCTAAATAAATTGTTAATCCTCGAATTCATATGATCCATTATCTGGTTCAAGATCTCAGGTGTAGACATCATGAAAGGTGACTCCAAGAACTCGGTCTCGAGTGAGTGTGAAGGTGGAGGTAGGTAAAAATCTGAGACCTCATACTATGGCTGAGGCAGATATGCACAAAAGTTAGAAGAAAAATCCTATTGGAAAAAAGGAGGAGTACCGACTGGAGAGTATGAATCCGAATAAAAATCGCTCTAGACGGCCATCTCGAAACAAAAGAAAATAAGTTGGAGAGTACGATGGTCAATGAAGAGATGTGAAGAAAAAGGAGCAAATGCGTGAAGGGATCGAGTATGCACACAAACAAATACAGACAAACTCATACAAAACAAATCCCTCAGTTCACCTACTTGACTCAGTGAAGTTCATAAATTTCGGTCTTTTTATCTTGTCTATTTTAGAAGTAGGTGAGAAGCACTTAGGTTTCCTTATGGGATTTGGGCACTAACCTTAGTGTGCATGTGAGCAATCTAAAACAAATATGATGAGGGGATTGCTTACCCTAAGATAGTAATTTTTCTTTTTAGTTGATTTTAGGGTCAAGTAATATTAATAGTCTTAGTTTTATTTGTTATCATTTTTTATTTTAAATAGAAAATGCATGAGCCTAACAAGTAGTCAATTCCTTTAGCTGCCTAAGTGATCAAAAGTAGATGGAGAGACTCAGAAAAGTAACGTGAGGTGAAATAAATGATGCATGTTAAAGCATAAATGCTCACCTTTCCTACAGCTCTCTTCATGCAAAGATGATAAGCAGAATTGAAACCTATCTATATGCAAATGCAAGCCGATGAAGATGAACAATTGTTATTATTGTAAAGAACCAATGCTAGTCACTCAAATATGGAATCCAAAAGTCCTATCTTGGGGAGCTCTTCGGTGCTCACCATAGTGAGTCCTACATGTGCTGTGTATAGTCCCTCTCGGCGCTCGATTCCAAGTATAAGTTAGAACAGTTCCAAATTTTACTAAATCTAAATGAGACTATAGGTGCATGCAATGTTAATTAGGTGTTTGGCCTTAATCTATCGTCAAGCAACTCCTAATGCTAGGGCTCAATCACACAAAAAAAAGGAAAAATAAAATCATAAAACAAATGAAAAGGTGAAAAACATGACAAAACTGACAAGGACCCCAAGGAAACAATCACTCTGGCACTGGACCTCGTGAAGAGTCATAGAGTGTCTTGAGAGTCCTCATATTACAATAAATATATGTCTCTCACTTGAATTACAAAACAAATAAGAAGAATTGCTATTGTCTCAAGATCTCCTAATCTCCTCCAAGATCTTCTTTAGTGCTTCTTTCTAACAACTAGGTCAAAAGGCCAGTTGGTTTCATGTGGATGTGCATGCGATCCGAATAGAGTGCCTCCCTAGATCCGTGTTCCTCACAACAAATCCAAGCAAGGAGTGTGGTTAGACCATTCAACAATCAAAATCAAATATAAGATAAAATAAATAAAGGGAAAATATAAACAAATAAATCACAATCAAACAAAACCAATCTATACGTAGCTGCTCCCTGACATTGTCCCAATTTGAAATAACAAATTTCTAAAGGGTCTTGTCAATCGACAAGGTAGATCAACAGTCGTCGAAGCGACCACTTAAGAAAAGTGTTAAATTCAACAATTAACCGACAAATAAATATAAAGCAATGCAAAATAAATTGTTGAGTTAAAATTTATTATAACTCTACAATGTATGTGTATAGTGTGCAAGTATGTAGAGTGTCAAACATAGGGTGCAAACTAGACAGATCAGGCAAATTAATGCACAAAAATGATTTTGTAATTCATGTCTATGTGAAGTTTTTAAGTGGGTTTTTAATTTTGTATTATTTTTATTTTGTTTTATAATTTTTTATTTTTAAATTAATGTGTTTATATTTTCATTTAATATTTTCAGATTTTTAATTTCTTTTTCTTTTTACAAAGAGATATAATAATATGTATGGTTAAATAAACAATATAGAGTAATAAAGATATAAGTATAACTAAAAATAAACGAAAATTGTAGAATTAAATATTTTTATGTTTTAATTAATTTTTTTACTATTTATAGATTTTTATCAATTTTTGCAAATTTTTAATGATTTTTAAAGACAAAAATATCCCAACTCTATGATTTAATAAATGGTTGAAATTGAAATGAAGTTTAAAAATAGTAAATTAGGTCCTAAATTCTTCAAATCAATTTTATTAGATAGATATAATAAAAATAAAATTATAAAAATTGAAAAATATATATTTAAGACTTTTAATTTTTTATATTGATTTTGGATCTATATGATTTTTATGTATTTATTTTTTTATTTTAGGGTTTTTACTCTTCGAAGTTGCAAGATAACTAAATAAACATAAAATAAATATGTTTTTTGGAATTTTTAAAAAACATTTTATTTTTTAGGTATTTTGTACTGTAGACAAGGCAAAAATGTGCTCAAAAGGATCTTTAATAAGTAAATTTGATGCCTAACATTAAAATCCAAAGTTGTAGTGTGAATCTACACATTAACATGCATTTATCCTATTTTTGAGATTTTTAGGAGCATGTTTGCTAATTTTAATAAATAGAATTATTCAACAAAAATGCATGTTCTAGAAAGGGCATATGCGTAAATAAACTAAAGCATATGATGTAAAATGCAATTTCTCCAAAACAATACAACCGAATATTCAAAATTTTTGACTAAACGAAAATAAACCAAACCTACAAGGGCTCAGTTGCAAATAATCCATAGTTTGTCAACTGACCAGAATAAAGACCAAAAGGCAAATAATACTAAAGTACGGGACTCACGTGCAAAATATACAAATGTTTTAAAGCAACAGATGAATTCTTATGTGCTAATAAATAAAATACAAAAAGGTGTGGGGTTAAAGTCGCAAAATACCTAAACATGGCATGGATGAGACGGTGTAGACCTTAACATGTAATGGCTACATAACGCATGATACCGGTTCGGCGATGAAGGGTCTGGATTAGATCGAATAGGGAGATCAGACGGTCACAACAGGGCGTGATTGGACGATTGCAGCACTCCTGAACGGACAAAAGTTGATCCAATGGTTGTAGATCCCCTTAGATGAACTCATGAAGAATTGGTGTCTAATGGACTTTGACCGACAGAATCAAGCGACTCCAACCTCCAAAGTCGCCACTAAGGTGCTCATGAGGATGCAAGAAGGATTTTGCAACAGCTGGAGGAGTTAAATGGTTCCGGGGTCCATCGATGGGACCTTGGAGCATGCAAGTACCTGGAGGCACTTCTTGAAGTTGTTTGAGCCCTCAGATGGGCTTCTCTCAATTTGTAAATAGTGTCTCTCAACTGGAGTTGGAAGGTTGAAATGGCCGAGGCCTTTATTTGGTCGATTGGCAGTGAGGTGAGGTGAAGTGGTTCATCTCTGGCTGACGATGGTAGAAGGAGATGGGCGAACCAGATCAGGAGTTGGTCTGGGTGATTGATTCATGGATCAAGGTGAAGAAGTGATGGAGGAAAAAATGGGGTGATATGTGTGGTCGGGATAGGTGTTTTTGCGATGAACACAGATTGTGGCAGGAGCGGAGCTCCGATGAGGGCCAAAAAGTTTTAATCTATGCGAACAAGCAAGCGCAGGACTAAATAAAAGCTGAAAATAATCACCCAAGACTAACTAACGAAGGAGTAAAAGAAATCATACCTAGACTGGCTGGAGGTCAGGAGATGGATACCTAGCGACACCAATGCTTGGAGATGGCTAGGCACATTCCCTCCTAGCTTCTTCCTCGTTGCGAAGAGCGGTAGAGGCTCATGTCACAAGCCTCAACACAACAAAGGACCTCTGAGGGGTCGAAACCAAGGGAAAGTGAACCAAAGGCAAAAAATGGAGGTTGGTGAAGTATTTATTAGCGAGTGATGGAGTGACATTTGACGAGAGATCACGGCTAGAGGATGGCGATTTGGTGGATGCTATGTACCCGGCGAGAATCAAGGATTTACATTGAAGAGATCTTATGAAGGGTCAACATCCACTCGAGCCATGAATAAATGGCTAAAAAATCGAGAAATATGACCGGTACTAGGTTCTGACAAGTCTAGGGAGGCTAGTCAGAGAGTTGACCAGAGTCAACTCTCCAAGCCACCTGGTTGGTCCACGTAGACCAGCCATGTGAAACCCACCCAAAAGTAATTAGAAATTGATTAATAAATAGCAAATAATTTTAATAAATTAAAGTTATAAAATAATTTTTTTATTTGCTAAAATATTTTATTAAGATTTTATTATTTTTTTAGGTGTTTTATTACAAGTTATATTTACCTATGTTTTGAATCTTTTATTTTTGTTTTGTAAATTTTTATTTTATTCCTTTATTATCCTATTTTCTAAAATTATCCTTTGTTTTTACATACTTAAATATTTATTTATTATATTTTCTTGATATATTATTTACAATTAATTAAATATAGATGTATATTATATAATTATACATATTGTATATTCATCTATGTATTTTTAGATTTTATTTTACTTTATTGTATTATTTGTAGCTTTATTTTAGTTTAAATACGTACATATGATATAAAAATATTTACAAAAATAAAAAAATATAAAATTATAAAAAAATAAAGAATGAATAAAATGAATATTTTAATTTGGTATATTATACAATAGGGGTCCAAAACCTAACTTTCACATCTTAACTCCAATAAACATAAATAAATAGCTTATTAAAAGTTATATACAAATAAAGATGTTTTTATATACTTTGAGTTTTTATTTAGAAGATATGGGTTTAGGAAGTTGTGATTTTGGAATTTAATTTTGAGTATAATTTGTACATTGTATATTATTTTTGTATGAAATAAAATTTGTATTTTTTCTATATAATCTACAACTTTCGTGTACACAGTTTCTTTATTTAAGGTATAAAAAGTTGAAAATACAATAGGTCCCAAAATTGAATAAATAATGAACTAATAAATGGGATTTTATTGTATTATTGGCCCTTATCTCCCCTTAATTTATTCCTTGTCGACCCTGTCATAAAGATGTCTAGGTCTCGGGGTTTAGGGTCATGAAATATCTTTGGAATTTTATTTTCATTGGTTTATTTTATTTATTATAAATTTGGCATTAAAAACAATATTTTATTCAGTATCTATAAAACAAAGAATGAATGTTAATTGGTACAAATTAGGCTTATTTTTGTGCGTTAGGTAGGGTTTTTAAGGCCATTGATTTATCATATACTGTGGGTTAATTGTTTGTCTGAATTGGTTTATTGAGATCCGATTACTGTGAGAGTGGCCAACACAGTGATTGTCGGACCCAACTTGTCGGGCACATTTGTCCCTCCAAGACTAGACATTTGGATCCTCTATAAACCTCTTCAATATGTATACATGATAATCGAGATTTTGCGAGGGTCTAAATATGTCTAACTCAAGGCGGAGAGAAAGTCGTTGTGGTGACCACTCACGAAAGCCCAATTAGTTAACAGTTAACCCACGACAATCAAATCAAGCAATGAAAGTAAATGTGGAGTTAAAATTTATTATAACTCTACAAAAGATGTGTATAGTGAAAATATGTATAGAGTGTCGAACGCAGGGAACAAGCAGGATAGATCTGAAAATAAATACACAAGAACGATAGTGATTAAATGCCTACAAATGTGCAAATCTTTGTGGGTTTTCAATTTTATAATATTTTTTTAATTTTTGATTTTATATATTTATATTTTGATTTTCAAGTTACTGTTTTTGTATTTTATTTTTATATTTTATATTTTTATTTTTTTCTTTTTCTTATAATAAGGTAATACAAGTATATAGGGTATATATGCACAAGAGATATAAGGAGGTATATATAGGTAAAAGTACTAAAAATACATGAAATAAAATATTTTTGTACTTTTTATATTTTTCCAATATTTTTGTGATTTTTCCAAATTCTTCCTCATTTTTTTGGTATTTTTAAAATCAAAGAAAATGAAAATCAGTGAGCAAGCTTGATGGATGGAACTAAAATGAGGATGGAAAATTATCAAACAAACTCCAAAATTCTCAAATTAATTTTATAGTAATGATAATCGATCATAGAAAATTTAGAGACAAAAATTATATTTTTCAGATTTTTGTGGAAATTTTAAGATTTTTATGAAGATTTTAGGGTTTTGCTATTTTTAGGGGTTTTCTTTTGAAATTTTTAGTGAATTTTGGACTGAAGTTAAAACACACGAAAACAAATAAAATATAATTTTTTTGGAAATTTTCAAAAATTCTTTATAATTTTTATGTATTTTCGAATGCAAACAGTAGAGAAAATGCATGTTTTTGAATTTTTATAATTACGAAAATGCCATAAAATTCAAAATAAAAATATGGCGTGATAGAGCAATGCAACATGCATATAATGATATTTTTGGAAATTTTTAGAGTTTTATAGATGCATGAAATAATTAGAGACAACAAAGAGAAACTACACTACTGGCAAGGGCATATATGTAAATATTCAAAACATCCAGGGCCAAAGTGCAATTCTTCCACAAAATTATAACGTAATAAAAAATTTTCCTAGACCTAATACAAATAGCCAAACTCGTAAGAAATATTACATTGTAAAATTTTTTCAAAAGATATTACACTTAATACAAAGTTTCCTGGACCAAAATGAAATAACAAAACCCACATGGGGTTCCTTGAAAAATCCCACCCCCTCACATGCGCAGGCACGTGAGGTGACATGGCCGAGGACCCAAGTGCAAATATTAAAAGTATGGGGTGTCTTTGCAAATATTACACAAACTATTTAACTACAAATGAAAGTTTTAGGACTATATAGTAAATACAAAAAATGCGAGGGTATCAGGCAAAATTACCCTCGCACTGGCGCATCCAACGACTGATGTCTTCTCACTTGACACGTGGTGAGCAACAATGGTCGATGACGATTCACGATCCAACGGCTGCGATTAGATACTCCAAGGCTGATCGAACAGTGGCGGCTCGAGGAGATCTAATAGTGGTTGTACACCTGGAGCCCCGGCCTTGATACAACGGCAGGGAGCCTCGGACAAAGAACAGGGAAAAAGGTCAGCGGAGCCGACCTTCCCCGACCTCGATCTCAGCTCTCGGCGATGCTTTGAGCTCCAAAAGTGGCCAGCAAGCCTCCTGGGGTCCTCCTCTCACTCCTGGGGGCTCCAAAAATCTCCGACGGTGGCCGGAGTCCTCGCGAAGACTTGGCAGAGCTGGACAGCTCCAAGAACCTCCGACGAGGCTCAAAATGAGCCCCAACCTCTTCCTTGGTGTCAGTGCACCTGCAAAAAGCATTAGACCATCGAGGGAAAAGTGCCTCGGCAGTTGGCGAAGCGAATGGTGATGGGGAACGACAACGAGAGATGGGTGGTTGGAACGAGCTCCAACGAGGGGTCGATTGGGTGGTTCGATGAACTGGATGCAAAAATGAAGGTGGGGATCTAATCCCATGGTTATGGAGAGCAATAAAGTGCAAAAAATAGGGGAAAAGAGATACACTCGAAAGTGGGGATCACTTGAGGTGGAAACCTCGACGATGAGCTTTGCCGGAGGTGGTGGAGATTCCTCGGCCCTTCCTCGATCCTCCTGGCGACGGGAAATGGGAGTTGTCACCTTCCTTCACCGGTGGCACACGAAAAATGGAGAAGAGATGGGTCCAAAAGGGTTCAAGTTTGAATGGGAAAGTCAGACGTCCTTTTGAAGGGTTGACGAAGTGGCTAGAAGAACGAGGCGCAATGGGTGATTCGTTGTTTCAAATGCCGAGGTTTCACTTGGGCATGCATGCCCATTGAACGAGGATCAAAAGTCAAGAAGAATTTGAGCCGAGAAGGTGCAAGGATAATCCTCAAAAAAATCGTGAATGTGGGTCGAAACGAGCATTCTGACAAGGCTGCAGAGGGGGTCGGACAGTTGACCGGAGGTCAACTGTCGAAGCCTCCTAGTTGGTCCACATGGACCAACCAGGAAAAATCCTGTAAAAAGTATTTGAAAATTCATTTAAAAATAGAAAATGAATTTATTAATTTTTGGGTAAAAGATGAAAAATGTTTATTATTTTCTGATATATTTTATTATGATTTTTATTTATTTTTTTGAGGTTTAAAAATACAAGTTACCTTTTATAGCTTATATACACGTATATTCATCTATATATTTTATTATTTTATTTTGTGTATTTAATTCGTTTATTTTGTTTTATTAATTTATATATTTATAACTCATTTTTATACACTTAAAAATATTTTTTATTTTATTTTTCTGAAGTGTTTTGTACAAATAAATAAATAGAAGTAATATTTATATGGGTATAACTATCGGTAGTTCATCGATGTATTGTATTCCAGTATTTTATTTTTAAGTATTCTTTCTGCTTTTATTCTTGTTTTAATATACACATGTATTATAAATAATATTTACAAAACTATACAAATATAAAAGTATAGAAATAATGAATAATAAATAAAATGAATATTTTAATCTATATAAGTATACATAGAGGGTCCAATACTCAACTTTCAAACCGTAGCTCAGCAAAATATGAAACCACCTTCATTAAATAGCTTATGAAAAATTATATACAATTAAAGTGATTTTGATACATTTCGAGTTTTTATTTGAGAGATACAGGTCTGGGAAGTTGGGGTTTTGAAAACTTATTCAGATTATAACTTTTTATCTGTATATTATTTTTCGGTGAAATCATTTTTGTATTTTTCTATATTTAATTATCTCAACTTTAATGTACATAGTTTCTTTAAAGTGGAACCAAAAATAGGTCCCAAAATAAATAAAGAATGAATTAAATAAAAGGTATTTTTATTGTATTTTGGCCATTATCTCCCCCTACTTTATTCCTTGTCGACCTATTCATCTAGATGCCTAGGTCTCGGGGTTTCGGGTCATAAAATATTTAGAATATTTTACTATTTTTCTTTTCTTTTCTTTATTCAATAATTTTGGCTTTAAAAACAACATTTTATACAATATTTACACAGTAATGCATGGATGATAAAATGCCTAAATTAATGCTATTTACACGCATTTACTAGGGTTTTAAGGCCAAAATGACAGAATAAAGATGATGAAACGTAGATTCATCAATACACAAAGAGTCCGGTGATCAGGGAAGTTGAGTTCCCTTTGATAGAACCTGATTTAGCTTAGAATTTTAGCAACATAGAATCGGGAGTTTTGAATCTATTAAGTCTAGTATATACATTTACAATCAGGGAATCAACTAACTTATTTATTATTTATTTGTTCAAGGACGAACCAAGCTTAAGTATAGGAGATCATCATATTTTTATTTATTATCATCCTGGATTAAATAGTTCATTAACACTAACTAATAATTAATCTAACATAATAATTAACCACATGTATATAATTAACTCTAATTATTATATCTAAATAAGTACATTATTGTGCTTATATTTTATATGTTTCTTTATTATAAAAAAATAAAATAAAAGTTAGATCAATATTATATATACCTAGTTTAACAAAATTCATAAATTAAAAATATAAAAAATAATAACATAAAATAAGATAACCATTTTTTAATACATAAAAAGACTTACAAAATATTAGTATGTACATATAATGTAATCTCACGTTGAGTTCTACATGAAAGATGGAAATCTCATTGAGAGCTACAACTTTCATGTTCAAATTTTTTAAATTCAACCTCTAGATATTTGTTTCTAATTTTACATTTATTTATTCATTTACTAATTATTTTATTGGGCCATGCGGAACAATCTGCTCTTGCCACCTAACTGCACCTTAATAAATTAGCGCATATTTTGTTACGATCGTTAGATCAGCATTGATATGCTTATAACATCTACTCATCTCTGCTTTTAACCACAACCACTTGATCTCCTGATCGAGCGATGTATCATCGTTCCTTTCTGGAGAAATTGAGGTCCATTTGATCTTTGATCAGATAGTCATTCTTTCATCCCTAGCCTTCAGCTAATAACTCCAGGAGTTGCAACTCGTTACAACTTCCTAACTTCCCCGAAATACGCCAACCTCTTTCTAACTCCTCATAGATCAAATACAACACCTATTAATAGATCTAACTTTCCTTTCTCATGTCGAATCTCTAATTTCCATCTTTCATCAACCTCTAACAACCAACATGCGGTCGAAACTGCCTGGACAACCACCTAAAACCACCTCCATCTCCTTCAAATACTCCATCACCACCCAACTTGGTGGTTGTTCATCTCGACATGAATCTTCACGTAGGCTTCTACTCCCCATCGTGACAAGATTGAGGGATTATAGAAGCACGACAATGGCGTTTTGCTTATGTTGTTGACCTATGGCACGAATGGCCATGTTACGACCAATCCCTCAGCTGTTCGAGCTCCGTAAGCTGGTTGTACATATTTAGCGAATATTAAAGGCCATCTAAGCGTAAACCCAATACCATCATCTACCGGTGACATTCTTCAATTCTCCAGGTAGTTTAGGGTATGGTTTATACATGTTTTTTCCGATTTATTTCTAGATAGTTATTCATTTGAGTCAACACATACCACGACCATCACCGTATATCATAGATTCACTTGGGAGGTTCCAATCACAACTTCCCCTTCTACAGAACCACCTTCACCTTGACCAGTTTCTCTTCGTTAATGGTTAAAAAGAACCCATTCGATACTCCATTGTTACGCAAGCATAGAATCTCACTCCAATAACTCTCTCATGCATACACATGCTTTGGCTTCTTCATAATGTTTTGCAGGTATTTTCTTCAATGGTCAGAGCCTTCTTCGTTGCTCTATTCTAGAGTAATCATGACGACGACTTCTTCCTAGTCAGATGAGCCACACCTCGTGCCACATTCTATCCACTCTATGATGTCCTTCGGCCATTTACAAATCATACTCGAGATTTTAGAGATGGAGGAGTGACGAAGAGACAAGGGGAGCATGCTACACCACAGACTACACCGCCACAGCTAGGCCTAAGGCGGAGGATGAAGACTTAGCAGCTACTATCGGATATCGAAGATATGATCATTCATCATCCCCAGTAAAACCTTGCAACCCCAATGACAAAGCACAAAGGTACTCCACGTAGCCTCCGTACCTGCAACCGACTCGAACCATCTTGCGAACCTCTATGCATACACATGACACATGGGGTGGTGGAGAATTTGCGGCCAAGGTGTTTTGATTCTCCAGAATTGCAATGAAGTCCAAGGGTGAATGCTTCACATGCGCCCCTCGGAGATTTTTCAGCCAAGCCCAACCGACTCTACTTATTTACATAAATACGCCAACTTAGGTGGCAAATATAAAAATGAGACCTAGTTTATTTTAATTGAAATTCAGTCCCTACGAAGACCTTTATGTGATATTTCTTGAATTTTTAAAATGTTTTATTTACATTTATGCTCCTATAATTAATGTGTAATAACTTCTGCATTTAAACTCCAATTGAGATGATTTAAGTAAGCATTGTGAAGCTCTTTTCATTAACTTTTATGACATGATATATTCTCTGATTGAACATTTAATTAATGATTTAATTATCAGAGATAATATAGGTTCTATTCTTCAAATTAAATGTATTTAATCTCTTGATTAATTCATCAATTGGACCTTGATCTTTATTATGATTCTTACTTGAGACTTTCATGTAATTTAAGGGCATAAATTTTGTTTTTATATCTGTGTTTGTGTTTATTTAATTTTATTCATTATATGATTAATTAACTTGCATAAAAAATCAAATAAAAATGCAATCTGTTCATTTTATTTTGTAATGCATTCTTTCTTTTGACCTAGATAGTGTATTCCTCCATTAACCTATATATTAATATCTGATTAATTGTATTAATAAATCATGCCCTTTTGTTCGACCATGGACTTATCCAGTATAAATTTAGCCAAGTCCTCCTCTCGAAGATCTTCTAACTCAATTCTGATCGGTTTATAATTGATCGTATTACAATGAATGCGAATCAAGTTAGCCACTTAGTGATTCTCAAATCCCTGCCTAAAATCGAATCCAATCATTTTCAAAATCGACAACATATCCTCATATATAGGTATAACATAATACAATAATAGATCACTAGAAACAATATCAAATTATCATTAGCATTGCATTTGTATCAAACAACAAGCAATATCATAATCTACTTCGAAACAAGTAAATCGACCCCCCATAAATAACATGGAACAAAGAGTCCTATTTGCAACTGGATCTAGAATTAAATCAACAGTTCAAGAGAAATAAAAAGAGGTGTTCATGTCCTTTCCTTGGGAAAGTATCCTTCTATTAGGTGCCCATGGGTTGCACCTCTTCTTCATGATTTCTCCTTCAATCTATGATCTAAATTCCTTTTTTTGTGGGTACAAATTTTTAGTCTAAGAAGGTTATCTCCATCTCTTCATATATGGAAATCATGATGATGATTGAATACCAAATAGAATTGATGTCACCTCTAACTAGTTCCACCATTATCTTAGACTTTCTATCTTATATAACAATTAATCCATTTATTATACCGACATTTCTTTTCAAATTATAACAAAAAATCCAATCATACTAACAAATTAAAACTTTTCTTTGTTTTACTTTTATCCAATCGATTTTCTTTTTTACATTAATTATTCAAAACTTTAATCCAAATAAATATATATTCGATTATTTATCCAAATAATATATAATGGGATTAGTTTACAGTTTCTCTGGTCAGATTCATCTAATTGGATTTATCATCTCATAATTAAAACCGTTAACCTTCATGAAATAATGTTACTCCCCCATTTTGCAACGCTCCGCATGCCTCCGACAGTAACAACTAACAAGAGTCCACTACATGGCCATAGAGCTATTTCGTAGACAAGCCCTCTCGAGTTCTAATATTTGAGAGAAGATTTCTTAACTATTTTGAATTTTTATTTTGATTCTAGTCTTGCAAATATACTCCTAGATCTGCAAGACAAACAATTGTTCATCTGTTAACCAAATTGCATGTAACTAATTTTATTGGATTAAGACTTGATGGTATTTATTTGTATTAATGTTTCATCATTTTACGATTTGTAACGAATTAGTTATGAATTTTTGAAGTAGGTACAATTTCTACTTATTTAATTTATAAGTAGTTGCAAACCCATATTTTTTACAAATTTTGGAGATGTTGAGAATATGATATTGACCTACATATCTCTTAAATTTCATTGAATATACTTTAAATTGTGGATATATAATTTTTACAAATTTTCTTGTTTATATTATTTTAGAATCAATTTGTATTATTTTGAAATATAAAAATATGTACATGTAGCCTTGAACTTTTTCCTACACCCTTGTTGGATTTTTGTTGCATGATCTGAATAGCTAAACATATATAAAACATGATTTCAACCTTTTATATTGTTTGATATTCATTAATGCATTTTTTCTCAGATAAATATAGAAAAATATTATATATGTCTCTCATATATATGTACAACATATCAAAAAATATCTTAGTGATATCATGTCTTCCTCTAAAAATCAAAACATCAAATTTTTTCTGAAGAGTCATTAAAAATTCAAATAAATTCAAACTAAAAAAATAAAAGTGTTCTAAATTCTTCTTTGAACCTATTACCAGAGAACGATATTCACTGATATTTTTATTCTCATCTAAAATATTATTTTCTAAGTAGAACTGATTTACCCTATTTTTCTTTTACAATCTTTTTTGTATTTAATTTTATTATCTATTTTTATCTTTTGGAAAATACTCAATATTTTAAAAATTATAAAATAAAAAATAAAAAATTTTAAATTTATGATATTTTGATTTATTTTATTTTATTTTAAACCCTACTTTTCCCTTTTCTAACATATATTAATATATTTAATTTAGTTTTAATTTCCCTTTATTTTATTATCAAAAATAATAAATAAGTAAACTTTTATTATTTAAAGTATAACAAAAATTATTTAAAAATCACAATTACACATAAACAAGCATATCAATTGGACATAAGATCGAGTATACATTTCCTTAATCTAGCGAGGGAGTTGCCTTCTTATGTCCAACACATGTTACATTTACTTTGTTAATTTGAGTGGTAGTTCAAGAAATTGTGTTTGTCAATTGGGTTTTGTTAGGTATGGTTTTTTTGAGAAGTATGCATATATGCCTAGTTCATCATAAAGTGTAAAGGAGGGGAACAATAATTCCTGGAGAGATTCCTCTGAACCTCTTGAGCCGAATTACCAAGCTCCTACTTTATTTAAATCAGGATCTAGTATACCGAGTATAGACACCATGCTAGCTTCCACTCTAGACTTATGGACTCAAAAACCTATTTTATCAATCACAAGCTAATCACCTATCTTGGAAGAAAGATCATGTGTGCTCGGACTACTCTTTCGATTCTTCTTTGTGAAGCGAGAGACAAAAGAGGGATGTAGGTGATATTGATATCGAGGTACATATCCTTAAATGGTTGGTTTATCTTCCTTAAGGTCCATCACAAAGGCCACTAGATGCTAGTTTGGGGTTAAAGGGGGGGTGTCTCAATGTATGTATACCACCTTTTCCGTAGTCACTCACATATTTTAAGTTTTTGTCCCTTGCTTTCACAAAAATTTCCCTACTTAGAGCTATTGTTTTGGTATGTTCACTTGTGTCTCACTTAAATAGTTAAATTAACTTCTCCAATGATACAAATTGCATGGATTCCTTAGTTATTCTTATTCTTTCTATGTTTGAACTCAGTATGCCAACTGTAAAAATGAAGTAGAATTATGAATTTAATTTTCCATGTATAGTAGAGCGTCGGGCACATAATTAGCTCAAAGTTTGATCTCACCCAAGTAATCTAGGCATGAGTTTGTTTCAGAGCGATCCATAAATTTCTATTTAAGGGTGGGAGAAGACATAAGATTAATTAGAGATGTATATTAGTGATTGAAGGATGATGATGCGTGGACATTACACGCGGATTATGAATATAGGAAGCAAGAATTCGAGAGTGGATTGAGAGGGTGGTTTGAGATAGGCATGTCTAGAAGGGACAAGAAGAAGAGTGGACCTTGTCATTAGTGAGAAAGTGATATTGGGATAAAGATGTAAAGAACGATTGACCACATAATTACTATAAGAGGATATAGTAGACATTACATGTACGCATATTGCAAAGATTTTGTAGAATATCTAAGCACAAAACTACTACTAGGTAAGATTATGAGTTTTTATATTGAATGTATTATTGGATTTTTATTTGATTTGGACTAGGAGGATCATGATTTAAGACAATGGGATCAATTGAAACCCATATCGTAGACTAAATGTACAACCTAAGCCCAATCTAATTACAAATGACGCTTGGATTTTGTAGTGTGTTCATTGAGTACAATACTGAAATTAGCTAGGTTTTCATAAAGCTTAGCTCCATATGAAACTGTACTAAGCTTGACCAAATGAATAGTTTTGGATTCGGATATTAATTTAGTATTTTTAACAGAAATCAATTGTATTTAAAGGGACTTAGTTTATCTAAATTTTAACAAAATAACGAAGAAAAACTATATGTTTAATGAAAATAAAAAACTTTTTATTTCAAATTATCCCGACAGAAAATTAGCAATAATAAGCCTCAAATTTTTGGTATGAAACAACATAAGCTGACATTTTGACATTCTCCACTCCAAAGTTATCAAATAATTGAAACTAAAATTTGTCGTACTTAGGGAAATTAGTTTTATATAATGATAATATTAGGGAAATTATCAGGAAGTTGGGATTTTGGAATCTTATTTTAAGTAAAATTCATATATTGCATATTATTTTTGTATGAAATCAATTTTATATTTTTCTATATATTATTATCTGCAAATTTCATGCACAAAGTTTCTTTATTTAAGATATAAAAAGTATAAAATATAATAAGTCCCAAAAATGAATAAATAATGAACTAATAAAAGGGATTTTTATTGTATTATTGGCTCTTATCTCCCCTTTACTTTATTCCTTGTCGGCCCCGTCATTACGATGCCTAGGTCTTGAGGTTTAGGGTCATGAAGTATCTTTAGAATTTTATTTTTTATTATTTTATTTTTTTATTATATAATTTTGGCATTAAAAATAATATTTTATTCAATATTTATATAATAAAGAATGGATGTTAATTGATACTGACTAGGGTTATTTCCATGCATTAGCTAGGGTTTTTAAGGCCACATGTGGGTTAATTGTTTTTCTAAAATGGTTGATTGAGATTTGAGTACTGTGAGAGAAACCAACATAGTGATTGTTGGATCCGACTTGTCAGGTACCGTTGTCCCTCCAAGACTAGGCACTAGGATCCTCGATAAACCTCTTCAACATGTATACACAGAGAGTCTGATGATCAGGGAAGTTGAGTTCCTTTTGATAAAACGTGATTTATCTTAGAATTTTAGGAACACAAAATCGAGAGTTTTGAATCTATTAAGTCTAGTATATACATATACAGTCAGGGAATCAATTAACTTATTCATTATTTATTTGTTCAAGGACAAGCAAAGCTTAAGTATAGGGGGATGATAAATCCCTGATTTATCATTATATTTTTATTTATTATCCTCCTAGATTAATTATTTCATTAATGCTAACTAATAATTAATCTAACTTAACAATTCACCACTTGAATATAATCAATGCTAATTATTGTATCTAAATAAGTACATTATTGTGCTTATATTTTATGTATTTCTTTATTATAAAAAAATCAAATAAAAATTAGATTAATAGTGTATATATTTAGTTTAACAATATTCATAAATTTAAAATATAAAAAATAACAAAAGAAAATAAAATAAGTGATTTTAAAACATTAAAAATATTCATAAAATATTAGTATGTACATATAATGTAATCTCACGTTGAGTTCTACATGAAAATTGGAGATCTTATTGAGAGCTACAACTTTCATGTTTAAATTTTTCAAATTCAACTTCTAGATATTCCTTTCCAATTTTACATTTATTTATTCATTTTCTGATTATTTTATTAGGTCATGTGGAACAATCTGCTCTTGCCACCTAACCGCACCTTAATAAACCTGCACATATTTTTTTGACCGTTAGATCAACATTGATCAGCTTATCATATTCACTCATATCTGCTTTTAACCACAACCACTTGATCTTATGATTGAGTGATGTATCGTCATTCCTTTCTAAACAAATTGAGGTCCATTTGATCTTTGATTAGACTGTCACTCTTTCATCCCTAACCTTCAGCTAATCACTCCAGGAGTTGCGACTCGTTACAACTTCCTAAGTTCCCCGAAATATGCCAACCTCTTTCTAACTCCTCATCAATCAAATCCAACATCCACTAATAGATCAAACTTCCCTTTCTCATGTTGATCTCTAATTTCCATCTTTGATCAACCTCCAATAACCAACATGTGGTTGAAACTTCCTGGACAGCCACCTAGAACCACCTCCATCTCCTTCAAATACTCCATCGCCACACAACATGGTGGTTGTTCATCTCGACATAAAGCTTCACCTATCCTTCTACTCCCCATCGTGAAAAGATTGAGGGAGTATAGAAGCATGACAATGGTGTTTTGCTTATGGTGTTAACCCATGGCACGAATGGCCATGTTATGACCAATCCCTCAGCTGTTCGAGCTTCGTACGATGGCTGTACATGTTAAGTGAAGATTAGAGGCCATTCGAGCGTTAACCCAAGCCCATCAACTACCGACAACATTCTTCAATTCTCTAGGTAGTTTAGGTTTTGGTTTATACATGTTTTCTTTGATCTATTTCCAGATAGTTCTTCATTTGAATCAACACACACCTCGATCGTCACCGTAAATCATAGATTCACATGGGAGGTTCCAATCTCAACTTCCCCTTCTACAGAACTACCTTCACCTCGACCAATTTCTCTTCGTTAATGGTTGAGAAGGAACCCAATCAATACTACATTATTACACAAGCATAGAATCTCACTCCACTAACTCTCTCATATGTACATATGCTTTGGATTCTTCATAATGTTTTGCATGTATTTTCTTCAATGGTTGGAGCTTTCTTCGTTGCTCTATTCTAGAGTAATCATGCCGACGACTTCTCCCTAATCAAATGAGACACACCCCATGCCACCTTCTTCTCCACTCCAGGATGTCCGCTAACCATTTATGAAGCACCCGCGATCTTTCAGACGAGGAGGAGGAGAGATGAAGAGACTATTGGAGGATGTTAGAGCATAGACTATGTCACCACAGCTAGGCCTAAGGTAGAGAAGGAAGACTTAGCAGCTACTATCGGATATCTAAAATATGACGGTTCATCATCCCCAGTAAAATCTTGCATCAGATCCTTAGCCTCGTTGGGACCGAGCCAATGACAAAGCACAAAGGTACTCCATGTAGCCTCTGTACCTACAACCGACCCGAACCATCTTGCGAACTTCTATCCATACACACGACACATGGAGTGGTGGAGAACTTGCGGCCAAGGTGTTTAGATTCTCCAGAATTGCAATGAATTCCAAGGGTGATTGCTTCACATGCGCCCCTTGGAGATTTTTCAATCAAGCCCCACCGACTCTACTTATTTACATAAATACCCCTACTTAGGCGGTAAATACCAAAAGATGAGTCCTAGTTTCTTTTAACTGAAATTCAATCCCTCGAAAGACCTTTATGTGATATTTCTTGTGTTTTTAAAATGTTTTATTTACATTTATGCTCCTATAATTAATGTGTAATAACTTCTACATTTGAACTCCAATTGAGATGATTTAAGTAAGCATTGTGAAGCTCTTGTCATTATCTATATTATGGCATGCTTTATTCTCTGATTGAATATTTAGTTAATGATTTAATTATCAGAGATACCCTAGATTTTATTCTTCATATTAAATGTATTTAATCTTCTGATCAATTCTTCAATTGGACCTTGATTATGATTATGATTCTTACTTGAGACTTTCATGTAATTTGAGGGTTTAAATTATGTTTTTATATCCATGTAGGGCTGCTAATCGAACTGAACATGTTCATATTCGATTAGAGTTCGTTCGATAATAGTTCGAAAAAATGTTCGTTCGTTTCTATACGAACTGAACATGAACTTCAAATTTTAGTTCGATAGCTTAACCAACCGAACATGAACATAACATATGTTCGTTCGATAAAAGTTCAAGTTCGATATACGCATATGTGTACGTGTGTATTTGTATGTGTAACTTAGTTTATATACTTTGATAAATTTCAGGGTTAAAGAAATTGTGCTATTTATTAGGCTTTGTACCACTTTAATTTGAATAATTTTTTATTTTTACTGCTTATCGAACTTTGTTATCGAACTCCAATTTCGAACTTGTTCATATAAACAAGTTTTAGTTAAGTTACATTGTTAACGAACTGTTGTCGAACCGAACTCGAACATATCGTATCGAACATTTATTGAACCGAACTTGAACTCGAACTTCCGAACTTCCTTATCGAACCGAACTCGAACATAAGTCCGTTCGTTACAGTCCGGTTCGATTAGCAGCCCTATATCGAACTTAATTATTTTTTTTCATTATGCGATTAATTAACTTGCATAAAAATCCAAATAAAAATGCATTCTATTCATTTTATTTTGTAATGCATTGTGTTGTTGCTTTTGACCTAGATAATATATTGATCCCTTAACATATATATTAACATCTGATTAATTGTATTAATAACTCATGTCCTTGTGTTTGACCATCGACTTATCCACTATAAATTTAGCCAAGTCATGCTCTCAGAGATCTTCTGACTCAATTTTGATCGGTTTCTAATTGATCATATTACAACGAATGCGAATCAAGTTAGAGTTAGCGGTTCATCAATCCCTACCTAAAATCGAATCCAATCATTTTCAAAATCGACACCAATATCCTCATATATAGGTATAACATATTACAATAATAGATCAATAGAAACAATATCAAATTATCATTGTCATTGCATTTGTATCAAACAACAAGCATTATCATAATCTACTTCGAAACAAGTAAATCGACCCACCATAAATAACATGGAAAAAGAATTCTATTTGCAACTTGATCAACAATTAAATCAATGGTTCAAGAGGAATAACAAGAGTTGGTCTTTTCCCTGGGAAAGTATCCTTCTATCAGTTGCCCATGGATTGCGCACCTCTTCTTCAAGATTTCTCCACCAATCTATGATGAAAAGACCTAGTTTTGGTGGGTACGAATTTTTAATCTAAGACGGTTATCTCCATCTTTTCTTATATGGAAATCATGGTGATGGTTGAATATTAATTAGAATTGCTGTCACCTCTAACCAATTCCACCATTATCTTAGGCTTTCCTTTTTATATAACAATTAATCCATTTATTATATCGACCTTTCTTTTCAAATTATAACAAATAAATCCAATCATTTTCTTCACCATAAAAGTTGATGACCAACAAATTAAAACTTTTCTTACTTTTACTCTTATCTAATCAATTTTGTTTTTGACATTAATTATTCAAAACTTTAATTCAGATAAATATCTATTCTATTGGTTGTCCAAATAATATACAATGGGATTACTTCACAGTTTCTCTAGTCAGATTCATCGAATTGGATTTATCATCCGATAATAATCCGTTAACCTTTATGAAATAATGTCACATTCCCCCATTTTGCAAAGCTACACATGCCTCCAACAGTAACAAGAGACCACTACGTGGCCATAGAGCCATTTCGTAGACATGCCCTCTTGAGTTCAAACATTTGAGAGAAGATTTCTTAACTATTTTGAATTTTTATTTTAATTCTAGTTTTGCAAAGATACTCCTAAACTTGTAAGATTATCAATCATTGACATGTTAACCAAATTGCTTGTAACTAATTTTATTGAATTGAGACTTGATGGTATTTATTTTATAAATGCTTCATCATTTTATGATTTGTAATGAATTAGTTCTGAATTTTTGAAGTAGGTACAATTTTTTCTTATATTATTTATAAGTAATTGCATATCCATATTTTTTTTACAAATTTTGGAGATGTCGAGAATCTGATATTGACCTAAATATCTCTTAAATTTCAATGAATATACTTTGAATTGTGGCTATATAACTTCTACCAATTTTCTTATTTATATTATTTTAGAATCAATTTATATTATTTTGAAAATATACAAATATGTACCTATAGACTTGAACCTTTTCCTACACACTTGTTGGATTTTTGTTGCATGATCTGAATAGTTAAACAAATAAAAAACATGATTTTAACCTTTTAAACTGTTCGATTTTTATTAATGAATTTTGTTTAAGACAAATACAGAAACAATATTGTATATGTCTCTCGTATATATGTACAACATATCCAAAAATATCTTAGTGATATCATGTCTTCCTCTAAAAATCAAAACATCAAATTTTTTCTGAAAGTCATTAAAATTCAAATAAATTCAAACTAAAAAATAAAAGTGTTCTAAATTCTTCTTTGAACATATTATGAGGGAACGATATTCACTTATTTTTTTATCCTCATCTAAAATATTATTTTTAAGTAGATCCCATTTACCCTGTTTTTCTTCTACAATCTTTTTTGTATTTGATTTTATTCTCTATTTTTATCTTTTGGAAAATACTTAATATTTTAAAAATTATAAAAATAAAACATTTTAAAATTTAAATTTATGATATTTTGATCTATTTTATTTTATTTAAACCCCACTTTTCCCTTTTCTAGCGTGTATTAGTATATTTAATTCAGTTTTAATTTCCCTTTTTATTTTATTATCTAAAATAATAAATAAGTAAACTTCTAATATTTAAAATATAACAAAAAATAAAAAATAATTTAAAAATCATGATTACACATAAACAAGCATATCAATTGGACATAAGATCGAGTATGCATTTCCTTAATCCAGCGAGGGATTTGCCTTCTTATGTCCAACATGTTACATTTACTTTGTTAATTTCAATGGTAGTTTAAGAAATTGTGTTTGTCAGTTGGGTTTTGTTAGGTATGGTTTTTTTGAGAAGTATGCATATAGGCCTAGTTCATCATAAAGTGTAAAGGAAGGGAACAATAATTCCTTGAGGGATTCCTCTGAACCTCTTGAGCCGATTTACCAAGCTCCTACTTTATTTAAATCAGGATCTAGTATACCGAGTGTAGACTCCATGTTAGCTCCCACTCTAGACTTATGGACTCAGAAACCTCTTTTATCTATCACGAGCTAATCAACTATCTTGGAAGAAAGATCATGTGTGCTCATATTACTCTTTCGATTCTTCTTCATGAGGAGAGAGACAAAAGAGGGATGTAGGTGACATTGATATCAATGTACATAGCCTTAAATGGTTGGTTTATCTCCCTTAAGGTCCATCACAAAGGGCACTAGATGTTAGTTTGGGGTTAAAGGGGGGGGGGTCTCAATGTATGTATACCACTTTTTTCGTAGTCACTCATATATTTTATGTTTTTGTCCCTTGCTTTCACAAAATTGTCCCTACTTTGAGCTATTGTTTTGGTATGTTCAATTGTGTCTCACTTAAATAGTTAAATTAACTTCTCCAATGATACAAATTGCATGGATTCCTTAGTTATTCTTATTCTTTCTAAGTTTGAGCTCAGTATGCCAACCGTAAAAATGAAGTAGAATTATGGATTTAATTGTCCTCGTATAGTAGAGCGTCCAGCACATAATTAGCTCAAAGTTTGATCTCACCCAACTAATCTAGGCACGAGTTTGTATCAGAGCGATCCATTAATTTTTGTTTAAGGGTGGGAGAAGACATAAGATTAATTAGAGATGAATATTAGTGATTGAAGGATGATGATGCGTGGGCATTACACGCGGATTATGAATATAGGAAGCAAGAATTTTAGAGTGGATGGAGATAGGCATGTCTAAAAGGAACAAGCAGAAGAGTGGACCTTGTCATTAGTGAGAAAGTGATATTGGGATAAAGATGTAAAGAACGATTGACCACATGATTACTATAAGAGGATATAGTAGACATTACATGTACGCATATTGCAAAGATTTTGTAGAATATCTAAGCACAAAACTACTACTATGTAAGATTATGAGTTTTTATATGGAATGTATTATTGGATTCTTATTTGATTTGGACTAGGAGGATCATGATTTAAGACAGTGGGATCAACTGAAACCCATATCGTAGACTAAAGGTACAACCTAAGCCCAATCTAATTACAAATGACGCTTGGATTTTGTAGTGTGTTCATTGAGTACAATACTGAAATTAGCTAGGTTTTCATAAAGCTTAGTTCCATATGAAACTGTACTAAGCTTGACCAAATGAATATGTTTGGATTTGGATATTAATTTTATATTTTTAACAGAAATCAATTGCATTTAGAGGGACTTAATTTATCTAAATTTTGGCAAAATAATGACGACAAACTATTTGTTTATTGAAGATAAAAATCTTTTTATTTCAAATTATCCACGACGGAAAATGAGCAATAATAAGCCTCAATTTTTTTATATGAAACAATATAAGCTGGCATTTTAACATTCTCCACTCCAAAGTTATCAGATAATTGAAACTAAAATTTGTCATACTTAGGGAAATTTGTTTTTATATAATGATAATATTAGGGAAATTAGCAGGAGGTTACCGTTTGGATTTGATCTCGATATAAGTTCCTCTGGTTTTTTTGTGGTTTCAACAATATACATCAGTAGGACTGGATATCGAGTCCTACGAGCCGAAACAACTCCTATCTCGGGCTCGGGCTCGGGATCGAGCTCGGGCTCGGGCTTCGGCTCGGGATCGAGCTCGGGCTCGTTCGAGCCCTGTCGAGCTGGCTCTAGCTCAGACTCGACGAGCTCGAGCACTTATCAAGCTGGCTCAGGCTCCATGAGCCCAAGCACTTATAGAGCCGGCTCAGACTCGAGCACAAGGCAAGCTCGTTAAGGAAAATGGGTACTTTTTGTTGGAAATTATTTTACACGGGTTCGAACTCAAGACCTGCTCTATCTTAACTATGTTTCTTACTAGTAGGTCATTATCCAAGTTGTGAACATAATCTTAACTGTAATATATATTGTAACATTCTATTTGCTTATAAAAATGAAAAAAATAATAATTTTTTAATGCGTGGGCCGGGGGCAAATGTGTGATCGGGAATGAGATTTTGAGAATTTGGCCATGACTCGTGGGAGGGGTGAAGTTAGTGGAGGGAAAATTGCAAAGGGTTACTTTTATTTTATTTGTATTTGATAAGTATTATATGTATATATATTCCTTATCTAGTCCCTTACTGAGTTATCGAGCTGAGCAATGCTCGGTTCGGGCTCCGCTCATTAAGCTATCGAGCTCAAAATTCTGGCTCGGGTTCGACTCAATAACTTAATAAGCTAAGCTCACGAGTCCTTATTGAATCGAGTCCGAGCCTAACTCATCGAGTCGTGACTCAACAACTAGGGGAGTCATTGGCACCCATTATCACAAAAATGAAATCTAAACAAACAAGCTCCCATCTTAGCTTCTTCAACAAATATTTTTCTTAATATTCTCGGGACAGATAAAAACTTTGTCGCATTCCTTTTGACGGTAATAATGATAGACATAATAAAGAGAAATTATTTCGAAGGGCTGTGGACAGAGTGTCTGACTCCTTGAGATGGCTATTGACTGGTGGAAAGAAAATGGAAGATAACGATTCTGCACTGAAATCGTCCCCCTCCATTAAAATAGTAATAAATAAACAGTAAAAGTGGTGGTGGGGGTGCGTCGAAAAGACTATTCACAAGCTGATCTCCTCCTTCCCAGAAATGGCAATTTCCGTATGGCGAGGCAGCTGGGAATCCGATGCCCCCTCCACTGTCCTGCAGGGCCTCCCCGACCTCTCTCTGTATGTGTGACTCAGAACCACTGCTTCAACTTTGCTTTCGCAATTGTGGAACGGAAATATCCACCTAACATATTTCCTCATCAAGCTGCTCAGTGGTCACGTGTGTGGAGCACACGTTTTATGCGTGGACACAAGCATATGATTTCGATACATGGAATGGAGTATGATATATCAGGAATCTACAGATCTCTCAGCTTATTAAACATGTCTTCCATTTGTCATATTTATTATTTTCTTAAACATATTCTCTGATAAGTTTTTTTGATGTTAAACTTTCTGTTAACTTCAAAAAAAGCTTGACATGCAACTAGATTGAGCATTACACACAAGTCTGTGTTGTGATGAAAGCAAAAAAAGTGCTAAGTAACCAAGGAATATCACAAGAGGAGGCTGATTCAAAAGAGTCATTGTGCTTTGCTATCCCCCACTCAAACCCTGGTCCTCCAGGCCTTGATCCAAGCTTGCAAGCCTAAGAGGAGAGGCGCAGCAATGACTAAACTCCTACGGTCGCATTGCATTACATATAGACGTGTGACGACAACGAGCATGTGGAAGAGACGTGGTCTCTAAATTCATCTTTGATATCACACGACAAGCAGGTGCAATGGGAACAAGGACTATCATGTTGAAACGATCCCATGTAGGGAGCTTGTTCAATACAATCACTACAAGAAAAATGAGTTGTGGCCACGGAATGTGGGTACGGAAACTTGTGGCCATGATAATTCAGTGGCACTAGTTTCTCATAGCCACAATCGGTGGCTAAAGTCTTCATATAAGAATTGTGGCCACGATAAGTTCTGTGGTCACTTGTAGTGGCCACGGCATATCCGTGGCTAGAGAACTCTCGTGACGAGACTTGTAACTACGGCTACTGGCCACGAAATGTCATGGCCAGAGCCTAATTTTGTGGCCATAGACCCCATATCTGTGGCCATAGTTCTGTAGCCACAACTTCTTTTTCTTGTAGTGAATGTAGTAGAGCAGCGTGAGTGTTTGGGGAAGGCCTTCTTGATCCGCATTCCATGGGACAAAAGGAGCAAGAGGCTTGTAGGCCATTTAACTTGAAGGAGAAACCTGCTAGATCAACCACCCATGAAAAAAGTAGAGATAGAGAACAATCCCTCTACATGGAGATATTTGTATTCGTGAAGTTGAAACAAAAAAGCCCTGTGATGAGAGAAAATGCCATGTCTAGTAGAGAATTATAGCATCTTTCATAGTATTTAAAGAGTAGAGTCGTACATTCGCTTTCTCTCCGCGTAAGCTGATGATCTCACAAGCAATCTGATGTCATCTGTAACCATACAATAAATTCATGCACATCCTAAAGGTCCAACTTATAAAGGATTGGGTAAATAGTGTTGGAGTTATCCGATAAATGATATCACCATTGATTGCTGGCTCTAGCATTTGAAGGCATCTTGTATAGAACAAAACCGTCCTTTTCCAACCACAAAAGCATGGCCCTAACTTAATCTTTGCAAGGCTCATATACAGCTTGCCCGGCTATATGAATAGGAGAAAGGTGCACCAAAGTAGGTAGTGTGGGAAGGAACTCCCAGGAAGCCATCAAATAAGAAAGAGGTAGAGTTCTCACAGCAGCCCTTAGAACAAAAATCCTTGCTTTTTGAGTTGTTGACAATTAAGCACTACACGAAACATGTTTTTTTGGTAAGTATATCACTGTATTCCAAAAATGAAACAAGTAAAAAAGGGTCATTCAGGACTGTGGTAGGCAAAGTTGAATGAGTTTGGGGTTATAGGAACATATCAATATGAGGCCCAAGGAGACAAAAACTTAGACCTCACATTACACCCACAAACAGATGAGCAGTCTCAGCGATCGAGGCCACAAGTTTCTTGGCCACAAACATGTCAACAGGCTCGGAACATTCAACAGTCCAACAAATATTTCTTTCTCTCTAGAGTACCTGATGAATCCCACTTCATCATTCTTTATTCCTTTATTTTAGCTAGAAACTTGAGCAAAATACCTTTTAAATATGTGTAAATATCATAAATTGCCAAAACACATGCATCATGTAAATATGCATAATTAGCATGAGTTTATGCCAAAATAAAGGAATAAAGAAAAACAAGAAAAAGAGAGAAATATTTAGAATAAATATTGAGTGACCTAATCCCAAGGGAGGGCTCAACATGGACCTGACTGCAAAGAATTCAAGTAGAGAGAGATAGGGAAGCTCAATTGTGTGTATATTTACCCATGTATATAAATAAAATTATTTTCCTCAAAATAAAAACATAAAAGTGTTTCTTATATTTTGTACATAGTTATAAAAATAAAAATAAAATAAAAATGGGGAAAACAAAGAAAAATAAAATACCTCTCCTCAGTGTATATAGACCCTGTACATAGAATAACATACCTATTTATTTTCTTCTTGTAAATAATTAATAAAAATCCAATAAAAATGTTTTTATATTCCATATATCATGGTGTAAATAAATAAAATGGAAATCAGAAAAAGAAAATTAAAAATAAAAAGAATAAAAATCAATTTCCCGCATTGTACATATACCATGTGAATATATATATATATCCCTATTTATTTAATTAATGTAAATACATCATAAAAATAAAATAAAAATATTGTATTATTCCAAATTTTATTTTGTAAATAAATAAAATATAAAATTGGAATAATTATGTAAAAATAAATAATTAAAAATAAAAAATCAAAATTCCTTTTATGTATATACCTACATATAATAATAATATATTGTAAATACCTTATTTATTTTTCAAAAAAATAAATAAAAATCACGAAAAAATAATTTGAAAATAATTAAATATTTTTATGTTTTAACTTTTTCGAAATTAAGTCATTTATTATTTTTTATTGAATTTCCAGATAATTACTAAACGGGGGCTTCTGATTGGTCCACGGGGATGTTGACTCCCGGTCAACTCCCTCCCTGGACCTTCCGCCCGCAGATCTTGCTCCAGACCCGACTTCGCCTTATTACGTAAGCTAGATCCGACCTCCGTTTACCCAAACCCCAGGTCCTAATCACTCTTGCTACATCCGAGATCCACGCCCGCCTCATTGCCTAGGGGTCAGTGCTTCACCAAGCCGGACCTGACTCCTTCTTTTCGGACCTACACCAGTATATAGCATCACCTCCTCTGCACCGTTTCACGCATCCTTGTTTACGCCCCTTTGTCCCAGGACCTCCACCTTACTCCCCAGAGTGACAGCTGCGTGAGGCGAGTGTCGAAGAGAGGAGGAGGAGCCTCCAGCCATCGATCCGGCGACCCTCATCGCCGTGTGCCACCGCGAGGTGCGCTGAACCTAGGACTTCTACGCTCCTTGAGGCCAAGACCCCCCAGAGCTCCCTGAGCTCATCCCCAGTCGACTGCAGCCACTAGGAAACCTCAAATCTCCTTAGTTTAGTCGAATTTCGATTTTCACCCAAATCCATCCTCTGCCGTCGCCGATCAATTTCTATCGCTCCGATCATCAATCCCCTTATCCGACCCGACCATCATCTCCATGAGACCCCTCTTCACGCTCTGCACCCACTCACTCCCCTTGGCTCGTCCCGGAACCAAGGTTCGACCTTCACCACCGTCGCCTCGCCGGAGGTCGTCCATCCGACGTACTCGTCCATCGTTTCCACCCCCTGACGGGTCGAGGCAGTTTGACCTCGACCCAGGAGTTCTCTCAGTTTTGCTGGTCGAAAGAGACCCATATTATGGTCCAAGAGTTCTTGCACAGGAGCTTCCTCCCTCCGCCGTCGCCGGGCCACTCCGGTGGTCCCCGACCTCATCGGAGGATTCCATCAACTGCGGAGCACCTCAGCGATCCTTTTCCATATCTCAGCAGCTCCAGAGGAGGACCTCGACGTGCGCATTGGGCCGGCGAAGTTCACCGGCGTTGAGTTCTTGGAGGATCCTTCTCAGTCGTCCGATCAGCCCCGACGCTCCAGATTCCATCTCAGCCGTCTATGTAAGGAACGCCAGTCACCGTCAGATCCATCCGAGGCTCGATCGGGATCGTCCGTCCAGACGAAGGGGTACCCTACATCCACCACCGTCCGATCTACACGTGGCCCCTTCATCACCGTCGGTCCAGCGAAGGCTTAGCCACAGCCCCTCACCATCAGATCCTCCACATGGCAAGCTCTCCGCCGTCCACTTTGAATAAGGGGTAACTTTATATTAGGCCTCTCTATTTATTGCGTTTAATACTTAGTCCTGTAAATATTTAGTTTAGTTGTTTTATTTTGGATAATTTGCATTGTGGACCTTCAAGTTTCTGCTATTTGTATTTTAGTCCTTATATATGTGGATCACGTGCATCGACACGTGAGGTTTTGGTCTATTTGCATTTTGTGCCCTGTAGTTTCTGTGCGTTAATGTTTGCATTTATTTAAATAGGATTTGCACCCTCCGTGCCTGATTCACGTGCCTTGCGCGTGATTACTTGGACATTTTGCACGCGGGCCCCTGCAATTTGTTTGCTTACTACTGATTGGCCCCTGAAACTAATTTTTCTTGCGTTTAGGTCCCTGTGCACTGTGAGCCTTTGTTTTAATTAAATAAAATAGCAAATTAAATCCAAATTACGTGAAATTTGGATACGTGGCTCCTGTCACTATGTAAAAATTTCTCTAAAAATTTGGTACATTTTTGAGGCTTTTTGTTATTTTTAATAAATCAAAAACATTGATTTTTATTACTGTATGATTTAGAAAATCAAAGAAAAATAGAAAAAAACTCTTTTAAAAATTACAAAAAATTAGTGTAAGTTAATTTTAGTGCCTTTGAATTTCTATCCATTTTTCGTTATTTTTAGATATATAAAAACCCTAAAAATTGCAAAACCCTAAAAAACTCATAAAAATCTAATTATTTCTAGAAAAATCAAAAAATATAAACTCTTTTTCTGAATTTTAGTATATTTTTCATAAAAATTGCTTCCAGGCTGTTACAGATCCATTTGATATTTTTCATGGGTCTTCTAAATCTGGATGTACAATAGCACACTGTTTTGGCCTTTCTTGATTTTTAGAAAATCACATAAAAATTATAGAAATCTGAAAAATTCACCAAAAACACTAAAAAACCAAAAAAACATAAAAACATTTTTGTTTGAATTTTTGGAGCCTTTTGGTTGATTAAATAAATTGTTGAGTGTTGTGTGTTTTTACCTTTTCTTATAAAATCAAAATTACAAAAATATTTAAAAAGTATAAAAACCACCAAAAATACTTTTCCCCTTTATTTTTGACTTCTGACTACTTCGTAGGTTGCAAGGCCAATTCGTGCTCCCTGAGTCCGACCCTGGGTGCTATACCAGGTTAATCCTTTAGCAAGGATCGCTATTTTGGTTTCTATTGATTTTATATCTTTAGTTGGTTGTCTGAATAATTTTTCTTGTTGAGCCGATTACCGTGAGATCTGGGTCGCAACGACCCTTGTTTATCTTTACCCGGATTTTGTGGAATTTTGCATCTTTCGGTTCATCAGTACCCAGACCACTATTGCAAAAGTTGAGTATTGGTTATCACGAATGGTAGCAGCATGGAGGTTGCTAATCCAATAAATGGTCTCACAGAGGGTGAGGGACGATGGGGGAGGCAAATTGAGTCCCAGGCACGCACCTTTTCGAACAGTCGAGGCCACCGAGCAAACGAAGAAAAAGTGGAGTGAGACTCCTGATCGACAAGGCAGAGGTAGCAAGAGGACTGAGAGCAAAATTTGAACCTTGCGAGCAGGTCCGTGGTGGGGACGAACCCCACGACCGCCCTGTATAGAGTGCACGAAAACATGGGGGTGTACCCTTCAACCAAACGAGCGGAGAACAAGGGGTCCACTCCTCTAGGCCGAAGCAAATCAACAACATCAGAGAAAGAGAAGCCCTTTGGGTTGCGCATCGAAACGTAGGGGAGGCAACCCCGCTAATTACTCCTTAGAGTGCAGACCTACAGTTCAATACCACCTTCCAACATCTAGAGACCAACCTGGAGGGTCGAACCTCCCAGAACCTGTTGTCAGAGAGGTATTTGTGTCGCATGTATTGGGCCCAGATGGAAGGATCCGAAGTAATGAGTCTCCAAGCCTAAGAAGCCACCATGGCATTATAGAGAGTATCAAGGGATCTACGGCCGAGTCCCCCTTCCAATCTGGGGAGGCATATAGTGGACCAGGCAATGTCATGTTGACAACGATCCCAAAGGAAATCGGTGCAGAGCATGTCAATTTTACAAGAAGAGCAATTTGGGATAAGGGTACCTGCGATCTAGTAAAGGGTAATCCCAGGGATTACAGACTTCAGCAATTGGAGGCGGCCAACAAGAGAGAGTACCTTAGCTTTCCAACCACTAAGCAAATCCCTCTCCCTGTCCTCCATGATCCACGTATCAGAACACCTACCATAGGGGTATGCAAGGGTTAGCCCCAAGTAGGAACTCGACAAGGACTGCCGCAAAATACCTATCTATAGGGTAGAAGCAAAGTCTTGGGGAACATGCAAGGGATGAAAGAGCTTACTCTTCCTATCATTAAGCTTCAACCAAGAAATGTCATGGAAAGTAGCGAGGAGGTCCCTGACGACCAACAATAAGTGAGAGGTCCCCTTGCAAAAGAAGAGAACGTTGTCATCATATATTAGTTGAGATGGTGCAGTGGCGCAGCCTCTCCCCTAAGGCCTAAGCTGGCCAACATAAGTAGAAAGAGCCACGAGTGTAGGTAGGGTTCCATCCCCAAGGTAAAAAGAAGGGGGCCAAGTTGATCCCCATGTCTCAGGCTACGAGATCTACAAAAGAAGCACTAGGGAGAGTTGTTGACCAGGATGGAATAGGAGGTTGATATGCAGGTTGCCATCCAGTTGATCTAGGTGTTGCGGAAACCCGTACTTCTCATGGCCTGCAGAATGAAGGAGTGTTCCATGGAGTCAAAGGCCTTAGAGAGGTCAATCTTCAGGCATGACATGTTGTAGTTCGGTCATCGATCAAAGCCCTATAAGATCTCCTAGGCAATCCAAATATTGTCCCCAATGGACCGGTCCTTGATAAAAGTCATTTGGTTCTCGGAGATCATGTTAGGGAGGACCTCCTCCAGGCGTGTGGCAAGCGGCTTTGCAAAAATTTTATATGTGGTATTGAAACATGAGATGGGGGTGAAAGTCCCCCAAACCAACAGACGAAGTGACCTTAGGGACCAAGGCCAGGAACATGTGGTTCTTCTGCCTGACCATGCATCCCCCGTAGTGAAGGAACTCCAAGTCCAAGCAAATATCACCCTTGACCATAGTCCAATGCCATATAAAGAACCCCACCTTAAACCCGTCCGATCCAGAGTCTTTAGTAGAGGGGATAGTGCTTACAACCCTCCAAATTTCATCCTCATTGAACAATCTAACCAACCATGCACGTGCAAGGTTTGACAACACTCACTTCGGGGGTTAGGGGACTGTCATGGGAGGTCACGACAGGGCAGGGCCAAGCCGGGATTCAAAGTTATTAAGCACAGCTATGGTGGCATCAGTTGACACATCAATGACCTTTCCTTGGTTGTTTAGGAGGGTGTGAATAACATTTCTGGAAACTCCTCATTTGGCAGAGATGTTAAAACTTGGTGTTACAATCTCCGAGCTTTCGCCATTTAACACATCTCTTTTTCTTCCAAGCATAATTGAGGTTCGAGTCCAACGACTCCAAGTAATTCTTCACATCATTCTCAAGTTGCGAGAGGAAGGGGTCAACAGGTCAGCAGAAAGACCCCCGTTGATGGTCGTTAGGAACCCCTCCATGATTTTGGCCTCGGAGAACACATTTGTATCCACGACAACCCATGATTTGAGAGTTGACTTGACATTTCTGAGTTTTTGGGTTAGGCAAAAGAGGGGACCCCAGACCAGGAGATCCCATCCCCTCCAAACAACATCGGAGTAACTGGGTCGGCTAGCCCAATAGTCAAAATAGTTGAAAGGTTTGAGATGACTAGTGGACCGCGCTAACAAAACAGAGAGGAGCAGGTGGTCACTCGAGGCAAGAGGGGAGTATATGAGCTTCGCCCGTGGGAAACGGTATTGCCAGGAGGTGTTGACAAGAGCACGATCCAACCTCGCCATAATCCTAGAGGGCTCGATGGAGGAGTTGGACTAGGACCACATGTTACCGCAAGCTTCCAGGTCGAGGAGTTCACACAAATCAATGCAGTCATTGAAATCTTTCATATGGTCCCTATGTGGCCTGCGCCCACCCCTTTTTTCGGAGACAGAACATACCACATTGAAATCACATATAACGAGCCAAGAGTCATGGATAAGGTGACATCTTTGTGATAGAAGGTCCGAGAGCTCCCTATGTTGGGAGGGGCAGTTAGCACCGTAGACTACTGAAATAGTTACGGTGCAACCACCCTTGTTCATGGAATACATGATGAGGTCTTAAGAGTTGATCACCTTCGAGGAGCAGCTCCCGTGGTTTGTCTTCCAAAGGAAATTGATTATACTTAGTGGGGAGTTGTTGTGGATGAGATCCCATCGTGGCAGGATGAGTTCAGCAAATTTACTTCTGTTATCCGATCTCATCTTAATCTATAGAAGGTCAATGATTTCGACGTTCTTGCTACGAAGGTCATGTAGGAGAGTGCGTAGCTTGTGGGGCTTATTTAGACCACAAGTGTTGCATACTGTAACAGACATTAAGCAAACTTTGAGGGGGGCTCTACAGGCCTTGGATTCCTTGGAGTTGCCTTAGGCAGTCTTTTCTTTTTATGGAAGGTAGAAGACCACGCAGGGTTATCCTTCATTAGGACATGTTGAATAGAATCCTCCATCACATGGACCGCATCATTTACACCATCGACCTCTGCTAGCGGATTATTTAGATAGTCACAGGACTATCAGCTCCCTCTAGAGCATTATGTGTGGCTTCTTTGCCGAGGCGATTTTGCACATTAGAAAGGACCTTGGGACAATAGGGAAGGCGAGGAAGGGATTCCCCGACGTGGTCATTCTCTTCATGGAAAGTGGTGGTACTTGTTGGGCATCGGGGGAAACGACAAGATCCAAGAGGTTCATGAGCAAGCTAGTTCTCCGACTATAACCTGGAACCAAAACAGAGAGGGTCACTTCATAACTCGACGTTGGAATGTAGTCATATTTGGCATATGCAATTGTATATGTGTTGCATGTACTGGGCCACAAAATCAGTTACGTTCATAATGTGGTTGTAATGTTCTCGTAGTATGTGAGCACCATGGTCCCCTGTGTTCATAATAAATACTGCCAGTATATTAAAAAATGCATGAAATGTAGCGACTACGGGACTACATGTAGTCTCATTTTCTAATTCCAAAGAAGAAATCAGTACCAGGTTCAGTTTCATCGATCATTTCCCTCCCCCTTGAGATTATCTATACTTGTAGAAGCATAATAAAAATTGGACATGTAAAAGAATACAATAATTTCATATAATCTACATTCAAAAGCATGCATAACAAGTATATCCACATTCACAATCAAGCATCACACACATATCCACATTCATAATCAAGCATCACAAGTATATCCACATTCACATACGCATAACATAATATATCAAAAGAACAAGCTGAAATTAAAACCATAATGTTAATGATAAAGAGTTATGAATACGTAATTATAATTTATAGAATAATACAGATTATCGAGTGTCCAATCCTTTACTTCTTCCAATGATGAAGGATGCCTGTGATAAATTCAAGATCTATTGTAATTTATATTTATTATCCCTCTACCTATAAAAAATCCAATTAATTAAACCTCATTTAACTTCGATTAATAATTAAAGTATCATTTATTGTTCATTGCAAGAATAAAAGTTGTTTGTAAATAACTGATAGTCTTCGCTATGTACCAATGAATTGTAAGTTAGTCCGTTGAGTGAAAATTGCATTAAAACCCATGCAGGTTATTTTATTTATATTTTAGTACCTATTTGTTCTGATCTATAATAAAACTTGGAAGTTTTTCTTACATTTATGCCCTTCTATTTACTGTTGAATATCTTTTAATCTTTAAAACCAATTAATGTGGTTTTGGTCTAGTCCAAATGCTTGTTTGATACTCTATCTTTGGCAAAGTTTGTGGTGAATTTTTGGTTTAAAAGTCACACATCAATTATTCTTTGTTTAAAGTGTGTTTAAATCATGAAACATTATTGAAAATGTACTTTGAGTGATTAACTGAACTTACAAGTCACCTTAATTTTTTATGATCTATTGCTAGTTAAATTTAATCACTATTGTTAAGTCATAAAATTATTTAATTGCTCGTTGTCACTATTAAGCGTCAAAGTGAAAGCTTAACTCATGTTGAGTTGGTTATAAGATTTATATCACACTTTTCCTAATTATTTCCTTAATTAATAATAAATAAATTCGAGGTATTTTTGTGATTAATCCAAGTTCTCTATTGAATGGATATAGTGTAGTTGCCATATTTGTGGTGGTTGTGCATTATTGTCTACATTTAATTTAATTGCATAAAAAACATGTTAAAAATATATCTTGTTGTGTTTTGTGCATCATCTCAATATAATTAATCCAAGAGTTGCTATATAAAATATTTGATATAAATTTAACCAAGAAATTGTTGCGTCCTTGTGTTCCACCCTAGACTTCCCCAAGTTATAAATTGAAGCTGAGAACCTCATCATTGAGATTCCTTCTCGGGTCTGTATTAGAAGCTGTGCCCGTGGTACAATGGATTGATTTTAATACATGCATTCAACACTTCATCGGATGGCATCGTTGCTGCACAACAAAATTTGTGATTATTTTTAGGATCAAATATTTATGTAGTAAATTTTTGGCTTAATTATTTTTTGAACTTATTTCCTTTGTTGTTATTTTGTGCTTGTGATATCTTTTCAATTAAGTGTTTTATCATTTCTAGAATTACTTAATAAAATTTATTATTTTGTGGCAGGCCTGTGGTGCCAACTATTTTTGAAGGACGTTGAAAGCGAGAAGCGTGGAGGAACTTGCTGGAGAGCCCACGCGACAATTTATTTAGTAGAGATTTATTAGCTTAATTAAAATTTATTCTTTTGTGTTGTAATTAATTTGCCTATTCATAGCGGTTCTCGATTGAGATCTCATACATGTAAATGCATGTGTTAACTCTATTTATTCTTGTATGCAGTTGTGTTGAGAATGGTTCTCGACTTGAGTGACGTTTTAGATTCAAGCATTATGCCAAATAGAAAGATCGTAGGTCATTCTTACTTGATTTATTTGTAATTTAGGACATACTACACAAATCTCATAAAATTCACAATTGCAAAAATCTTAGGAAATTCATAGACACATGTAGCATACGTTATATTTAGTCCAATAAATTGGTTTCTTAACCACTAATAGAAATACTTCTTAGGTGCAGTTTCTTGAATTGCATCATATAGCTAGATTTATAAATTCGGTTCTGCATCCACATGGAGTATTGGGAAGCGTTGTAAGTATTTATAGTGGCTGCATGCATCATTGTTTTTTGACTACATTCCGTTTTTTGACTTTCACCCTCAGTTTTCATCAACGTAAGAATAAAGGAAAAGGGACTGTATATTAGGCGATGCTCATGGTCACCTAAATTCAAGTGATATTAAAACTCTTAAAATCATGACTAAATTGATGCCAGTTGACCTAAATAAATTGAAATAAAAGCAACCTTATTTTATGGGTGCATAAAACCCTCATTTATTTGTAGGTACTTATCAAGTGAGAAAGGGGTGACATTATGATAGAGCCATGCCATGAATTTTCATATAAAATACTGGTTCCATAGAAATTATTGTCCACTTCTCAATGAGGATCTATGGGTAGCCGGTAAATGGTATGGATTTTCTTAGCAGAGTAGAAGGTTTAGAGGACACTGTCTACGACCCAGTCCTCAAGAAAATGGGTAGCCGCATTTATACAGTCCGTACTTACTTCCATACTGGCTAAGAGTGGATTCAACTAGTCATAGGAATCAAGATAGTATGTAAGGATGTTTAGGCACCTAACAGCTCATGATTCTGACAAGATTTGTATTTGATCACCAATTAAAAATTGACAAGATAATAAGGCCATCATCTCGGCCTTTAGTGTTGATTTGGTGAATTTACAAGGGTTTGTATTGATTATTTTATGTGAGTAACTCTGCACATTCACATGCCTAGTATAACTAGATTCTTTTATATATCAAGCATGCTTGAATTTCCTATCTCTTGAACTTTGAAGATGGATAACTGGTCAGATATTTGCTCAGATTTTACAAACTTGTCGTTAAACCACCGAAATATCACATCTTCGCTGGTCCAGTTCCCTCTTTCCCCTTCTTTAACTGGACCATGTTAGTTTGGAAACAATCCTTTTTCCAAACTGGTGCATCATAATTTCTTCCTTGGGAGTGGTCATATCTCAACCAATCCATTCACTTCTTTTCTCACCGAGGAAGAACATTACCTTGGTGAAGTCGATTTGATTTTGTTATCATCATCTAGATCTCATGTAGACATTTTATTTGATGAAGGTGATGAAAACACATTGAAGATGCCTCCTAAGAAATAGAATGGAAATGGAGAGGAGGAAGAGCGATAAGATCCAATACATGCTATATTGGCTAGATTGGTAGAATCAGAACAAAATCAAGCAATGATGAGAGATCAATTAGGCCAATTATAGTTGGGTAGAGATGCACCAATGGATGTGTCATATAAACCTGGGAGATTACAAAGATGACTAATTGGTTGAGGCCAGCCAAACTTGAAGTTGAATATGAGTTAAAGTGACAGTTCCTTAAGTTGCTTCCAAATTTTCATGGGAATGCACGTGAAGAGCCATATGCATTCCTTAAGGTATTTGAGTTGGTTTATTCTAATCTTAGACATCCTAGGGTTAGTCAAGACTACATTTGGCTCAAAGCCCTTCCTTTTGCCTTAAAGGATAAGGCGGATTACTAGATGAATAACTTATGGGTAGTCATAACTACCATTGTACAGTTCAAGGACCTCTTCCTCAAGAAGTTCTACCCTTTAAGTAGAAAAAACTTGATGCATTCATGCATCACGAGTTTCTTCCAACTTCCTAATGGAGCTTTTTGTGACTCATGGGAGAGTTTCAAGGACCTCTTGTTGTTTAGAGCCTATCATCTTGGTTCAGTCTTTATATAGGTTTACACCTTGAGGTGCAGGGTATGGTTAGTGCTGCTTGTGGAGGCAACTATACATCCTGAGGTGTGGACACTATCTAAAAAGTGTCCGAAGGAATAATCGAGACAAGTAGAGCACAAACCACTAGTCGAGCTCTACTAGAAACCACAAATTCATTCCAATCAAGTGGGGAAATGTAGGGTACAATGGATCCTTTTGATATGAGCCTTATAGCAGATAAAGTTACAATAGTTTAGAGGATAGATAAGTATATGAATGACTTGTATAACAACTTATCCAAACTGCCTAAAAGATGGCACAGATTTCTGAAAATGTGTCCAAGATGAGGGTATCTGCCGTGACTACATCTGCTACTCCACTTTTCCGTGTTCATCATATTCAGGAGCAGCAGATGTTATGTCCACTACATCTACGGGTAGAGGACCAACCTTTAGCCCAATCTTGTCAGCAGCAACCACCATATGTGAAAATAGTCATTAAGGAGCCTTCCCAAGTGTGAGAAGTAAATGGTGTGTGGTACACGAATGATCCTTCTAGGCAGGGGAATTTTGGGGATCGTTTCTTATACCAGCATCCCCAGTCTTTCTATAACACATCATTATGCCTAACCTTTTCCATCATCATATACTCTGGATCCATTTCTTATCAAGAGCCAAGACAACAGCAGCAATACGGGCATCAGCAGGTGTACCAACATGGCCCAAATATCAGCATCATATCCAGCCACATCAGCAAACTTATAGCATTCAGGGCCATTCTTCACAACCAAAACAACAATAATCCTTCGGTCCCACGGATTTTCAACGTCAGATTCTAGAGAAATCGCATTCCTATTGAAAAAAAGTGCAGGATTGGAGGGTTGACCTCGACTGCTTATCTCGTATACATGATGAGTGTAGTGCTCCTACTACTTCCATTCATACCCAGGTTCAAGCTAATCCCAATATCCTGAACAAACCCCAACAACATCATTTATTAGATCAGGTATATTACTTATATTTTCAATAGTCTGAGCACGAGATCTCTCCATTTGATTGTGTTAATCATACATCTCTCAGGAGCGGATGGACCGTGGTCCTACTCGATCAGTCTAAGTACATGGATAGGACCTACTCTGAAGCTCAACCTGAGGAAACTTCAGAGGATGATGACAGCAGGCATTTTCAGAAGAGAGAAAAATCCAGATCAAGGAAGAGTTCAAGAGTAGAGGAGCATGCATCAGATTCAGAGTCTATGAAGGATCTTGTACCTTCGAATGAGGAGAATGCACATTCAGCAGACATTCCCCATCCTATAGTAGATGATTCAGTTATTATTCCAATTGTAAAAGATTCAAAAGTGAAAAAACTAGCTTCTATTAATAATAAAGATCATGTTTTGTGTATGATTCTGAGTCATCAGATCAGTCTTTGTCTATCCCTTTCCCCTATGCTCTTACAGTAAGAAAGCACATCATTAAAAAGATTCGAAGAGATGATCCAGAGAAGGCATGATTCTGTAGATATAATATCATAGTAAAGGTGCCATTTTATGAATATGAGGCCAGTAATCCTGCATTCCATAAATATTTGAAGGTGAGATGCACACCAAGCAGAGTTAGCAGGAAGAAACTGAACAGTTACGTCAAGACCCATGTCTTTTCGGTTGTCGTTATGTTTTGTCTCAAGAACCAGAAAATGCCACGAAAAAGAGACATTTAGGAGCACATTATGTTGGGAGTCATAATGATGACATAGTGTTTTCATGCACTATGATAGAGAATGGTTCTTCGATCAATTTAATACCCTTTGTCTTATATGATAAATCGGAGTTGGGGCTTTTATGTAAATATAAAGCGTTACTTCAATTTGTTGATAAATCAATGAAAAAGGGTAAGGGCATGGCCAAGAATGTCATTATCTCGATTGAGGGATAGGATTACAAGGTGGACATTATTGTTCCCTATATGGATATCCCTTATCAGTGGAGAGATTCACAGATTATCCTTGGACATCCCTTCCTTAGGACCGTTGGAGCCTTTTTTTATTATCAAACATGGATGATGAAGTTCTGTTCTCCTAGTGGAGAGGTGGAATTGCAGATGAAGCAAACGAAATGGCAATAACCTGATTCCGAAACTAACATTGATTTCTCTTCACTCTCAGAGGAAGACTGCAATGTAGTTAGCACATTTGGAATTTGGGCTCAGAATCCAAAAGTACATAATGAGACCCTCTCATTGGGAGAGGACAATGTACACAGAGCAGTTAAAGATATATTACCAAAGTTCTTGAGCTATGCATCCTTCTGTTCCCTTGATGATGTAGAAGTTCCTTTGGATTTGTCAGTTTCCCTTCATTCAGAACAAGTAAGGGAATTAGATGATGAGTCAAACGTGGCCAAATTATCATGTCTCTTTAGCAATCCGACTCTCTATTCTTCAGTTCAGTTGGTGAAGATCCCTTCATATGATTCGACTCCACTACTCAACACAGATTTAGATTCAGTGGTAATTCATCCTGATGTACTTATTGACTTGTCTTTGCCAGAATTGAAGCCACTACCTCCAACACTCAAGTACTCTTTCCTTACGGGACCAAAGAACAAATTTCCTGTCATCGTTAGTTCTAGCTTGACTGTAGAGCAGGAAGCTAAGTTGTTAAAAGTATAAGAGAAATATCGTAAGGCTATAGGATGGATAATGTCAGATATCATGGGTATAAACCTCGCACTCTGTTCACAACACATTCTTATTGAGGATAATGCTAGACCTTCCTTTGAATTTCAGATGAAACTTAATCCAAATCTTCAAGAAGTAGTTAAGAAGGAGATAGAAAAATGGTGTGAAGCATGATTTATTTACCCTATATCTAACTCCAAATGGGTGGCACCTTTACATATTGTCCCGAAGAAGTTGGGAATTCAGATGGTCACCAATGAGGATGGAGTTGAGATTGGGACCTGAGTACCTACATCGTGGTGTGTCTGTGTTGATTATAGGCACCTGAATGCAGGACCACGAGAGATCACTTTCCCTTTGTAGAAAAACAGAATGCGGAAGCGTAAACATGGAAAGATAAATAACAAGAAAGAACAGCGGGGTTTAACGTGGAACCCTACTCCCTAAGGAGCGGGATAAAACCACGGGAGAAGCCCCTGAATTGGGAATTTCTTCTATTGAAGTTCTCAATGAGTACAGGGGGTGTGGGGCTCCTTATATAGCCCCACGGACAGACCCAATAGTGACCGCCCCCCATGTGGTACTAAACACATGGGTGGGCTCTTTTCTTTTCCAACACTCCCCCTCAAGTTGGTAGCTGGGATAGCTGCAACTTGCAATAATAAAGAAAAATATACATCATTACATCTTCACTTGAAATCACCACAATAAACGTATGTATCCGCAACCGGTAGACAAACCCGCTTGTTGACGGGTATATCAGGTCACCGGAACGTATCTCTGTCATGCCTGGAAGGTCACCGGACTGTCTCTGTTGTGCCTGCATGGTCACCGGATCTCTGTCTCAGTCGTGCTTGCGGGTCACCGGACTTTGTCTCCATCGTGCCTTGAAGAAAACAAATCCAATGCAGAGTCGATGTCGAGGATAGAGACACCACGACGAAGATCGATGCACAATGAAGATGGCTTGATATTCTGTGAAATCCGGAGTGTTTGGTCTGTCAATCAACGATGTAGGATGCATATGGCTTTTGCTCCCCCTTTCTCCCAAACTTGTGAGAAGAATGAAAATAATAGATAAGTTGGGAGAAGCAAACATGAATCACATTTTTTATGCGTGCGACTTTTTTTCTTGTACGCGACTTTTTTTTCTTTTTTTTCGATTTTTTTTGTTAGCATATGCATACGGCTTTTTTCTTGTACGCACCTCTTTTCTCTTTTTTTTTCCTTTTTTTTGTAACGAACAAGCCTGCTTTTTTTTCTTTACTTCTCTCTCCCCTTTTTTTATCTCTCGTCACTCATAATATTTTTAACACAGATCTCGGCCTACTTGGCCCTTCGACATTTTTTTAATAAGGCATACAACCCAATTGGGCTTTTATCACCCCTCCCCCCTTTTCTTCTCTCTCTCTCTCTCTCATTTTTTTTAAACATGGCTCACGCTCCCCCTGGGTTTCTAAATAAAATTTCCATTTTTTATAAGAGGCAGTCCTTAGGATTCCGTGGGATTCATTCTGGAATCGCAGCCCGATGGGGCACTTCTATGTGCCACCCCTTATGGCTGGTTCTTCTTCTTCACCGCAAGCCGCGCACATCGTGCTGCTGGAGCATCATCGGCTTGCGCTGCCAGCGAGCCTGCGAGGTTGGAGGGGGGATCACTGGAGGCTCACAAGGAGAGGAAGAGTCTTCGCACGGAGAAGGGGTGCCGCCTGCGTGCGCGCTTTTGGAGGATACGCCCTCACCTGAAGAGGCGGTGCTGTTGGAGATCTCGAGCCGCCTGGAGGCACTGTAGAGGTACGCCGCCTGCACTCGCGCTCTGCCTGCGCTTAGAGATGCGATAGAGGGAAGTGGCTTCTCCTGGGCAGTGCGAAACGCGTCAGACCGTGGCCTTGCTGGAGGCCACCGCGATGGGGATCACAGGAACATGGACTGATGATGGGGCCGCTGTTTGCGCGCGCGCGAAGAAACGTGCGAGAAGATGGAGCGTGAAGAGGAAGGGGCTCTGCTTTGCGCGCTTTGCCTGGATCTCTGGTTGCCTGGACTGGGAGCCCCGCCTGGGCTCCGTGAGTTAGGGCTTGGTGCTCGAGGGTTTTGTTGGACAGGGGGCACGATCAGGTCTTGATATGCTTGTTGAGAAGATGCGGCAAGAGCTGCTCTTGCGATGGAGATACTGCCGTCAGAGATGGAGATCGAATCAAGGATCTTTGTCGCCCAGAGACCACCGCCTGCGTCCTGCTGGAGAATGGATACGCACCTGGAGGGATCTGCGAGGGTTCTCTTGAGAACCCCGGGATGCCAAGATGCTTCGGCAGGAAGATGGCACAAGGCCTGGACAACATAACTTTACAAACAAATCTAGGGTTCCAGAAAACCCTAGAACAAGAACTTTGACCAATGATAATCTTCAATAAAATAATCTTCAAGAATAAACAACAATCGAGTCTCGAATAAATAGAAAACATGAAATCCTCGAGAATCGAACCCGCTCTGATACCATGTAGAAAAACAGAATGCGGAAGCGTAAACATGGAAAGATAAATAACAAGAAAGGACAACGGGATTTAATGTGGAACCCTACTCCCTAAGGAGCGGGATAAAACCACGGGAGTAGCCCCTGAATTGGGCATTTCTTCTATTGAAGTTCACAATGAGTACAGGGGGTGTGGGGCTCCTTATATAGCCCCACGGACAGACCCAATAGTGACCGCTACCCCATGTGGTACTATACACATGGGTGGGCTCTTTTCTTTTCCAACACCCTTGTCATTTATTGATCATATTTTAGAGAGAATAGCAGGGAAAGAGTTCTTTTGTTTTCTTGACGAGTACTCCAGATACAATCAAGTAACCATCACCCCAGAGGAACAAGAAAATACCTCTTTTACATGTTCCTTTGGCACATATGCATTCAGACACATACCTTTCGGGCTATACAATACCCCATGTACGTTTCAACGATGCATCATTGTCGTATTTGCCTAAATGGTTGGAGATTTCCTAGAGGTCATCATAGACTATTTCTCAGTCCATGGTGATTCATTTAATTCGTGTTTAACGCACTTGAACCGAGTGCTTCAAAGATGTAGTGAGGTGAATCTAGTACTCTCCCGGGAAAAAAAGTCATTTCATGGTTAAGGCGGGCATTGTATTGGGGCAAGTCATCTCCAAGAAGGGAATGGATGTTGACCCTGCCAAGGTAGACGTGATAAGGAAACTTGATCCACCAACCAATATTAAGTCAGTAAGGTCATTCTTAGAACATTTTGGATTTTATAGAAAATTTATTCAGGATTTCAAAAATTGATCGATCCCCTGACAGAGCTCTTAGGAAAAGACACCGATTTCTTTGTATATCACAAGTGTCTTGAAGCCTTTGAGCTCCTTAAGAATAAAATCTGTGATTTACCGGTTCTGCAGGCTCCTAACTTGTCTCTTTCCTTTGAGATCATGACATGTGCTTCGAATTTTTCTATAGGAGTTGTATTGGGGCAGTGACGAGATCGAATTCTGTTTTCTATTCACTACACTAGTAAGGTATTAGATCCTGCTTAGAGAAATTATACAGTGACTGAAAAAGAAATGCTTGTAGTAGTCTGGGCTTTAGAGAAGTTTAGATATGTTATTTTAGGTTCAAAAGTGGTAGCATATACTTATCGTTCAGTCATTACATATCTTATGGAAAAGAAGGATGTGAAGGCGTGCCTTCTTAGATGGATCTTATTACTCTAGGAATTTGATTTGGAAATTAAGGATAAACCGAGGATTGAAAATGTAGTGGTTGATCATCTTTCAAGGATTGAAATAAAGGATTCTCCTGATACTAAGCCTATTCAACAGACCTTTCCAGATGAGTCTATTTGTTTTATTGACTCACTCCCATGGTATGCTAACATGGTTAACTTCCTTGTCTCCAAGCAGATTCCCCATGGATGGACTAGAAGCAATATAGACGAACTCAAGTAAGATTGGAGGAAATATCATTAAGAGGATTTGTTCCTTTTCTTTGAAGGATCGAATTGTATCTAGAGAAGGTGTATTCCTCAGGAGCAATACCAGAGTGTACGTATGTATTGTCATTCAATTGAAGCTGGAGGACACCATTTAAGAAAAATAACTACTCACAAGGTATTGCAATATGGTTTCTTCTAGCCTACGTTGTTTAGAGATGCTACAGATTTTGTACAGTTGTGCCATGTTGGCCAAAGTATGGGAGGGATTGTTGGATCACGAGATGATATGTCCATGCAGACAGTGATTTTTTGTGATGTTTTTGATTGTTGGGGAATAGATTTCATGGGTCCCTTACCTAATAGTCAAGGTTTTGAATATATCTTGTTAGTGGTTGATTACTTGTCTAGATGGGTGGAGGCTATTCTAACCTGAACTGCTGATGGTAGGACTGTTTGTATGTTTTTTAAGGATCATATATTGCACGGTTTAGGGTACCTAAAGTTTTGATATATGATGAAGGAATCCATCTTGTGAATGGAATGATGAATTCTTTATCAAAGGATTATGGATGTGAGCATCGAATAACTAGTCCTTACCACCCTCAATAAAAGTGCATGACAAAAGTTTCAAATAGGAAGGTTAAGAGCATTCTTCAAAAGTTAGTCCGACCTGATAGGAAGAACCGGTCTCAGTTGTTGGACCAAGTTCTGTGGGCTTACAGAACGACCTACAAGACACCTCTAGGCACTTCGCATTTCTCGATGATTTATTGCAATCCATGTCATTTTCCTACTGAATTAGTGCACAAATCAGAATGGGAAATAAATAAGATAAATTGGAGCTGTCACTTAGTAAAGTTGTGTAGAGACCTTAACTTAAATGAATTAGTGAAAATCCGCAACCGAGCATATGACAACAACAAGATCTATAATGACAGAGTTAAGAAGTGACATGATGTGCATACCAGTTGTAAGAAGTTTGTACCTTAGACAGAAGGTATGCTTGTTTAATGTGAAGTTTATGATTTTTCATGGGAAACTTAAATCAAAGGGGATAGGTGCATATATTGTAAGGTAAGTGCATGAGAATGATGGTGTAGAGATTTCAGAGCTTTCATAGAATGCAACTTTCTTTCTGGTTAACCGACAGTTAATTAAGCATTTTATTGAATTCAAGGAAAGGTTAACTCCCATAGAGCTGATTAATTTCATGCCTATTGAGTCAGTTTAATTTTTATAAGGCATTATTATCATGACAGATTCTAATCAGGAGATTCATTTCTAGAAGATTCATACTCTTTTTCCATTAACTTGTTATTTATTATTCTACCTACACTTAGTCTTCTCTCATCCTAAGTATAGGGGGATTTTTTCTCATATCTTCCTATTTTTCGGTTCCACCTATGAATTTATCTTTATATCTTTACTTCGGTCTTCTAGAACCTAAGTATAGGGGAAATTGTTCTTGTATATTTCATCGTCACTCATTCTTTCACTTGTCTTAAAACTCAACTCAGCTCTTGTAGATTGTTTTATGCGTAGTTGAGCTATGGCTTCATATCACTTTATATTATGAGGACATAGCAAAAGCTAAGTATAGGGTGTCAATGTATATATTACATATATACTCTAAACATAACTGATAATTTTAAATTTTTTTCAAACTCCTGGGGTTATGGGCCTCGTATTACAATTTTGAACTAAGTTTGTATAAAATACTTTTAAAATACTTTTGTAAATTACAAACATATTTGACATGGTTTTTAAGTCTTTTATATGGTTTGCAAAAATACAACTTGACATGTTAAAAAAATCATTTGTAAAATATTTTGAAAACCTACTTTTAGATGTGACAATGTTTGCAAAAAAATTTCAAAATTCTTTTCAAAGCGAAGGATGTAAATTAGAATAACTAATTAATTCCATTCAAATTCAATACAAATCAGAAAATTGATTTTGTTGTGTCTATTGAGTATCCTTTTCAATTTTAAGGCTCTCAGAGGTCATGACGGTTCACCAAATTGTTTCTTCGTTTCTTGTTATAAAGTTGTTATGCCTTAAGAGTCCTTTAGAGTTACACATGGAGGAAAGTCTAGATTTCAATTCTATATTCTAGAAGATAAAGTTGATAAAGAGTTCTTTGAAAAGAGTGATGCCAATTGAGGAAGATGATTTATTGATAGAAGAGTTAGATATGGAAGTACCTCTACCATTTCTTGAGGATGTTCATTCCTTGGATTGTCACCCATCTTGTAAGTGGGGCTACCCTTTTACATCTAGTTTTTCTCTTCTAAGGAAAACCCAAGTCTGTTGCAAGATTTAAAGGTTTGATTAGCCTTCTCATAATCATGAAGAATTTTGAGGCTTCCCATGTAGATATGGATATCACTTTTGAGGAAGAATGGCATCATTCTAGAAGATTGAAATTTGAAGTTGATGAAGATCATTTTTATTTAGATTCCGAAGTGTTCTCCCTTAGGAAGAAGCACTTGAAACTAAGGTTGCCTGTGATTTTAATTCTCGAAGATCTGATCTTAATTTTTTAAGGAACTAAAATTTGTATTGTTGTGTTGGGTATCTTAGAATGTTCTTTATATTGTTCCTCTATGATGTTCTGTCAAAGATACCTAGTCTATCATCTTTGTCTCAATAAACCTCATAATTCCTCAATTCTTTTGTAAATGACTAATGCATTGACTTATTAATTGGTGATTTTTCTTCTGACACTTTCACTATGCACTCAAGGCTTGAGATGATCTTCAACACTTGGTTTAAGGAGTCCCAAGACTTAGAGTTATCATGTTTTAATTATTAAGGTCTTGGACTTAAATATTCATACTCTCCTAGTTTGAAGATATGCATGATATATTTCATGCTTGGTCTTCCATAAAAGATTTTGACTTTTACTCACAAGCACGACTCCCAAAAATATTTCTCTCTTTGTTTGACTTCTTTTGCATTTTTGGTCAACGTGAAACTTGTATATCTCATCTAGATCAATAACTTTCATGTTTTGAGTTATTCAAAATCAGCCTCCCTCTATTTCTTTTCAAATTTTGGCGTCTGAATAATTCCTATTTAGCCATGTGGCTCCTTTTTGGTCAAGCCACCTGTCCTGATGCCCCTTGCGCCTCTCATCGCGTTCTGCACCCTCCGAACTTCTTAGGTGCCTTCAATATCAACTGATTCTTCCCGCTTCAATCTCCACCCTCCGATCGAGCTCCAAATCACCTCCGGAGCATCCGCTCCCACCCATTCCCTGATTGTTGGATCATTGGATCCAACGGCCCTACGCACCTCACCCACAACCATTGGATGTGCCCCGATTGATTAGATCAGGGCTGCTCCTTAGCGCCTTCATCCCGACCATTCGATCGCAAGATACAACGATCGACACATCATATTCAACCTCCCATGCCTCTCTCTCCCACATTCTCCACCATGAAAAATCATCGCCCACTTCCTATTTTCCCGACCACAACGTCCACCTCCTCCTGTCCCTATCCCTTCCAAATCCAAGTCCTAGTTCCCCTCTTCCTCGCGCGCCACCTAACCGCAGTCCTCCACTCTCCTCCTAGTCAGCATGGGCTCACGAAGTCCATCACTTCACCACCTGCACCTCACCCCTCTCCCCTTCAAATATGTTTCCTCCGCCCACTCTCTGCCTTGACCACCTTTACGAGGGCCATGACACAACACATCTCCATCTCCCCGTGATAGGGGGATATCAGATCGACAATGAGAAGATAGTTGCGAGCTTCAGTGTTGACACTTGGCCATGGTTGGACATGCTTCAGCCTTAACATGTCGAAAAGCTGCTCCCCATTGCTGGGGGAGTCCAGCGATGATCAGAGAACCCATCGGTGCTCCGCCCAAGTCGTCCCCCACCACTTCGATCACCAGGTAAGCTTCTTATCTTTTCCTTTGTGCTTCTCTAATTAATTAGGTGTCTTCTCTCATCTTCACCTTCAATTAACCTCTTCCTGAGATTCCCCACACCTAACTCATCCTCACTCTACACTTCACCAAACTCTTGATCCTCCTCAACCTCAACTCGCCTTCCCCACGTCCTCTTTACCTTATTGAAGAAGAGAACCAGGGCCACCGCCCTTCTCCACATGTATGGCCCCACCGTTCGCATCATCTCATGCACATCGCACTACACATGCATGCTTTGGTTAGTCCTACTAGCAATTGCAGACGCCCTCCTTCATTGGTCGGAGCTTCATCGGAGCTAACTTCGCAAGCTCTGTCTCCAACGTACAGGCGTCATTAGCCCCTCGAGGGAGTCCAACGTCTTCCTCGTGCTTCGACGTCACCCTCCAACCTCCCAAGATTATCTATGGAGATATAACATGGACGGACAATGATGACGGAGCTTGTGAAGACCCGTCGGAACCCGATAACGCCGCCAGCTAGCAGAGGACGAGGAAGCTCCAGATCGTACAGGTGCCATTGGACGACACTCTCCTGGTGCTCATACAATGACCTATATTCAGCCACATTGACACCTCCGAGGCTCGGAGCCTCGGGCGATCCAAGCCAGTATCCAAAGCTCTAGATTAGTCCATGTAGCCCAAGCCTCCGTTGGAGTTGCGCCCGAGCCAGAGCCTCCATCCGAGCCTAGCCTCACGTGCCTTGGTTACATGAGGACTAGAAAAATTACATGGGTGCCCCATCAACTTCTCCAAATTGCAGATTAATCCTCTAAGCACGTGAAAAGCACATGTACCTAGGCTATTTGCATCCGACCCCTTCTAGCTTTTAATGATTGCAATATAGGCCCCCTACGTATGGAAAATTTATAGGGAAGGCCTTATGCTTTATCTTAATTGCATTTATTCCCTTACAGGGACCTGCTTGTAATGTTTTTCCTATTATTTTCATGGTTTCTTCATGTTTATACCCCTAGTCTCTTTTGTGAATATCTTGAGCATATGATCTCCGTTTAACTTGATTTCAGTTTCATTTTGAAGCTTATTTCCTCATCTATCTATTGGTATGATTTGTTTACTGATTTGACACTTAAAGTTTGGATGATAAATTCTAGTAATTTAGTGTCATTTGTTCACTGATTTCTCATGCCTTTTATCTTATTATTTAAATTTGCTTCATGAATTAATCCTGAAATTGACTATATTTTTTTATTGATCAATAATTTCATATCGATGGGGAATACTTGCATTTTTCTACACTTGTATCTCATTGCATTATAAAAATCAAATAACAAGTGTCTTCATCTGTCTACATCATGTGTCATTGTATGTTGACCTATGAGTTCTTTTATCATCACTTATTTCGATTAATGAGAATCTGGATAACCACTTAAGAGGTCATGTCTCGATCTTGCCCAAGTAAATAAATCTGACCACTTATATTTAATTGAAAAAATTGATTAAGTGGTTTTTGGTGGATCCGATTTCAACCGACTGCAACGAGACTTGAGTGTCAATTCGACACTATTAAGAAGACTTGATTTTCAAACTCGTCAGATGCATCATTGTCAGGGACACGACTCATCTTTTCTTTTATTTAGATTTTTATTTTTTTAATAAATGATAATTTCTAACTTCTAGGTCAAGTTGTTCATTTTAAATGCATGGTTTTGATAATTCTTTAATATATATATATCTAATACTTACTTTTTATGGCAAGGTCCCTTGGTGATCAAGGAGGCAAGGAGAAGGAGCTCCCGTTGCAAGGAGCCACAGAAGCACCATTGGAGAAATAGACGAGAATTGAGGTCCCGCATTTTCCATGCATTCATTGTAATAATCGTCTTTACAATGGTCTTCATTTGAAGACTCGCTATTGCAAATGAACAAAGGTCATTGAGGTTGTGTGGGGCTTGCCCCACTTGAGCGTCGACTTATGATCAGACACGTGGCCCTCAGAGCTGCCTTTATTTTTCATATGTGTTTGATTGTAGGTATGACACACTAAATTAAGACGCACGTATACATCGCTTCACATAGCCAAAATTAAATCTGTTCTCTCTCCGCTAAAAGAAGCATGCTAGGTGCAATTTTCATCGACTTGCATACATTTAGAATTTGATTGTAATTCAGTCATGTTTTTCACATAGAAAGCTAAAGGTACTACGAGTTTTTCTCTTTAGCATATATCATGATTTTATCATATGCATCGGCTTTTTCTCGACTTCTCTTCCTTGATGAGCACCTAGGATTAAATAGAAATTGGGAATGATCGTTAGACAATGTTTGAATGATTTATGTTCACATTAAATCAGCAACAGCCTTGAATCTAAAATTGGGACTGTTAATGCAACTTGAACTAATAAATGGAGTAAAATCAAATTTTGAGAGAGCAACACCCTTTTTATGCATGATGTTATGATTTGATGTATCGTTAAACATTGCGTAAATGAGAATGAATGATTATTAATCACCAATAAAAATGAAAATATAATTGACCAACAGTTGTCGGTTTCATGTATGAGTTGGTTAATCAAGGGTGTTTCTTGATCGATTGAGCCTTATTTGTTTTCAACACCCTCCCATAGACCCTAGGTACTCATTCATCTCTATAGATTCATTCATCATGTGTACATCCATCCTAACCTCTCTGTTCCCCTTAGATCTCCCCAACTTCACTTATCCATCTCTTTAATTAGGTTATTCTTAACCTAAGTATAAGGGGGACAGGAGTCCCCGTAAATTCCAAACTTATTTAGCCATCTCTCCGATATTTAGGTTATTATAACCTAAGTATCGAGGGCATCCTCCTCAGTTCCAGTATTCTTTCCTGCATCTTAACTTGAGATATGGCTTTATATCACTCAGTGCTATGAGGACATAGCATAAGTTAAGTATAGTGGGGTGTACCACATATGTATTGTATATATACTTTAGCCATTGCTCGTATTTTTGAAAATTTTTGAAAAAATTAAACTTTTTGGGCTAGAGTATACACGTTCTTGAACTAAGTTGGATAATATGTTTTCAAAGATTGAAAATATTTCTCAACTACGTTACATTATTTTCAAAGAGAATATTTTTAAAATGATTTGAAAAAAATGAATTTTTACTTTTTTAAATTGTTTGAAAATTTTCAAAAAATCTTTATATATATATGACAAAGTTCTGAGAATCTTTTCACTTTTTTAAAAATGAAGGTTTAAATGAGACTAACTTGTGTTTGTAATTATTTTTTAAAAAAATGAATGAAGGAGTTGGTTTAATCCCTGATACATTCACATTAACACAAGATTAGCGATGTTCAAGAAAACTTGTTTTATGAGATCTTGAGATTTTAAGTTAGCCAACCTTATCCATTAAGGTCTTTGACTTAATTATCCATATTTCCCTAAATTGAAAGACTTGTTTGCAATATTGCATGCTTAGTCTCTACTTTAAGAAAATGATCAGCATCTCACATACACGACTGTAGTTATGATGAGATGAGTTGAAATTTCACTTGAGGAACTAGGATGAGGGATTCAAGTTTGGACATGATTTAATGATGCTCGAGGATGGGATAAAGTCAATGAAGGCTTCACGAAACCTGAGTGTGAGCATCTTTAGCCAGTATGAGAACATGGTTCTTATACTTGTTGAATCTGTGATTCATCACACTTAAAGTTGAAAATAGAGCTTTGTCCCCCGGTATTTAGCATCATATTTCCCTTTATCTTGCATACATAGCATTCATGCATCAATCCACAAGATATGCATTTTAGCATTCATAATTGCATTTAATAAGAAGCCAATCCATTTGTAAAATCCACTTGTAAAATATCCTCCTATTTATTTGTGTTTTACCCCCTCCAAAATGAAATAACACATTCCTTATAATGTGTACACCGTTAGTTAATAATATAGGGAAGAAGGCTAGAGTTCCTCTTTTGTAAAATACCCAATAAAACCCCAAACCCCCTGGACCATAGAATGCCAATATCTCTCTCTTACAAATCCGAATTAGGTCTACTCACCCTTAGATTAATACACAATCAGAGACCTATAAAATGAGAATAATTTCATTCAATTCGGAGCTCGTAGGCTGAACTTGGATTTTTGGGCCTCCTTGTATACTATACATATGTATATTTGTATTCTTGTAGTTTTGTATCACATTTGACCTCATTTTCGTTTTTGATGAAATGAAACTTGGTAGATCTCATCGAGATCTACAACTTTCCTATTTTGAGTTTTTCCAAATTCGGCCTCCTTCTCCCTTTAATCTTATTTTTTCTTCTCAGCCACTCAGAGCTGGCCACATGGCGCCCTCTGATTGCGCCACACGGCCCGCTCCCTTTGACCGGTTCGCCCGCGTCCCTGACCGTTGGATCTCAATCTAGATCCAACGGCCTAGTGACTTCCACGTATGCCTTAATCCCACACCGTCGGATCAATCCCTGGATCGCATCTTCACCGCCCGCTAGCACTTCAGCCAGAATCCGCCACGTGGCGTCATTTGCACCACCCGATCTATTCCATATCAACCGCTCAAACACGTCGTGCTCTCAGTCGTTCGATTCGCACCTTCCTTTCATCTGAGCCATTGGTCCTCGCCGTTCGCACATCTCACCATGTGGTGCATCCTGGGCACTCCGATCAAGCTACCCTCGATCAGATCGCAGCCGCTCGATAGCGCCTTGATCATGACCGTTGGATCACGAGATCCAACGCTTGAGACATCTTCGTCTACCTCCGCACGCCCTGCGCCCACGTCTTCCAATGTGCGCAAGGGGGCCGTCCCCTTTCTATTTAGGGCACCACACCGATCACCTTCTCAACCACCTGACACCACCACAACATCGCCCACTCGTCCCTCATCTTTGCCAACTCTCTCGATCTCCATGACAACCCTCAACATTGCTCCGCGACACCCACGAAAACCACCTCCTCGTCATCCATGACGTCACCTTCATCCTATAAATCAGTCACCTTCAGCCACTTTCACCCCCATCCGCCACCACGGAGAGTGTCTCCGAGCTCCCACCTTCAGATTGGTGACAGCGATTTGACCTTAGATAGAGCGAAGACCGAGAACTACCTCCGGCGAGATCCACGGCCCTCCACCGTCGTGTCGCAGTTCCTCCAAGCACTGCACGAGCTCAAGTCCCTTAACGGCCTTCGAGCGACGATCAGGAATCTCTCGCCGAGCTTCTGATCCTAGATAGATCCCTCCATCTCTCCCACGATCTTTTTCTAATTTTTCCTTTTCCTTCTCTGATTTAATTCGACTTTCACGAGCATCATCCCGCTCCACCAACCATCCCCCGAGATCCGCGAGGGAGCTCTGTTCTTAGCGCTTACCTCCATTTCATCCGACGACGTACTTCACCTTTCGCCGATGCTAGCTCCACCACCTTGACGGAGCTCGACCGCCGGACCACCTCACTGCTCCACAGGCCTCGCATTCCATTCTGGACAACTCCACGAACAGTTAGCATGCTTCAACTATCTTCTAACCCTCTGCAGGTACCATCTCTTTGATTGGTCGGAGACTTCACCGACGCATCTTCGATCTCCATCGCCAGTGGCCTCCAGGTCACTCTAGTCTCAGCCAACATCACCGGACGCTCCGTCGCCTCTCCACAAACCTTCTGAGCTATGTCACAGCCTCTAGCATCCTTCTCCGACTACGGGAGGATGTGGCGGAGCTAGGCCAGCTTCGCTGGAGCCCAGTCTTCTCCGCCACAGGAGGCGGAGGACCGTTTGGGATGACAACTAGCAGCCATTCGATCCTTTTGATCAAACGGCCAGGATCCATCCACATCGCCACGCCCCATAGCCGTAGGATCAGGCGGATCCTACGCGTCCAGATCGCGCCACGACATCGCCCTTTCCTGCTCCAGGTGCCATTGGATGAATCTAGATCCAACGGTCTCTGATCGACCACATCCTCGCCTCAGGAGCGACCCATCACCTGTTGGATCGATCGTGATCTGATGGACCCAAACACGACACGCGTCCTCAGCCAGCTGCCGTTGGATCATCATTGTTCCCACGGTCCACGTCGAGCCACGTCGCCCGATCCGATCCTCTTCCCTGACTACTAGGCTCGGATCACCCGAAGCAACTCTGAACCAGATCCGAACCTTCTGAGCCACCCGAGACTTGCTCCGAGACTCCGAATACCATCGAGCTTGGGACCCCCACGTGATCCGTATGCGCATCTTGGGTTATTTGCATCGAGGCCCCTGTTGCATTTCAGTCCCTGTCAAGAGCCCCTATGGGAGGAGCACGTGTTCTTTGGAAAAATTGCATCCACCCTCTCAGCATTATAGGTAATTGCATATTGGTCCCTGTCAGCACGTTTTGTTTTTATCAATTTTAATTCATGTAATTGCATTTATACCCCTGTCTTTGCACGCATATTTAGGCACTCATTTCAATTCATTTTTCAATTTGGAAAATTACATTGTGTAGCTTACATTGTCCTCTTCATTATGTGACACTTGGCATATTTTTGTTATATCAGTGGATCTTTCTATTAATTAATTGGTTCAATTTTGCTATATTTTACCCATCTACGCCTCTTAGTTGATAGTAATTTCTCTGTGACCCCAAAAATCCCTGAAAATCACATTAGATCTAGCATAATTAGTTCACATAGCATAAAAATTTAATCTCAATTGTACGCATCCCGAGGCCTAAATAAATCATTTAGTGATTTCCTTAATTAATTTTTAATAGGTCCATTTCATATAAAAATTTAGGTTTCTCAATTTTCCTGGATTCTTCACACTTAGATCTATCTAGGATAATTTTTATATCTGGAAATAGTTTGATTTGGTATTTATTAAAATTAAGTTTGTCAAAATCACCTCGCATTTATTTTTAATTGACAGTAAATTTATTTAGTGTCAGAAAATTCTAAAAAAATAGACCTTAAATTCATTGCATTTCATCATCTGGCCAAGTGTCGTAATTTTTGGACTTGATTTGATCACTTATCTGAATTTACTTTTAAACTGGCCTGATTGTGAATGTGTCTTGCATAAAAAATCGAAAAGATCAAAAAAAATTATTATCCCCTGAAAATTAAACCTTGAACTTTGCTAAAAATCTACATAAGGAGACAGCTGCCTCCCTGAGTTCGACCTTGGCTTGCCCAAGTAAAATAAATTTGCCATGTGTGATTACCTTGACATTAATTAAAAGTGGTTTTTGATCTGCTCTCATTATCCGACTGCGACGAACGACAATTAATTAATTTGACCATTAATTTAATCGAATTAACAAGGGTGGTGGGAGCCTTTTCAAAATGGCATCGTTGCCAGGGAGGAAAACGTCTTAGGATCACTTTAGAAAGTTAGATTTACGTTTTCCATTCACTCGGGTAGTCTGACCACTGAGCCATTTTGTAATTATCCAATTTTTCTTTAATTGTTTTTCTAACAACTTCTGTATATATCTCTTTCTGACAAAATTTCTATCTTTTTTTGCGAGGGCCCGGTGGATTTGGAGCGGCTTTCTCGAAGTCGACGCATCTCGAAGTACATCGAAGGCCGACGATTCGTGGATCAAGTCGGCTGTTGAGACGCCAAAAAGTTTTTGTTAACTTGTAAAAAAAATGTGTCTGCATTTACAGCGGTTCCTGTTTGGGATCTCGCACATGTAGTCATAATAAAATGTGTCCCCATGTGTTGTGGGGTTGCTTTACGTAGAATGGGACCTGCACTTGCGGCTCTTAGAGATTCCTAGGACTGTTTGTGCTCGTAAAATTTAGGACAACACTTCACACATAAAAGATGCACTTAGACCGCAGGACTTAGCCAAACATAATCTGTTCTTTACTCGCTAATAGAACTGCCTGTCTAGGAGCGGCTTTTCATCGCTTGCATTTCGTTTAGTGTAAAATTTCAATTCATCTTGCATCCCATATTGTAGAGAGCTGGAGGTATTGTATGTATTCTTACCCAAGCATTCATCATCATTTTCTCGATTGCATCGGCTTTTTCCGATTCTCTCTCTCTTTCGGTTTTCCAACCTAGGATAAAGGAATTGGGACTGGATGGTAGACGTGATTGCTCGTGTGGATTAATATCAGTGATAACTAATCTCTAAAATCGGGATGGCTAATTGAATTTGACCCAAAAAATTGACTAAAATTAACCCTTGTTTGCGGGAGAGTAACCCCGACCTTGTTTTCAGCTGAGTGAGAGTACTTGAGTGTGTGCAAACACCTTAAGGTAGATCCCAAATCACCGCCTTCCATATCACGTACCAACTGATCCTAGCAAATATCACGAGTTGAATATTTTCATGTTCATTGACTAGTACCAAGTAGCCTCCGCCTGTTCACAGGTAGTCAGGGGTGAACCAACGGTACTTAGCGACAAGTTGCTAGTAACCCTTCGAGGCGAAATTCCAGCCTTGTCAGCCTCCGCCTGCTTGCAGGTAGATAGGGGCATGGTCTTTGAATCCATCAACTTGGGATAGGAGTGAAGAAAGGAAGGGCGTTGGTATCTAAGGCGACAGATTAAACACCGGAGACGCATCCGGCTTTTTAGCCGACTCCCCTATAGGCCGCGTAACCTTTGCTACTTGTCTGAAAATTCACACTTAAAATCAACAAGACTAATCGGACTCGGCTTCGGGTCCTTCACCGTGTTGAGTGTGAACTCAGGGTTTGCTCTTGTGTTTGTTTTCATGTCTGTCTGTGTGTGTTATCCTACAAAATTGCACATTTTCTACCTCATCCTACTTACATTCATCATTTCCTCTAGCCAACTTTCATTCGGAAAGCCTATACATTCACAGGAGTGGACTCATGAGCTAGACCTACCAGTCCCCTGTTCATTGACTCCATCATATGAGGCTCCGACCAATATCTGTCATTCAGATGATCCGTATTCGACCCAGGATTACATGCCAGAGTATAGGTATGTTGAGTATGAGACATCAATATCTCAGCAGTATCCTCCTATTGAGCAGAACTCTCCCATGAGTTGTCATGAGAATTTTGTGGAGGACGACATCTCTAGACTTATTACGAAAAATTAATCATTTGGTAACGAGTTGAGAGATGTCATGAATATATTTCACTCAATTTCTTCCAGCCTGGGTATGAAAGTGGAATAGGAAGTAAGTTGATTTGATGTTGAAAACCGAGCGAGCATCCGAGAACCCACACCGTTTGTACAGCTAGAGTTCATTCTATCTCCCTCTTCTACTAACCACTTACCATCCAATCCAGAGTCTGATCATTCTTCCACCAAAAACATCAAAAAATTTGAAAAACCAAAAACCCACATAAAAATTGAAAATGAAAAAGAGCTAAAAAAATTGGATCATGTCATAAGGGAAGCACTAGATGAAGAATTGATTTTTAATCTTCCCTTAATAAAGGCCATAGATCACTTCCCTGACCACAAGAGATTTGTAAAGAGTAAATTGATGCCCAAGAGGTCAGGTACTAAGAGAACAAGGACTGAAAAACACATAGTGTCTATGGCCACCTCCTTGGTGATGGGGAGAAAGACCAAGAGGCCGCAGAGTGAAGCAGATGCCTAGGGTGGAATGTGAAATCAAAGAGACCATCTTTACCATGCAAGAATCGATGATGACTCTCTGATAAATATCCTCCCGACCTCTGTGTTTGACAAACTCAAACTCAGGCCAATCAGAAAGTCGAGAGAGATCGTTCAGCTGGCTGATCGATCCATTAAACGATCTAGAGGAAATATTTCAGTCATCGTTACTTTCCAAGGTGCTCTACTCCAGGTGGACTTTACGATCATTGACATTGAGCACCGAGGAGAGTTCACCCAGTCTCCGATTATCCTCGGGAAGCCGTTCTTAGCCTCAGCTTCGGCGACTAATGATTACGAGACTTGGGAGATCAATTTTTCAGCATTGGGAGCACTCCGACCTCACCCATTCTTTGATACACTTTACTCTAAGGGGATCCGCACATCCGCTGACAGTCGTGACCAGCGAGAGGTAGATGATTCACACCTCTCTGCTACACCTGAGAGACCGATTGCCTAGACAACCGTTGATTCTGAGACTCCCCACACCTTCATTTCATCAACTGCTTGCACCACCACCATGACAGCTTCTAAAGAGGACTCATGACCAGAAGCTATAATTAAGTCAGACACGACCTTTGTTGATTGCCTTGATCATCTTGATGATCCGACATAAGAGCACAATAATGCCAAGCCAACTGAGACCACTAGCACCTTCCCGAGTCGTGTGCTGACCCTTCAGGAATATTACAACCTATATGGTGACTCGTCTGATGAGGAACCCATGGTCAGCACCACACGACATTCTGGACCTTCAAAGGAAACAACCAAGACTAAATTGACTCCACATAAATCATGGTTGCTCCCTCTTCTAGTCGGTTATCTAGTGAGAGGAAGTCGAGAATTGATTCCTCAAGATGTTCCCCCGAACCTCTCAAGGCACGTCTCTCTCATCTCCCTCTCAATGATTCAGGTTCTAGAAAACCGACTAATAATGTTTCCTTCAACACACCGGAGAAGGAATTTACTGAGGAGTCCTCATCTGGTCCGAATAAGGTGATTTATATGAGTGAGCTCAGTTCGGCTGTTCTCAAGCCTTATCTGAGGAAGCAGCCATGTGTCGACCCTCGTTGGACTATCCCTACACCTAACTATTATTCATATGGGGAAGATTCCGAAAGCGACACATATGTTATTATCCACCTCCTCGCGTCCGCAAGAAGGTTCATCACAAACCTTTTTAATTCTTGTATATTCTCTTTCTTCCTTGTATATACTTTCGCTCCCTCCCTTCCCAGTGATTCGAATCACTCGCCCCGACTCCATATAATTTCATTTTATGACTATACTTAGGATGACCAGATCCTAAGTATAGGGGGAGAGTGACCCGCGTCCATTCACTGTACATCCTCCAGATCACATCGGTCCTCAAACTCACTCTTGTCCTATACTTAGGCCGAACAGAGCCTAGGGGGGACTGATGTCCTCCATGTGTATACTCATCCATTTCCCCTCTTTCCCTCGTCCGCCCATTTTTGATCTTCTTCTACACTTAGGCTGCCAGAGCCTAAGTATAGGGGGGCGGAGCGACTTTTGTACTTTTCGTAATTTTTGCTCTCCTACGCTTAGCACGAGCTATGTCTTTTGCTTCGCTTTTCGTGCTTTGAGGACATAGCACACGCTAAGTATAGGGGGGCGTGTATATATTACATATATACTTTACCCATAGCTCGTACTTACGCATATTTTTGTGTATTTTTGTATATATTATATTACGAGTGTGTAAAAATTGAAAAAAAATACTACATGTATAATACTTGTATAAAATTTGTAAAATTCTTGTAAAATATACTTTTGTAAAATTTCTTGTAAAATAGGATGTAAACCAAAAAAACCTTGTATACTATGTATATTATTGTTGTATACCAGAAAATAAAACAAAAATGTTGAAAATAAAGGCTTCTTATTTACTCTTGCATATCATCCTTGCATTTCGAAAAAAAAGTCTTGCTTTTCATTCATAGCATGTCATCTGCACCTCTCATCTGCATATCTTGCATATGCAAGATGAAAAGCTAGTGGGTTCTGAACCAAGTTATGAGTAGATATTGAGGATGGACATGATTTGACCTTAATCTGCCTAATTTCAGAGGAATCTTATAGGAACTGGAGTTACGATTTTTCAGGTCGAGTGACTTAATTCTTATAGTCCGCAAGTCTATGTTCACATGTCATCTTGATTAGTCTAAGTAGAATATCTCGTGCACATGCATGATTCTTTTAGACAGTGAACTAACTTGGACAAGCACAATGCACCTAGCTCTTCATTGATCGGGTGGTGAGGAAGTATAATCCTTTAGCTTGGAGTAGCACACGGGTGGAAACATCTGTCCTCCTCTACGGAGGGTAGTGCATCTCAACCTAATCTGGTGGTGTTGATGTTTGAGGACAGGATGTTGTAGGTTTCAATAATGCTTCAAAAGAGGGATAGTCTACTGGCTCAAGAGGAAAAACTCCTGATGTACATGCTGCACCCTGTATATAGTTCGAAAAACTATATATTGCCAAAACTCCAAAAAAATCAGACAGGTCCAAGGGAAAATAAAATACCTGTCGGAATATGTATATTAGCAAAGAAATGCCACTGGATGACTTGGCTACACTGTTCAAGCATCCCGGGATAGGTAGCTACACTGGCTACCGTCCATTCTTTTCTCTACCCCCTCCTCTTGAGTTGGTCGCACTTGAACTTAGAAGGGAATACCCCGCTCCTCGAAGAAAGAGTTACCGCACCAAGTTATTTGAGTTACCTTGTTAGAGGAGGCTGGTTCTGAGCCATGTCTGATGTGGAGAGTTACATTTCACTTATACAGTACAAGCAAGAATCATAGTCATCAGAAATTTGCGTTTGAGGATTTGTTCTGACCTGACTATTGAGGAGTCTTGAATAGAAGACTTGTGGAATTTGAAGTCTGTTAGGTCTTAAGTTCAAATCCCAATGAGGTTCCGCCACACAATTAATCCAATGGTTGAATCAAGCTCCATTTTCAACTTTTGTTCATGACCTTGGTATGGAACCAAAATCATTTCACTTTTGCATTTCATTTTAGTTGCTCAGGGACGAGCAAGGTTTAAGTACATGGGGTTGATGAATCTGTGATTCATCACTCTTAAAGTTGAAAATAGAGCTTTGTCCTGGGTATTTAGCATCATATTTCCTTTTATCTTGCATAAATAACTATTCATGCATCAATCCACAAGATATGCATTTAGCATTCATAATTGCATTTAATAAGAAATCAATCCATTTGTAAAATCCACTTGTAAAATATCCTCCTATTTATTTGTATTTTCCCCCTCCAAAATGAAATAACACCTTCCTTATAATGGTGTACACCATTAGTTAATAATATAGGGAAGAAGGCCAGAGTTCCTCTCTTGTAAAATACCCAATAAAACCCCAAACCCCCTGGACCATAGAATGTCAATATCTCTCTCTCTCTTACAAACTCCGAATTAGGTCTACCTACCCTCAGATTAATACACATTCAAAGACCTTTAAAATGAGACTAATTTCATTCAATCAGAGCTCGTAGGCAAAATTTGGGTTTTTGGGCCTCCATGTATACTATACATATGTATTTTGTATTCCTGTATTTTTTGTATCACATTTGACTCGTCTCTATTTTGGCCAACATGAAACTTTAGATCTCATCGAGATCTACAAACTTTCATGTTTAGAGTTTTTCCAAATTCGGCCTCCTTCTCCTTCTAATATTAGTTTTTCTTCTCAGCCACTCAAAGCTGGCCACGTGGCGCCCTCTGATTGCACCACACGGCCCACTCCCTTTGACCAGTCCGCCCGTGTCTCTGACCGTTGGATCTCAATCTAGATCCAACAACCCAGTGACTTCCATGTACGCCTTAATCCCACACTGTCGGATCAATCCTGGATCGCATCTTCACCGCCCGCTAGCGCTTCAGCCAGAATCCGCCACGTGGCGTCATTTGCGCCACCGATCTATTCCATATCAACTGCTCAAACACGTCGTGCTCTCAGCCGTTTCATTTGCACCTTCCTTTCATCTGAGCCATTGGTCCTCGCCATTCGCATAGCTCACCACATGGCGCATCCTAGGCACTGCGATCTTGCTGCCCTCGATCAGATCACAACCGCTCGATAGCGCCCTAATCATGACCATTGGATCGCGAGATCAACGGTCGAGACATCTTCGTCTACCTCCGCATGCCCCGTACCCACGTCTTACACCGCGCGCAAGGGGGGCCGCCCCCTTTCTATTTCGGGCACCACACTGTCACCTTCTTAGCCACCTGACACCACCACGACGTCGCACACTCGTCCCTCATCTCGCCAACTCCCTCGATCTCCATGACAACCCTCAACATCGCTCCATGACACCCACGAACACCACCTCCTCGTCATCCATGCCATCACCTTCATCCTATAAATCAGTCACCTCCGACCACTTTCACCCCCATCCTCCACCACGGAGAGTGTCTCCGAGATCCGCCTTCATATTGGTGACAGCGATTTGACCTTAGGTTGAGCGAAGACCGAGAACTAACTCCGGCGAGATCCAAGGCCCTTCACCGCCATGTCGCAGCTCCTCCAAGGCGCTGCACAAGCTCAGGTCCCCTACCGGCCTTCGAGCGACGACCGGGAAGTTCCCACCGAGCTTCTGATCCTAGGTAGATCCCTTTATCTCTCCCACGATATTTTTCTTATTTTTCCTTTTCCTTCTCCGATTTTAATTCGACTTTCACGAGCATCATCCTACTCCGCCAACCATCCCCCGAGCTCCACGAGGGAGCTCTGATCTTCGCGCTACCCTCCATTTCATCCGACAACGTACTTCACATTTCGCTGACGCCAGCTCCACCACCTTGGTGGAGCTCGACCGCTGGACCACCTCACTGCTCCACAGGCCTCGCATTCCATTCCGGACAACTCCACGAACAGTTCGGGTGCTTCGGCTATCTTCTAACCCCTCTGCAGGTACCATCTCTTTGATTGGTCGGAGACTTCACCGGTGCATCTTCGAGCTCCATCGCCAGTGGCCTCCAGGTCACTCCAGTCTCAGCCAACATCGCTGGATGCTCCGTCGCCTCTCCACGAACCATTCGAGCTACGCCAGAGCCTCTAGCATCCTTCGCCGACTATGGGAGGACGCGGTGGATCTAGGCCAGCTTCGCCGGAGCCCAATCTTCTCCACGGCAGGAGGCGGAGGACCATTGGGGACGACAGGGAGCCATCCACGTCGCCACGTCCTGCAACCGTAGGATCAGGCGGATCCTACCCGTCCAGATCGCGCCACGTCATCACCCTTGCCCGCTCCAGGTGCCGTTGGATCAATCTAGATCCAACGGTCTCTGATCGACCACATCCTCGCGTCAGGAGCGGCCCATGACCGTTAAATCGATCATTGATTTGATGGACCCAAACACGACACGCGTCCTCAGCCAGCTACCGTTGGATCATCATTGTTCCCACGAGCCACGTCGCCCGATCCGAGCCTCTTCCCCGACTAGTAGGCTCGGATCACCCGAAGCAACTCTGAACCAGATCCGAACCTCCCGAGCCACCCGAGACTTGCTCCGAGACTCCGAAGACCACCGAGCTGGGACCCCCACGTGATCCGTACGTGCGTCCTAAGTTATTTGCATCGAGGCCCCTAAAGGTTTCTAGAATTGCATTTCAGTCCTTGCCAGGAGCCCCCACGTGAGGAGCACGTGTTCTGTGGAAAAATTGCATCCACCCTCTCCGCATTATAGGTAATTGCATATTGGTCCCTGTCAGCACGTTTTATTTTCATCAATTTTAATTCATGTAATTGCATTTATACCCATCTTTGCACGCATATTTAGACACCATTTCAATTAATTTTTCAATTTGGAAACTTGCATTGTGTAGCTTACATTGTCCTCTTCATTATGTGACACTTGGCATATTTTTGTAAAATCAGTGGATCTTTCTATTAATTAATTGGTTCAATTTTGCTATATTTTACCCATCTATGCCTCTTAATTGATAGTAATTTCTCTGTGACTTCAAAAATCCCCGAAAAATCACATTAGATCTAGGATAATTAGTTTACATTGCATAAAAATTTAATCTCAATTGCACGCATCCCGAGGCCTAAATAAATCATTTAGTGATTTCCTTAATTAATTTTTAATAGGTCCACTGCATATAATAATTTAGGTTTATCAATTTTCATGGACTCTTCACGCTTAGATCTATCTAGGATAATTTTTATATCGTGAAATAGTGTGATTTGGTATTTATTAAAATTAAGTTTGTCAAAATCACCTTGCATTTATTTTTAATTCATAGTAAATTTATTTAGTGTCAGAAAAGTCTAAAAAAATTAGAGGACCTTAATTTCATTGCATTTCATCATTTGGCCAAGTGTCGTAGTTTTTGGACTTGATTTGATCACTTATCTGAATTAACTTTTAAACTGGCCTAATTGTGCATGTGTCTTGCATAAAAAAACCAAAAAAGACCAAAAAATTATTATCCCCTGAAAATCAAACCTTGAACTTTGCTAAAAATCTACCTAAGGAGACAGCTACCTCCGTGAGTTCGATCTTGGGCTTGCCCATGTAAAATAAATTTGCCACGTGTGATTAACTTGACATTAATTAAAAGTGGTTTTTGATCTGCTCTCATTATCCGACTGTAACAAACGACAATTAATCAATTTGACCGAATTAACAAGGGTGGTGGGAGCCGTTTCAAAATGGCACCGTTGCCGGGGAAGCAAACGGCTTAGGATCACTTTAGAAAGTTAGATTTATGTTTCCATTCACTTGGGTAGTCTGACCCCCGAGCCATTTTGTAATTATCCATTTTTTCTTTAATTGTTTTTCGAACCACTTCTGTATATATCTCTTTCTGACATAATTTCTATCTTTTTGTGCGAGGGCCCGATGGACTTGGAGCGGCTTTCTTGAAGTCGACGCATCTCGAAGTACATTGGAGGCCTATGATTCGTGGATCAAGTTGGCTGTTGAGATGCCAAAAAGTTTTTGTTAACTTGTAAAAAAAATGGGTCTGCATTTACAATGGTTCCCGTTTGGGATCTCGCGCGTGTAGTCATAATAAAACGTGTCCCCGTGTGTTGTGGGGTTGCTTTGCGTAGAATGGGACATGCACTTGCGGCACTTAGAGCTTCCTAGGACTGTTTGTGCTCGTAAAATTTAGGACCACACTTCACACATAAAAGACACACATAGACCACAGGATTTAGCCAAACATAATTTGTTCTTCACTCGCTAATAGAATTGCCTGTCTAGGAGTGGCTTTTCATCGCATGCATTTCGTTCAGTGTAAAATTTCAATTCCGTCTTGCATCCTGCATTGTAGAGAGCTGGAGGCACTATAAGTATTCTTACTCGAGCATTGTTCATCATTTTCTCTATTGCATCGACTTTTTTCGATTCTTTCTCTCTCTCGGTTTTCCAACCTAGGATAAAGGAATTGGGACTGGACGATAGACGTGATTGCTCGTACGGGTTAATATCAGTGATAACTAATCTCTAAAATCAGGACTGCTAATTGAATTTGACCCAAAAAATTTGACTAAAATTAACCATTGTTTTTGGGAGAGTAACCCCGACCTTATTTTCAGGCTGAGTGGGGGTACTTGAGTGTGTGTGAACACCTTAAGGTAGAGGCCAAATCCCTGCCTTCCATATCACGTACCAACTGATCCTAGCAAATATCACGAGTTGAATATTTTCATGTTCATTTACTAGTACCAAGTAGCCTCCTCCTGTTCACAGGTAGTCAGGGGTGAACCAACGGTACTTCACGACAAGTTACTAGTAACCCTTCTGGGCGAAGTTCCCGCCTTGTCAGCCTCCGCCTGCTTGCAAGTAGATAGGGGCATGGTCTTTGAATCCATCAACTTGGGATAGGAGCGAAGAAAGGAAGGGCGTTGGCATCTAAGGTGACAGGTTAAACAAGGGAGATGCATCTGGCTTTTTATCCGACTCCCCTATAGGTCGCACAACCTTTGCTACTTGTCTGAAAATTCACACTTAAAATCAACAAGACTAATCGGACTCAGCTTCGGGTCCTTCACCGTGTTGAGTGTGAACTCAGGGTTTGCTCTTGCATTTGTCTTCCTGTCTGTCCGTGTGTGTTGTCCTGCGAAATTGCACATTTTCTACCTCAACCTACTTACATTCATCATATCTTCCTCAAGATGTGGGGATATTGGTCCTGATGAAGCCACGTTTCATCATCTTTATTCTATCATTTTGGCCTTAAAAACCCTAGTAAATGCGTGTAAATAGAGCTAATTCATGTATTTTAGCATTCATGCATATGTGTGTAAATATTGTATAAAATACGGTTTTTAAAGACAAAATTATAGAATAAAGAAAAGAAAAGAAAAAGAATAAAATATTGTAAATATTTTATGACCCGAAACCCCGAGACCTAGGCATCTTGATGAATAGGTCGACCAGGAAGAAAGTAGGGGGAGATAAGGGTCAAATACCCATGTTATTTTCTTCATTCTTTATTCTTTTTGGGACCTATTTTTGGTTCCACTTTTTGTACCTCAAATAAAGAAACTTTGTACACACTACAGGAATTGTCCCATTTAGGGACGACAACTAGCGACGGTCGTGGAATGACCGTCCCTACTGCCTATTTTTCGGGACGGTCATCCAACAACCGTCCCCAATAACCATCCAATAAGAGACTGTATGTGACCATCGTCCCTTTTGTATTAACTCGAAGGGGACGGTCATTAATGACCGTCCCCTCTGCCTCTGAAGGGTTTCGGGACGGTTCTGACCGTCCCTATAAGTCTTCTGTTGGCGTCGCCTCTGACGACCTTGCAAAGTGGCCGAGCATAGGGGACGGTTGTACGTGACCGTCCCCTCTGACTCTTGATAAGTTGTAGGGACGGTTCAGACCGTCCCCATAAGTCTTCTGTTGGCGTCGCCTCTGATTAATGGAGCAAAGTGGCCGAGCATAGGGTACGGTTATTTCTGACCGTCCTCTCTGCCTCTTGCAGGGTTTTAGGGACGGTTCTGACCGTCCCTAAATGTCTTCTGTTGGCGTCGCCTCTGAAGAACGGTGCAAAGTGGCTCAACAGAGGGGACGGTTGTAGTGACCGTCCCCTATGCCTCTAATGTCATTGGGGACGGTTATGACCGTCGCTATAAGCCTTCTGTTGGCGTCGCCTCTGACGAATGGTGCATAGTGCTCGACCAGAGGGGACAGTTTTGTTTGACCGTCCCCGCTGTGTAGGCCAAAGGCGACGGTCTTTAGTAAACCATCGCCGATCGTCACCAAAGGGGACGGTTATTACGACCGTCCCCATTGGTCAGATCGAAAAAAACCCCTTCGACCTGCGTTTCCATCCCCATTCTTTCATTCCCACCCGCCGCCACAAGTCGCCCTCTCCACCCCAAGGTCGCCTCCGGCTCCTCCTTCCGTTCCAACCTCGTTTATCTTCATTTCCGGTAAGTATAAACACTCCTTTGCTTTTATTCTTGTGTATTTTACTTGATAATCTTGTTAGAGGTGTTTTTCTCCATTTGATTTAGTTGTTTTGATTATGTGCTTAGGGATTGTACTTAGGGATTGTGCTTAGGGATTATGCTTAGGGATTATGCTTAGGGATTATGCTTAGGGATAATGCTTAGAGATTATGCTTAGGGATAATGCTTAGGGATTATGTATACAATAGGGATTATGCTTAGGGATTATGTTGAGGGATTATGCTAAGGGATTATGTATACAATAGGGATTATGCTTAGGGATTATGCTTAGGGATTATGTATACAATAGGGATTATGCTTAGGGATTATGCTTAGATTGTGTATACAATAGGTTAGGGATTATGTATATAATAGATTAGGGATTATGTATACAATAGGTTCTCCCTAGGTTGTGTATACAATAGGTTAGGTATTATGAATTTGGGTATAGCATAGATTTATCTCTTAGCCTTTGTGCCACAGCGAGCCCCGCAAAGCGCTTTCTCCTAAGCTCAAGTGTGTTGAGCACAGAGGAGGGGTGAGCCAAGACCGGACGTTTTGAGGCTATAGATGAATGAGAGAATTGTGGTGCTTCATTATGGTTTAGGGTAGAAAACTTGTTTTCTATAATAACACAATGTTGGATTTTATTCTGATTGTGCAGTAAAATGGATAAATCATGGATGGATAAGAGATACGATGATTTTCAACAATATAAGAGAGGAGTGATTGCGTTCTTGGATTGGGCATTTGAAATAGAGAGAGTTCATAAAAAAATTGGTGGTCTAAAGATTTATTGTCCATGTGTGAGATGCAAGAACATTAAATGCGATGTTAGAGAGGCAGTGTATAATCATCAAATCCTCAACGGATTTTGGTTACATTACTCCATTTGGACAGAACATGGAGAGGGTTTAGATGTGCGAATGGATGAGGATATGGGCACCTTTGCAGGAGTGACTACCCAATCCTTGAATAATGTTGATCACGAGTTATTTGAACTAATAGACGATTTAAGAAGACCTGAGGCACAAGACATTGGTTCAGATGATAGGTTCTCGAGCAGTTGGCCAGATGCAGAAGATATATTGGCTCCTGGGGTGGAAATGACACGTTTGCAGTTTTTGTTAGAGCTGTTTAAGATGAAAGTAAGGAACGGATCAACTGCAGCTATGATGACAGATGTGTTGGGTTTAATACGAAAGTTATTAAATAATCCTCAGAATTATCCTAAGGATTGGAAAGAGGCGAAGCAACGATTCCGATCGCTTGGTCTGAAATACGAGAAGATAGATGCTTGTGTTAATGACTGCATGCTTTTCCGAGGAGAAAATTCGGATCTAGTTCTTTGTCCATATTGTAATGCTTCCCGGTATAAAGAAGAAAAAAATGATTTAAAGAGAAAGAAGAAGTCGGTGAAAATTTTACGGTACTTCCCATTAATTCCAAGACTAAAACGTCTCTTCATGTCTGAAAAAACTGCAAAGTGGATGACGTGGCATTCTCGTTCAAATAAACGAGATGCTAATGGAGCTATGAGACATCCATCCGATGCAGAAGAATGGATAAAATTTGATCAGAGATATCCGCAGTTCTCTAATGATGAGAGAAATGTTCGTTTGGGATTAGCCTCAGATGGTTTCAATCCGTTTGGTAATATGAGTCTGAGTTACAGCATTTGGCCCGTGATTCTGATTGTTTACAATCTACCACCATGGATGTCAATGAGTTCATCATTTATGATGATGACGCTACTAATTCCCGGTCCTAAAGGTCCTAGCAACGCAATTGATGTGTACCTAGAACCGTTAATGGATGAACTGAAAGTCTTATGGACTACTGGAATACCTACATATGATGCATGTAGGAAAGAGATATTTAAATTACAAGCTGCACTATTATGGACTATAAATGACTTTCCCGCGTACGCAAATTTGTCTGGTTGGAGTACCAAGGGAAAACTCGCATGTCCGGTATGTTTTGAAAAAACACATTCGACATGGCTGTCTGGAAGTATGAAGCACTGCTATTTGGGTCATCGTCGATTCCTTCCACCAAAGCATAGATGGCAAAGGGCAGATAATAATAAGAAATTCGACGGGACACCTTATGGACAACGAGTTGACTTAGCTCGTGTGAATGGCAACATTATTTGGGAACAGCAATTACATGTACGAAGCAGTTGCCTAGGACGGACAAAGAAGAAAAGTGCAGCCGGCGGTTGGAAGAAGCAAAGTATTTTTTTCAGAGAGTTACCATATTGGAAACACTTACAGCTTCGTCATAATTTGGATGTCATGCATATTGAGAAGAATGTCTTGGAAAATATCTTGGGAATGTTAGATCTTTCGGGTCAATCAAAAGATAATTTAAGGACGAGACGAGATTTAGTTCAACTTGGTATACGGGAAGAACTACATCCAATTGAATTAGACAATGGACGGATTAATGTACCTGCAGCAGTATATACCTTATCCAATGCTGAGCGTGATAAAATCTTCAGCTTCCTTAAAAGTCTGAAGGTGTCCGATGGGTTCTCATCACAGCTATCGAGGTGCGTAAATGAAAGAGAACGTAAGATAACTGGATTAAAAAGTCATGACTGTCATGTCTACATGGAAGTTTTACTACCATTAGCCCTTCGCGGAATTGTTGACGATGCTGTCCTCCAATCATTAACAGAATTGAGTGGTTTTTTTAGATTATTGTGTTCGAAGGTTTTAGATCCGTTGATCTTGAGAAAACTTGAAGATGATATTGTTATCACATTATGCAAATTGGAGCAGCTTTTCCCACCAGCCTTCTTTGACGTCATGGTCCATTTAATAGTTCATTTAGCAGGTGAAGCAAGAATCGGTGGGCCTGTTCAATATCGTTGGATGTATCCAATAGAAAGATTCCTTCGAAAATTAAAAAATATGGTCTTTAACAAGGCACAACCCGAAGGATGCATTGCTGAAGGTTATCTTTGTGAAGAGTGTATTAATTTCTGTGAAATGTATATGGACGGTGAAAGCGTGCGTTTTAACCGATATGAACGAAATGATGAAGGCGAGGTCGTGGAGGAAGAGGACCACTCTAAATTATGGGTCTTTCATTCTTGTGGCATGCATATATTCAGTGGTTTACGCCGCGTAATATCCGATGAAGATAGAGATCTCATACAATACTATGTCTTGATGCAGTTGTCAAAAATAGATGAATTCTTTGATGACTACAATTCATTTTCTAATGAGACGCATAATAAATCTGAATTCCTCAAATGGTTCCGTTCACGTGTGAAACATTTACGGGAAACGGTAGATGATAGGTGGAATATTAACCTTGACATTCTTGGAAGCATACCATATTCTCAAGTTATGTCTTATAAGGGTTATATTGTGAATGGATACAGATTTAGAACAAAGTCCGCCGACGAGATGAAATCGACGCAAATGTCGGGTGTTATAGTAAAAACAGATTTGCCTTCAGGTTTAGACGGCTATTATGGGGAAATACTTGACATAATAGAGATCAGTTTTACTCATGAATGTCGATGTGTTCTTTTTATGTGCAATTGGTTTGATGTTGGTCGCGAGGGGATAGGATACCAAAAAGACAGAAATGGGATCATTTCATTGAAACAATCTGGGAAATTGCAAACAAATGAGCCCTTTACACTGGCCAGTCAGGTAGAACAAGTTTTCTATGTTCCAGACAACTTAACTGATGGATGGATCATACCAGTGAGAACAGTGCCAAGAGATTTTTTTGATGTCAACGATGATGATGAATTGCTAAATATAAACGAGGCATATCAAGCTGAAATACAGGAAAATCCAACACAAATTGTAGATGCGGATTTCTAAAATGTAAGTTTACCATCATTTATTTTACAATTTTTTGGTGTAATATGTGAATTATATCATTGTTGTTATATCTAATTCGAATGTTTTATAATATGCAGATATGCCTCCACGTCCTAGACGCATCCGGGATGCACCGCCTACAGCACAGCGAGGGAGTTCGACCTCCGATCCTGACGGATCGAGTGGCTCGGGCGCCAGACGTAGAGGCCCATCTCAGTGCAGAGTGTTGGACCGTCTGCGTCCTGGTGAGACACTCAGGGTGCGGATCGTTGGAGGCGATGCGGTGGGGGAGAACTCGGCTGTTTTCCAGAGTTACTTGGGACAGGTGTGCAGAGTCAGGGTCCCTCTGCACATTACACACTGGGGTTTAGTGGAGCGGTCAGTAAAAGATGCCATTCTTCATGATTTGGAGGTATTTTTAATATTAACAAATCAATTATTTTCTTCAGTATATATATATATATAAACTTATTTATGTTTGCTTTGATTTCTTTGCAGTCTAGTTTTTCCTGGGACCGTGATCCGGCCACTGATGCTCTGATTTTAGGCCATGGGGGGGAGATGATGCGTAAATATCGAGGTCGTCTGAAGGCCCGAGTGAGTACCTTTCTTTATAGTTAAGTACAAAATTGTTTTTCATCATCTAAGTATATAATTAATTTTCTTAATATTTTAAAGTATTTCGACCCGGAGCTTCCATTGGAAGCCAATTTGGCAAATTGTCCTCCGAATGTACCCGCAGACCAATGGAGGGCGATGGTCACCATTTGGATGGGAGAAGAACACACGATATGTGACACATATATGTATGCATTTTATAGATATATCATTTGGAATTACTATCATTTGGAATTCTTTTATTGAAATTACTATCTTCGTATAGGGCATGTCAAAGAAAAATGCTGAAAATCGGAGGAAAGGTTTCAAGTCTACCCATAGAATGGGGAGAAGAAACACAAATCAACTCAAGGATGACTTCGTAAGTAATCTACTTTATGATTAGTGTTAAAATTGTAACCATTATATATGTATTAAAATAGTATCGTAAGTTTACTAATCTTTTGCCATTAGGAAGTGGAGAACGAGCGAGTGCCCAATCGAATGGAAGTCTTCGAGAGGTCTAAGAGCCGCTTGGCGGGGAAGTTCATTGGGGTGGATCTGCCTATGGTCCAATTCCATGTACGTTATTTCGTAACATATTTGCATCTTTTTACAAATTAAATGAATCCGAACTTAATTACTTAAATAAATTTGTAGGAGGAGATGGTGAGGCTCACACACCCACTGGCTCTGTAGACCCCTCCGGAACGAGTCATCCACCTCTTACTGCTGATGCGGCCTTCCTCCCGGCGACCGGTCCAGAGCATCAGGGACGTGTCCGTTGTGGTGGTCGTGGCGCCACCATACGGAATTGGTATGGAGTAGGGACCGGCTCGACCTCTCAGAAGACACAAAGAGAGAGGGAACTAGAGAGTCAGGTGTCTAGCATGATATGGAGATTCAGGATTTGCGCCAACAAATGGCGATTTTCAATGCATTCATGCAGGCACATCAAGTGGAGCGTCGACTAGCCACCCAACAGTTGATGATAATGCCGCTGTGAGGGCTAGGCGACGACGATGACGGCGAAGAAGAAGATGATGCTGATGACGACGAGGACGACGACGATGACGAGGATGAGGACGACGACTAGGATAGCTTACTTAGTTTGTAGGATACTTTAGTATATTGTATAACTATTTTGAACAATTATTGTAGGATACTGTATTAGTTTCAATGTATGTGTTGTTGGACGAGTTGTTTATGAATGTGGATTGCACTTTTTTTTGTCTGGTGATTGTAATTTATATTATGTATACAGATTTTTTGTAAACAGGGGAAAATGAGGATCAAATAGGGGGCAGTGGAAATTTTTTTTGTTAGCAGATTAACAAAGGGGACGGTCATTGTGACCGTCCCCTTCGGATTTGCCGTCTTCAGTTTTCATCATTTGGGACGGTCAGGACCGTCTCCCCTGACAGACTGTACGGGACGGTCATGATCGTCCCCAATAAAAAAGACTTTAAGGGACGGTCACGACCGTCTCCGTTCTCCGACTTGTAGGGACGGTCTTGACCGTCCCTATGTGAGGGTATTGGGACGGTTAGTAAAACCGTCGCGTATACCAAATGCGACGGGACCTTTAGAGACGGTCTTATGACCGTCCCCTCTGATCAATGGGACGGTCAACGTATCGTTAGCGACGGATGTTGACCGTCTCCTGTTCTCATCTTTCTTGTAGTGACATGAAAGTTGTAGATAATTTTATATAGAAAATACAAAATTGAATTTAACTAAAAAATAATGTACAGATAAAAAGTTATGGGTCTGAATAAAATTCCAGAATCTCAACTTCCCAGACCCGTATCTCACAAATGAAAACTCCAAATGCAGCATACTCACCTTTAATTGTATATAGAAGAAAAATAAAGCTAATTAATGGCGTGGTCTCGCATTTGGCGGAGCTACGGTTTGAAAGTTGACTTTTGGACTCCTATTGTATACTTGTACATATTAAAATATTCATTTATTATTTATTTCATTATTTTTATATTTTTATATTTTTATAATGTTGTAAATATTACTTATAATAATTATGTGCATTAAAATTAGAATAAAAATGCAAAAGAAAAATAAAAATAAAATATGAACATATATTCAATACAGAGATACATTACTGATACACACACCTATACATCATACCTTTATATTTTTATTTAATATACAAAACACCTCATAAAAATAAAATAAAAATATATTTTGTGTATATAAAAGTAATTTATAATTTTAGAAAATAATAACCAAAAATAATAACTTAAAATACTAAAATAAAAATAGAATACTTAAATATATAGATATATATACTATAAAGGGCATAAATGCAAACTTTTAAAATAACATCATAAAAAAAATTAAAAATCATAATAAAAAATTCATAAAAAAATAAATATTTTTTATTTTATAATTAAAAATCAATAAAATCATTTCCTATTTTTTAATTGAATTTAGAAACCTTTTTTCCAAGGTTTTTTTCTGGTTGGTCCCACGGGACCCAACCAGATCTCTCCCTTGGTTGACCTCGGTCAACCTCTCTGACCGAGGTCTGGCTGTGTCAGAAATGGGTTTTGTCCCATCTTCTTGACTTTTTCCTGGCCTCGTCTTTCACCATTTGAGGTCGAAAGTCTTCACGACTTTTGATACCCTAGGAACCATGAATCACGCCTATGTGTTTTTGCGACCTTGGGTCGTTGATTTCGCAAGATACGCCTCGATCAAGGAGCCCCGTCGACCTTCTTTCAAAAACGACCCAAACAGTTCCTTTTCACCTTGAACCACCTTTGGACCAGCTTAGACATCCGCATGCGGGTAGGGATGTGCTCCGGTGACAGGGGAGCCATTCCACACCTCCGTTGAGGTACGGCGAAGGTCTGAAGGTGCGATTCCACCACCTCGCCGGCCTTCGACGTGAGGTTTCACCTCGCTGGTTTTCTGACCAACTTGAGGTCGTTTTTTTTATGTTTTTGTAGCCTATTTTCTTTGCTATTGGGTTCGTTCTAATACCAGGCGTTGATTGACGCATTTAGCTGCCTATTTTCATCAAGTGCATCACTCGGATTTCACGCCCGATTCCTTGCCGGAGCCCTTGAGCTCCGACGAGCGCCATCACCCACTACACCCGCCGTCTATGTTTTGCTGGACCTGGAGCCTCGATACTGCTGGTTTTGCGTTTCTCTCTTGCAGGTCAGGGTCGAAGAACCCCATCTGGGTTCGTTTCTTCTCGACGCCGGCAGCCTGGAGCTGGCCCCTCCGCTTCACGAAACGACGGACCTCCAGCCCTCCTTGGGCCATTTTGACCCCGCCGTTCCCTCGGGGAGACACCCAGGAGCCTCGCGCCCCCTTTGCCAACCTCAACCGTCGACGGAGACGAGGAAGAGGGGTCGGGGAACCCCAGCGCCGCCGGCCCTCCTCCTGTTCTTCGTAATCATCCTCGAGCCGTCGGATTCGGCTAGTTCTTCAACGCCTATCATCTGCCGTGATAGCACGCCCCCCCCCCCTCCAGCCGTTAGATTTGCGGGCCAGGATCTAATCCCTGGGCGTTTATAACCCAAGGGGTATCGACGCGTTTCGTGGTGACACGTGGCAAAGTCAACTCCCATCTGTCGTTGGATGCGCCACTGGAGCGGGTATTTTGCATATATTTCCCGCCGATTTTTGTAATATTTTATTAAGTACTGAAACATTCCTTGGCCGCTTGTTTTATTTTGTAATTATTGCGCTCAGACCCCCAGCTTTCCCCTATTTACATAAGGGTCCTCGCCAGGTCGCGTGGAGCCTCACGTGGACCTTGGTGTTTTTGCACGCAGACCCTTGCGGGTATTGGAATTCATTTTTGGTCCATAAAAGTGTTTATTGCATTAGATATTTTGTGCGCAAATTGCATAGGGACCCTCTAACTTTCTGATATTTACGTTAATGCCCCTGTCAGGCCTGTTGAATGTTTGGATGCTTGTTCTAATTATTTAAATTATCATTTGGCCTCCAAAAATTCTAAAAATTTGAACTTAAGCTCCTGTTTGTTTGTATTTTATCTCTATCATTTTAGTTTTTAATTTTATTGCGTTTAAATATTTATTAAAAATAAAAAACAAGCTTTTTCTCTACTGTCTAGCTTAGAAAATGCCAAAAAAATATTAAACCATCTCTAAAAATTCCAAAAAAAAAATTCTCTAGTGTCTATTTTATCCTATTTTAGTGTCAGTCCAAAAATCACTAAAAATCTCAAAAGAAAAACACTAAAAACTTAAAAAACACTCAAAAACTTCAAAAAATTATATAAAATCAAGGAAAACTCTAAAAAATACAAACTCAGGTTCTGTGTCTTCCTTATTCTGTTCCTTTTATTTGAAAAATAGTGTGAAAAATTTTGGTTACTGGTTGTTGTTTTTAATTCCCATTTTACTCACAGCCAGCACATATTTCACTGTTTGCCTTGTTTAGCTATTTGAAAATATCAAAAACACCTTGAAAAATCCTCAAAAATCACAAAAACAGTAAAAAATCCTAAAAATATCAAAAACAATTCATTTCTGAATTTTTGGTCATTTTTGCACATTTTTATAAATACTTTATCTTGCCTTTTATTACTTTGCTTATAGTTTCCAATATTGAAAAAGAAAAAGAAAAATATAAAATATAAAATTATAAAAATCAGAAAATTAAAAATCAAAATACAAAACTAAAAATTAAATTAAAAAAATTACAAATTAAAAACCCACAAAAATTTCCTTGCTTGCTTAGTGTAGACACATCACATACACATACTTGTGCACCTTTTTGTGAATTACCCTGCTTGCTCCCTGTGTTCGAACTCTCTGCATACTTGTCACTATACACCATTTGTGCAGAGTTAAAAATAAATTTGACTCCACACTTGTTTTTCATTGTTTGATACTTGATTGTGGGTTCATTGTTGATTAAATACACTTTATTGTGGGTCGCCGCATCGACATCGGTTGTCTCCGCCTTGTGTGAGACATACTCTTTAGACCTACGATAATCTGCGTTTATCAAATGGCGCCGTTGCCGGGGAGCAACAGGGAGTAGTTCACATTTTGTTTGATTGTGTGATTGTTTACCATAGCGTCATTTTCCATCTCTTACATTTTTGATATATCTTGTTGAGCTATCTGACCATCTTTTTTCTTGTCTTCTTGCGAGGGACCGCGGAGCAAGGCGGATTGCTTAGGTGATCCGGAGCATCCTTGGGAAGCGGAGCCGGCCTTCTTAGGTCACGCCGGCAGGAGATAGCAGGAGGAGTAAGAGAGAGTGATTAGTTAGCTTGCAATTTACTTTTGTGAGAGAGTGACCTTTGATTAATTTGTAATAATACAGGTACATTCGGACTTGGACTTTCGGGCCCAATTTCCAAGTGTTTGTACACTTGGGGGCTCACCGCGGTTTTTACGGTTTTCACCGCCTTTTTCATTTTGTTTTTCGGTTTTGTTTTCTTCACTTTGTGTGATTGAGCCCTTAGATTTAGGAGTTGCTTGCGATAGACTTAGGTCCAAACACAATAATAACCATTGCATGTACCTATAGTGCGTTTTGGACTTAGTCAAATTTAAACAGTCGCGTCATCATCTTCTAACCCGTGTGCCGTGAGCGAGCCCCATCAAGCGCTACTCCTAAACTCGAGTGTGTCGAGAAGAGGAGGGGTAAGCCAAGACCGGACTCTTAGGTTAAAGATAGGTGGCCGACTTGTGGTGCTTCACGTTAATAGCAATTTCTGAAACTTAGGGCGATTTCATCGGCTTGCATTTGCATATAGATAGGTTTCAATTCTGCTGAGCATCCTTGCATGTAGAATGCTGGAGGCAAGGTGAGCATTTATGCTTTAGCATTCATCATCGTTTTGCCGCTTGCATTGCTTTTCCGCTCCTCTACCTCTGATTTTGATCACCTAGGTTCTAAGTAAAATTGAATCCCCGTTAGGATCGTGCATTTTCATTAAAAATCCAAAAAAAAAGTGATAATCAATAAAATTGGGACTGCTAATATTACTCGACCCTAAAATCGACCAAAAAGAAAAATCTTGTATTGGGGCGAGGAATCCCCTCATTGTCTTCGTTTTACATTGCTCGCGCACACACTAAGGTTAGTGCCCAAATCCCATTGAGCCCCTAAGTGTTTGTGCAACTTCTTGACTTTTTCACCTAACTCTAAAACAGACAAGATAAAAAGACCGCATTTGCGGTCTTCACCGAGTTGAGTAGGTGAATTGAGGGTTTGGTTGTTTCATTTTTGCTTGTGATTGTTTTGTGTGCATTCTAGATCATCCTCTGCGCATTTGCGCCTTTTTCTTCACTCTCTTGACTTGACCTTCGTGCTCCCCCGAATCACTTCCTCTTGTTTTCGAGATGGATCCCTGGAGTGCATTTTATCCGGACTTTGCGGACCCTTCACTCACTCCAGCCGGTCCACCTCCCTTTTGTCAGGAGGATCCTCCTCCTACTTTTTCGGACTTTTGTACATATCCGCCTCAGCCACAGTATCAGACTTCGGACTTCTGCCCACATCCATCCCCACATGTATATTATCCGCCTCTACCTTCACATCCACCCGAGTCTGGCCTGTTGGAGTCACCTCCCACGACCTCCATGAGTGTTATCATGAACCTAATGCTAGAGCACATCAATTTGATGAAGGAAAATCTTGACACTTTGAGAGAATATCGGACTAGTGCTCTTTTCATCGAGGATACATCTTTGCTTGTGAAGAATCATGGGAGCTTGCAATCGCCAAAAATACAAAAAAATGTGAAAAATTTAAAAATCCAAAAAGATTTCGGGAGACACTTGGTTGATCAAGATTTTGAGGAGAGAGTCCATTTCCAGAACCCTTGACCACACATACATTCATACCTAGTCCCACCTTTGACCCCGAGGATGCCGCTGTACAGACTGCTCTTGGCATGCCTCGTGTATATGCTGATTCCGACTTCCTCCCTTGTATGGAGGAGGTCCAAAAATTCAAAAAATGTTATCTGAACCCGAAGTGGTGGCTACTATTCATGAGATTATACGTGCCCCACTTCAGCAGGCCATGACCCAATTATCTGCTCCTCTTCCCAAGAAGAGAAATCGGAGGAGCAGATCTGAGCGTCACATTCTGACCATGGCCACTGCCCTCGCCATCACACACTGTCCCATTCCCAAAAAGAAGAACACAGCTACGCCTTTCATCACTTGCACCATCTCTGACCATACTTGTGATCGCACTCTCCTAGACGGCGGTGCTTCGATTAGCATACTACCCTTCTCGCTGGTACAGTTTCTTCACTTAGGGCCTCTCAAGAAGACCAGGATGATCGTTCAGTTTGCTGATGGATCTATCAAGAGGTCGAAGGGTATCCTTGAAAACGCCGTTATTTCTATTCAGGGCACGAGCCACAATGTTGATTTTGTCGTGTTGCCCATGGAGAACTCCACAGGGGAGCCATCTCCAATCATCCTGGGACGACCATTCCTCGCCTCTGCGAGGGTCGTTATTGACTATGGATCAGGAGAGATTCGCTTCCGTCCTGTTGACGAGAGCGAAGTGTTGATCACCACACCCACAGTTGACCAGAGACCTGCACCTGATGCACCTTCACCGATTATAGCTGACACTGAGGCCTGTGAACTACCTGATGCTACTAGAGATGCTTCCTTAGCGATCCCTGATGAGACCCGACGGATCCCCCGAAAGGGGAGGAAATCGGAAAGCATGGACCTCACTAATCCTCCTCCTGGTGTGTGGCGATGTGTTGATGAGATCCAGAGTATTTATGTGATTGAACCATTTGAGCAGGGGGAAGATACCAAAATAATTGAGGATGTTTATGATGTTGCCCATTACTTTGAGAGACCTCATAAGGAAACAAATGACCCATGTAAGACTAGACAGGACGGACCTGTTTTGACTACTTCCACTAATGAGTCTGCTCCTGTCCATGTTGATTCTGATGGGCCAGAGGCCGAAGTTGATTTGATCGCTTTTCTTCAGAAATTTGGGCCTTTTGATGAGAAAGATGATCCGGTTGAGATTATAGAGGACGAAGAGAGTTCGTATACTTCCACTGATGATTTCGTTCCTTTTGATTTTGACCTAGACGAGGACTCGCAGGACGACTCCGATTACACTTCTTCCGAGGATGATGAGTTTGTCCCATTTCACTTTGATATCGGCGAGACTTCCAAGGCCGGACTTAGTCGTACTTCTTCCACTCACCCGTCTGCGCCTTCACATCATAGGACCACCAAGGGAGAACCCAGCCATACCGCTTCCATTGATCAGTTCGTCCCTTTCCGTTTTGATTCCACTGAGGGCCTTCACCGTGTCGACCCTGATCGGCTTCCGTCAACTGTGGACCCCGATGTCGACATACACCATATCAGATCCATCCCTCAGCGGTCTCGCAAGAAGGTCAGCTTTCCACCTTCTTGATCATGTGTATATCCATCTCTATTGTATATTCCCTTGTGTACCTCGGTTCTTTCTTCCGTATTGCTCGACCACACATTCTCGTGTTTGCCTTGCTTAGGACGTACTTTGTCCTAAGTATAGGGGGGTGGACGAGCCGAGTATTCATTCTTCGTTCTGTGTCATCGCTCTTGTTGTTGTCTATACTCAGGGCTTCTTTTACCCTAAGTATAGGGGGAGCGGTGTGTACATTCTCATGATCTCATCTCTTTTTCTTTTCTTCTTTTCTTCTTTTCCTCTTTTATCCTCTTCATCTACCGAAAAGATGCCGCCCTTGTAGACAGTTTTCCATACTTAGGACGTACTTTGTCCTAAGTATAGGGGGTGTGCACCCCGAGTTTCTCTATTTTTTCGATCCTCTCCATTGTCTCCTCTTCTTGTCTATGCTTAGGGATATCTTACCCTAAGTATAGGGGGAGACAATCTGAGTATGATCTGTTCATTCCCACCCTTGACCCTCCCTGCTTTGTGTACAGTCTGCTATACTTAGGATTATTTGATCCTAAGTATAGGGGGGACGGTCAACTTCTCATTCATTCATTCATTCCGTTATTTATTCCTTCATTCTTTAGACTTGCCCACACTTAGTACGAGTTATGTCTTCTCTTTTCTCTCTGATCTATGAAGACATAGCTCAAGCTAAGTATGGGGGGTCGTATATACTACGTATATACTTTAGCCATAACTCGTACTTTCGTATTGTCCTAATAAATATGGCTAATAATTCTTTAAAATTCATTAAAAACATTTAATAAAAAGGTGTGATATTCCTCAGATTCTTTTTGTATATGCTGATTATTAAATCAGGTGAAAATGTTTTTTGCAAAATGTTTGAAAAATAGTTTGAAAATCTTTGTGAACATTTATTGAAAACTATTTTGAAAATATTTTGTTACATGTTTTCAACTTGTGTAAAAAGTGTGGTTTGTAAAATTTATTTTCTTTGTGTGAAATAAAATGTTTGAAAAATGATTTGCAGATGGTTTGAAAAATGGTTGCAAAAATGATTTGAAAAACCTATATATACTGTTTGAAAGCCTTTTGCAAAATGATTTTCAAATGTGTGTAAGTGTTTGTAAAATGTTTGTAAAAATTATTTTGGACTATAGTTTTCAAAAATTGTTTGAAAAACCTTGTGAAAAATAAGTTTGAGGAATATTTACATCGCACCAAAATCCACTATATATATATATGTATAAAATTGATCACTTACCCTTGTAAATTCTTAAAATCCATTTCTTGTATATAAGAAGCACTCCTGTGTACATATTTTCACCTAGTTTTTAGCCAAAACTTTTTGTTTTCAAAAATCCCAAAAACATTTGCAAAACTAAAACCCAAAAAACATTTGAAAAATCTCTATGAAAAATACAAAAAAATGCATCTGCATACGCATGCATCATCTTTTCAAAAATCCATAAAAAAAATTCAAAATCTTGAAAATTGCATCACAAAAATATTTTCTGCATAGCATTGCATAGCATTCGCATTTTTCGGATTGAGTTTGATAGTTGAACAAGTCTAAGTAAAATCCGGAGATTGGAGCTTGATTGGACCTTAAAATCTACCTAATAACAGGAACCTTATAGGAACTGGGTTTGAGGTACTTCAGGTCTAGTTGACTTAATTCTTTGAGGATCACGGGACTTGGTTCAATGGATTCTTGACTGCCTAAGTAGAGTATTTTGGAGCACACGCACGACTCTTGTTGATAATGACCTAACTTGGACACCTGCACCTTTCACATAGCTCTCCACGGATGAGGTGGTGAGGAGGCAGTCTCCTTTGGCTTGGGGTAGCATATGAGGGTAGTACTTCTAGGCGGAACCTCTCTTCTTCTTATAGTGAAGGAGGTGCGCCTCAACTTGGTCTAGTGGTGATGAAGGCTAAAGACAGAAGCCGTGGGTTGCAATAAAGCTTCAAAAGAGGGATAGTCTACTGGCTCAAGAGGAAAATTTCTTGTATATATGTCGCACCATGTAGATATGTTGTACAGATGCACTTAGAAAAAAAAGAAAAAAAAAGAAAGAAAAAAATGCAAAAAGAACTCCAAAAAAAAGTGGTGGGTCGGATTGAAAATTTAATAACCCCACCGGAGTGTATATAGTCCAATAAAGCAAAAGCTTATGGTATCCATGTTACATCTCATGAAGCTTGCAGCGGGAGACTTAGCTACACTGGTTGAGCTCCCAAAAGTCTATACCTCTTATTCCCCCTCTTCTTGAGCCGGTTGCACTTGAACTTAGAAGGGAATACCCCGCTTCTCGAGGAAAGAGTTGCTAGACCAAGGCATTAGAGTTACCAGGTTGGGGGAGGTTGTTTCTTTGCTACTTCTGAGGTGGGGAGCTACATATCACTTACACTGTACGAGTCAGATTCATAGTCGTAAGAGTTTGCGTATGAGTTGAAGTATTTCTGACCTGGCTATTGAGGAGACTTGGACAGAGTTTTGGGATTCTCAAGGACTGTTGGATTTCAAACTTGGTTCTCATTAAGGTTCCGACCGCACTAAAATTCCAAAGGTCCGACTTAAGCTCCAAACTTTGATTTTACGAAGACAAGTTCGATAATTAAACTTAATCTAATTTTTTTCTTTTTCTTTTCTTTCTTTTTCTTTTTTGCACTTATTGCATAAGTGTTTGCTAGGGACTAGCAAAGGTAAAGTATAGGGGGATGATGAAGCCACGTTTCATCATCTTTATTCTATCATTTTGGCCTTAAAAACCCTAGTAAATGCGTGTAAATAGAGCTAATTCATGTATTTTAGCATTCATGCATATGTGTGTAAATATTGTATAAAATACGGTTTTTAAAGACAAAATTATAGAATAAAGAAAAGAAAAGAAAAAGAATAAAATATTGTAAATATTTTATGACCCGAAACCCCGAGACCTAGGCATCTTGATGAATAGGTCGACCAGGAAGAAAGTAGGGGGAGATAAGGGTCAAATACCCATGTTATTTTCTTCATTCTTTATTCTTTTTGGGACCTATTTTTGGTTCCACTTTTTGTACCTCAAATAAAGAAACTTTGTACATGAAAGTTGTGGACAATTTTATATAGAAAAATACAAAATTGATTTAACTGAAAAATAATGTACAGATAAAACGTTATGGTCTGAATAAAATTCCAGAATCTCAACTTCCCAGACCCGTATCTCACAAATGAAAACTCCAAATGCAGCATACTCACCTTTAATTGTATATAGAAGAAAATAAGCTAATTAATGGCGGTGGTTTCGCATTTGGCGAAGCTACGGTTTGAAAGTTGACTTTTGGACTCCTATTGTATACTTGTACATATTAAAATATTCAATTTATTATTTATTCATTATTTTTATATTTTTATATTTTTATAATGTTGTAAATATTACTTATAATAATTATGTGCATTAAAATCAGAATAAAAATGCAAAGAAAAATAAAAATAAATATGAACATATATTCAATACAGAGATACATTACTGATACACAAACCTATACATCATACCTTTATATTTTATTTAATATACAAAACACCTCATAAAAATAAAATAAAAATATATTTGTGTATATAAAAGTATTTTATAATTTTAGAAAATAATAACCAAAAATAAATAACTTAAAAATACCTAAATAAAAATAGAATACTTAAATATATAGATATATATACTATAAAGGGCATAAATGAAAACTTTTAAAAATATACATCATAAAAAAAATTAAAAATCATAATAAAATAATTCATAAAAAAAATAAACATTTTTTATTTTATAATTAAAAATCAATAAAATCATTTCCTATTTTTAATTGAATTTAGAAACCTTTTTTCCAAGGTTTTTTCTGGTTGGTCCACGTGGACCAACCAGATCTCTCCCTTGGTTGACCTCGGTCAACTCTCTGACCGAGGTCTGGCTGTGTCAGAAATGGCTTTTGTCCCATCTTCTTGACTTTTTCCTGGCCTCGTCTTTCACCATTTGAGGTCGAAGTCTTCACGACTTTTGATCCCCTAGGAACCATGAATCACGCCTATGTGTTTTTTCGACCTTTGGGTCGTTGATTCGCAAGATACGCCTCGATCAAGGAGCCCCGTCGACCTTCTTTCAAAAACGACCCAAACAGTTCCTTTTCACCTTGAACCACCTTTGGACCAGCTTAGACATCCGCATGCGGGTAGGGATGTGCTCCGGTGACAGGGGAGCCATTCCACACCTCCGTTGAGGTACGACGAAGGTCTGAAGGTGCGATTCCACCACCTCGCCGGCCTTCGGCGTGAGGTTTCACCTCGCTGGTTTTCTGACCAACTTGAGGTCGTTTTTTTTATGTTTTTGTAGCCTATTTTCTTGCTATTGGGTTCGTTTCTAATACCAGGCGTTGATTGACGCATTTAGCTGCCTATTTCATCAAGTGCATCACTCGGATTTCACGCCCGATTCCTTGCCGGAGCCCTTGAGCTCCGACGAGCGCCATCACCCACTACACCCGCCGTCTATGTTTTGCTGGACCTGGAGCCTCGATACTGCTTGTTTGTGTTTCTCTCTTGCAGGTCCAGGGTCGAAGAACCCCATCTGGGTTCGTTTCTTTCTCGACGCCGGCAGCCTGGAGCTGGCCCCTCCGCTTCACGAAACGGCGGACCTCCAGCCCTCCTTGGGCCATTTTGACCCCGCCGTTCCCTCGGGAAGACGCCCAGGAGCATCGCGGCCCCTTTTGCAACCTCAACCGTCGACGGAGACGAGGAAGAGGGGTCGGGGAACCCCAGCGCCGCCGGCCCTCCTCCTATTCTTCGTAATCATCCTCGGGCCGTCGGATTCGGCTAGTTCTTCCACGCCTATCATCTGCCGTTGATAGCACGCCCCCCCCTCCAGCCGTTAGATTGCGGGCCAGGATCTAATCCTGGCCGTTATAACCCAAGGGGTATCGGCGCGTTTCGTGGCGACACGTGGCAAAGTCAACTCCCATCTGCCGTTGGATGCGCCACTGGAGCGGGTATTTTGCATATATTTCCCGCCGATTTTTGTAATATTTTATTAAGTACTGAAACATTCCTTGGCCGCTTGTTATATTTTGTAATTATTGCGCTCAGACCCCCAGCTTTCCCCTATTTACATAAGGGTCCTCGCCAGGTCGCGTGAGCCTCACGTGGACCTTGGTCTTTTTGCACGCAGACCCTTGCGGGTATTGGAATTCATTTTTGGTCCATAAAAGTGTTTATTGCATTAGATATTTTGTGCGCAAATTGCATAGGGACCCTCTAACTTTCTGATATTTACGTTAATGCCCCTGCCAGGCCTGTTGAATGTTTGGATGCTTGTTCTAATTATTTAAATTATCATTTGGCCTCCAAAAATTCTAAAAATTTGAACTTAAGCTCCTGTTTGTTTGTATTTTATCTTTATCATTTTAGTTTTTAATTTTATTGCGTTTAAATATTTATTAAAAATCAAAAACAAGCTTTTTCTCTACTGTCTAGCTTAGAAAATGCCAAAAAATATTAAACCATCTCTAAAAATTCCAAAAAAAAATTCCCTAGTGTCTATTTTATCCTATTTTAGTGTCAGTCCAAAAATCACTAAAAATCTCAAAAGAAAAACACTAAAAACTTAAAAAACACTCAAAAACTTCAAAAAATATATAAAATCAAGGAAAACTTTAAAAAATACAAACTCAGGTTCTGTGTCTTCCTTATTCTGTTCCTTTTATTTGAAAAATAGTGTGAAAAATTTTGGTTACTGGTTGCTGTTTTTAATTCCCATTTTACTCACAGCCAGCACATATTTCACTGTTTGCCTTGTTTAGCTATTTGAAAATATCAAAAACACCTTGAAAAATCCTCAAAAATCACAAAAACAGTAAAAAATCCTAAAAATATCAAAAACAATTCATTTCAGAATTTTTGGTCATTTTTGCACATTTTTATAAATACTTTATCTTGCCTTTTATTACTTTGCTTATAGTTTCCAATATTGAAAAAGAAAAAGAAAAATATAAAATATAAAATTATAAAAATCAGAAAATTAAAAATCAAAATACAAAACTAAAAATTAAATTAAAAAAATTACAAATTAAAAACCCACAAAAATTTCCTTGCTTGCTTAGTGTAGACACATCACATACACATACTTGTGCACCTTTTTGTGAATTACCCTGCTTGCTCCCTGTGTTCGAACTCTCTGCATACTTGTCACTATACACCATTTGTGCAGAGTTAAAAATAAATTTGACTCCACACTTGTTTTTCATTGTTTGATGATTGTGGGTTCATTGTTGATTAAATACACTTTATTGTGGGTCGCCGCATCGACATCGGTTGTCTCCGCCTTGTGTGAGACATACTCTTTAGACCTACGATAATCTGCGTTTATCAGGTCCCCATCCCCTGTGACCTCTGGTCTTCCCTCCTCGACCATATACCATTCATCTTCGATTTCTCCTTCTTCCATGTATCCTCTGCCATTCACGTGAGACCCTTACCCGTGGTCAGTTCCACCTCACCCCGATTATGAAGTCAGAACTTCGACTGACTTCTCCACTTCTTCGCATTTCTCATCTGCTCCATATTCTAACACTCCGGATCCACTTCCACCTTGGGCTGGTTGTCCTTACTCTCGAGAGCTTGCATGAATCAAAGAATCAAATGAAGAGCAAGCCACTACTGAGACAGATGATTTGCAAAATTATATGCCCCCACATACTTCATTCTCACCTCAAGTAGGGACCATACAACAATTTACATATACACATCCGCACTTGACCGTAGGGCATAACTTGGTTGACCAAACAACCCGAATGGAGAGACCTGTGCATCATGATTTGCCAGACTTGATTGACTTTAGTGATCAAGCTCCCATTAGCCAACTTTCATTCGGAGATCCTATACATTCACAGGAGTGGACTCATGAGCTAGACCTACCAGTCCCATGTTCATTGACTCCATCAGATGAGGCTCCAACCAATATCTGCCATTCAGATGATCCATACTCGACCCAGGATTACATACCAGAGTATAGGTATGTTGAGTATAAGACCCCAATATCTCAGTAGTATCCTCCTATTGAGCAGAACTCTCCCATGATTTGTCATGAGAATTTTGTGGAGGATGACATCTCTAGACTTATTACGAAAAATTAATCATTTGGTAACGAGTTGAGAGATGTAATGAATATATTGCACTCAATTTCTTGCAGCCTGGGTATGAAAGTGGAAAAGGAAGTAAGTAGATTTGTGTTGAAAACCGAGCGAGCATCCGGGAACCCACACCGTTTGTACAGCTGGAGTCCATTCTATCTCCCTCTTCTACTAACCACTGACCCTCCAATCCAGAGTCTGATCCTTCATCGACCAAAAACATCAAAAAATTGAAAAACCAAAAACCGACATTAAAAATTGAAAATGAAAAAGAGCTAAAAATTGGAACCTGTCATAAGGGAAGCACTAGATGAAGAATTGATTTTTAATCTTCCCTTAATAAAGGCCATAGATCACTTGCCAGACCTCAAGAGATTTGTAAAGAGTAAATTGATGCCCAAGAGGTTAGGTACCAAGAGAACAAGTACTGAGAAACACATAGTGTCTATGGCCACCACCTTGGTGATGGGGAGAAAGACCAAGAGCCGCAGAGTGAAGTGGTTGCCTAGGGTGGAATGTGAAATCAAAGACACCATCTTTACCCATGCAAGAATCGATGATGACTCTCTGATAAATATCCTCCCGACCTCTGTGTTTGACAAACTCAAACTCAAGCCAATCAGAAAGTCGAGAGAGATCGTTCAGCTGGCTGATCGATCCATCAAACGGTCTAGAGGAAATATTTCAGTCATCGTTACTTTCCAAGGTGCTCTACTCTAGGTGGACTTCACGATCATTGAGATTGAGCACCAAGGAGAGTTCACCCAATCTCTGATTATCCTCGGGAAGCCGTTCTTAGCCTCAACTAAGGCGACTAATGATTACGAGACTCGGGAGATCGATGTTTCAGCATTGGGAGCACTCCGACCTCACCTATTCTTTGATACACTTTACTCTAAGGGGCCGCACATCCGCTGACAGTCGTGACCACCGAGAGGTTGATGAGTCACACCTCTCTGCTACACCTGAGAGACCGACTGCCCGGACGACCGTTGGTTCTGAGAATCCCCACACCTTCACTTCATCAACTGCTTGCACCACCACCATGACAGCTTCTAAGGAGGACTCATGACCAGAAGCTATCATTAAGTTGGACACAACCTTTGTTGATTGCCTTGATCATCTTGATGATCCGACACAAGAGCCTAATAATGCCAAGCCAACTGTGACCACTAGCACCTTCCCGAACTGTGTGCTGACCCTTCAGGAATATTACAACCTATATGGTGACTCGTCTGATGAGGAACCCATGGTCAGCACCACACCACATTCTGGACCTTCAAAGGACACAACCAAGACTAAATTGACTACACATAAAAACATGGTTGCTCCCTCTTCTAGTCAGTTATATAGTGAGAGGAAGTCGAGAATTGATTCCTCGAGATGTTCCCCCGAACCTCTCAAGGCGCGTCTCTCTCATCCCCCTCTCAATGATTCAGGTTCTAGAAAACCGACTAAGAATGTTTCCTTCAACACACCGAAGAAGGAATTTTCTGAGGAGTCCTCATCTGGTCCGGATAAGGTGATTTATATGAGTGAGCTCAGTTCGTCTATTCTCAAGCCTTATCTGAGCAAGCAACCGTGTGTCGACCCTCGTTGGACTATCCCTACACCTCACTATTATTCATCTGAGGACGATTCCGAAAGCGATGCATATGTATATTATCCACATCCTCGCGTCCGCAAGAAGGTTCGTCACAAACCTTCTTAATCCTTGTATATTCCCATTCTTCCTTGTATATACTTTCGCTCCCTCCCTTCCCAGTGATTTGAATCACTCGCCCCGACTCCATATCATTTCATTTTATGACTATACTTAGGATGACCAGATCCTAAGTATAGGGGGAGAGTGACCCGCGTCCATTCACAGTACATCCTCTAGATCACATCGGTCCTCATACTCACTCTTGTCCTATACTTAGGCTGACCAGAGCCTAAGTATAGGGGGGACTGATGCCCGCCATGTGTATACTCATCCATTTCCCCTCTTTCCCTTGTCCGCCCCATTTTTGATCTTCTTCTACAATTAGGCTGCTAGAGCCTAAGTATAGGGAGGCGGAGCGAGTTCTATACTTTTTGTAATTTTAGCTCTCCTACGCTTAGCATGAGCTATGTCCTTTGCATCGCTTTTCATGCTCTGAGGACATAGCACACTCTAAGTATAGGGGGCGTGTATATATTACATATATACTTTATCCATAGCTCGTACTTACGCATATTTTCATGTATTTTTGTATATATTATGCAATAATTACGGGTGGGTAAAGATTGAAAAAAAATACTATATGTATAATACTTTTATAAAAAATTGTAAAATTCTTGTAAAATATACTTTTGTAAAATTTGTTATAAATAGGATGTATACCAAAAAAAACCTTGTATACTATGTATATTATTGTTGTATACCAGAAAATAAAACAAAAATGTTGAAAATAAAGCCTTCTTATTTACTCTTGCATATCATCCTTGCATTTAAAAAAAAGTCTTGCATTTCATTCATAGCATGTCATCTGCACCTCTCATCTGCATATCTTGCATATGCAAGGTGAAAAGCTAGTGGGTTCTGAACCAAATTATGAGTAGATATTGAGGATGGACTTGATTTGACCTTAATCCACCTAATTTCAGAGGAACCTTATAGGAACTGGAGTTAAGATATTTCAGGTCAAGTGACTTAATTCTTATAGTCCGCAAGTCTATGTTCACATGTCATCTTGATTAGTCTAAGTAGAATATCTTGTGCACACGCATGATTCTTTTAGACAGTGACCTAACTTGGACAAGCACAATGCACGTAGCTCTTCATTGATGGGGTGGTGAGGAAGTAGAATATCTCTCCCACGATCTTTTTCTTATTTTTCCTTTTCCTTCTCCAATTTAATTCGACTTTCACGAGCATCATCCCGCTCCGCCAACCATCCCCCAAGCTCCGCGAGGGAGATCTCATCTTCGCGCTACCCTCCTTTCATCCGATGATGTACTTCACCTTTCGCCAACGCCAGCTCCGCCACCTTGGCGGAGCTCGACCGCCGGACCACCTCAATGCTCCACATGCCTCGCATTCCATTCTCGACAACTCCACGAACAGTTCGCGTGCTTCGGCTATCTTCTAACCCCCTTGCAGGTACCATCTCTTTGATTGGTCGAAGACTTCACCGGCGCATCTTCGAGCTCCATCGCCAGTGGCCTCCAGGTCACTCCAGTCTCAGCCAACATCGTCGGACGCTCCGCCGCCTCTCCACAAACCTTCCGAGCTACGCCAGAGCTTCGAGCAACCTTCGTCGATGACGGGTGGACGCGACGGAGCTAGGCCAGCTTCGCCGAAGCCTAGTCTTCTCCGTTGCAAGAGGCAGAGGACCGTTGGGGACGACAGCCAGCAGTTGTTCGATCCTTTTGATCGAACGACTAGGAGCCATCCACGTTGCCACGCCCCGCAGCCGTAGGATCAGGCGGATCCAATGCGTCCAGATTGCGCCATGTCATCGCCCTTGCCCGCTCCAGGTGCTGTTTGATCAAAATATAGATCCAACGGTCTCTGATCGACTACGTCCTCGCCTCAGGAGCGACCCATCACCGTTGGATCTATCACTGATCTCACGGACCCAAACATGACACGCATCCTCAGCCAGCTGTCGTTGGATCATCATTGATCCCACGGTCCACGTCGAGCGACGTCGCTCGATCCGAGCCTCTTCCCCGACCACTAGGCTCGGATCACCTGAAGCAACTCTGAACCAGATCCAAACCTTCTGAGCCACCCGAGCCTTGCTCCGAGCCTCCGTAGACCACCGAGCATGGGACCCCCACGTGATCCGCACGTGTGTCCTGGGTTATTTGCATCGAGTCCCCTGAAGGTTTCCATAATTACATTTCAGTCCCTGCTAGGAGCCCCCACATGAGGAGCACGAGTTATGTGGAAAAATTGCATCCACCCTCTCAGCATTATAGGTCATTACATATTGGTCCCTGTCAGCACGTTTTATTTTTATCAATTTTAATTCCTGTAATTACATTTATACCCCTGTCTTTGCACGCATATTTAGGCACTCATTTTAATTCACTTTTCAATTTGGAAAATTGCATTGTGTAGCTTACATTGTCCTCTTAATTATGTAATACTTGGCATATTTTTGTAATATCAGTGGATTTTTCTATTAATTAATGGGTTCAATTTTGCTATATTTTACCCACCTATGCCTCTTAATTGATAGTAATTTCTCCGTGACTCCAAAAATCCCTGAAAAATCACATTAGATCTATGATAATTAGGTTTACATTGCATAAAAATTTCATCTCAATTGCACGCATCCCGAGGCCTAAATAAATCATTTAGTGATTTCCTTAATTAATTCTAAGAGGTCCATTTCACTTAAAAATTTAGGTTTATCAATTTTCCTGGATTCTTCACACTTAGATCTATCTAGGATAATTTTTATATCTGGAAATAGTGTGATTTGGTATTTATTAAAATTAAGTTAGTAAAAATCATCTTGCATTCATTTCTAATTCATAGTAAATTTTTTTAGTATGAGAAAATTCTAAAAAAATTAGAGGACCTTAATTTCATTGCATTTCATCATCAGGCCAAGTGTTGTAATTTTGGACTTGATTTGATCACTTATCTGAATTAACTTTTAAACTGGCCCGATTGTGCAAGTGTCTTGCATAAAAAAACCGAAAAAGACCAAAAAAATTATTATCCCCTGAAAATCAAACCTTGAACTTTGCTAAAAATCTACCTAAGGAGACAGCTGCCACCCGGAGTTCGACCTTAGGCTTACCCAAGTAAAATAAATTTGCCACGTGTGATTAACTTAACATTAATTAAAAGTGGTTTTTGATTTGCTCTCATTATCCAACTGCAACGAACGACAATTAATTAATTTGACCATTAATTTGATCGAATTAACAAGGGTGGTGGGAGCTGTTTCAGTACTATCTCTTGACATTTACCTATGTCAAGGGTGTGATTAAATATAAAAAAATTTGTTGATCAGTGTGCGCTAACTCTCGGCAAAAGCGGTGGAGTTAGCCAAAATTCAAAAGCAAAGAAAATATAAAAATATTGAAAGAAAATCTCTCATCATACAAAGACAAATATCAAAGACCTCCCACCAAAGGCGAGTGCTCCCAACCACTTCAAAGTGTCCACTTGGACCACCGTTATTAGGACTAAGAGTCGAGCTTGCACCAAAAAAGGGCTATGCGTTGTAAATTCCACAAGTTTGGGTGTAGAGGGTATATTAGATACTAAAAATATGTATTCCAAAGAAAACAAGTGTAGACAACTCCAACTTCTTTTGATTGACACACTAATCAATAAAAAAATTTGTTGAGTTAGTAAGGAACTTGAGAGGATCCTTATTCCAATGAGAGGGAGAGAATAAATAACACAATTGTAAGCCCTCCATCAGCTGGTCTTCCATCTGCATTTTTAGGTCTGGCACTTAAAGAGAATGTGGATTGCATTAAATATTTGGTTTATTCCCTAATGTTGAGGATTGGGTTCTAAGGAGAGTCTCTTTGACTTGGACCTTGGGTGAAGCTGTGATTCTACTCTCGTGACTGCGGTCAACGCTTAATGTCACATTCCCTATCTTATATGTATACATAGAGAGTCTGATAGATTAAAGAAATTGGATACCTCTTTATTAGAGCTTGGTTAGCATTGAAATTTTGGATCTCTAAAATTGGGAGTTCTTGAATGGATCAGGTCTTGTACTCACATGCACAATTTGGGGTTAATACAACTCATTCATGCTTGAGATGCTTGAGGACGAGCATAGTTTAAGTATAGGGGGATGATGAACCTCAGTTTCATCATGTTAATTTCCATATGTTAAACCCCTTGTTTAAAATTCTGCTTTAAAGTAAATATAAAAATACAAAAAATTGCAAATAAAGAAAAATACAATGTTTTATACCTTTAAAATGCTCCCAAAAATATCTCTCCCTTTGTTAGACTTCTTTTGTGTTTTTGGTCAACATGAATCTTGTAGATCTCATCGATATCTAAAGCTTTCATGTTTTGAGTTTTTTCAAATTCGTCCTCCCTCCATTTCTTTTCAAAAATTTTCTTTTGAATACCATTGGGCCACATGCCTCCTTCTGGTCAAGCCACTTGCCCGCTGCCACTTGCGCCTCTCGCCTTGTTCTGCATCATCTGATCTTCTTAGGTGCCTTCAATCTCAGCCGCTTGTTCCTACTTCAATCACCACACTCCAATCGAGCTCCACATCACATATGGAGCATCCGCTCATGCCCGTTCCTCAACTGTTGAATCATTAGATCCAATGGCCCCACGTGCCTCGTTCATAACCCTTGGATGTGCCCTAATTGGTTAGATCAAGGCCACTCCTTAGTGCCTTCATCGTTTTATGGCAAGATCCAACGGCCGACATGTCATCTTCAAGATCCCATGCCTCTCTCTCTCTCTCCCACGTTCTCCACCATGCAAAACTATCGCCCCTTCCTTTTTTCCCGACCACAACGACCACCTCCTCCACTCTCTAGCTCTGCCAAATCCAAGTGTTTGCTTCCGTCTTCCTCATGTGCCACCTAACCGCAGTACTCCCCTCTCCTCCAGTCCAGTATGGGCCCATGAAGTCCATCACTCCACCACCTTCACTTCGCCCCTCTCCCCTTCAAATACACCGCCTCCACCCACGCTCTGCCTTGTCCACTTTTGTTAGGGCCATGACACATCATCTCTCCATCTCTCCATGATAGGGGGAGATCGGATCGACGACGTGAAGACCGCCACGAGCTCTGATGTCAACCCTTGGCCATGGTAGGCCATGCCCCGAGCTTCACACGCCGGCAAGCTTCTCCCCATGGCTGGGGGAGTCCAGCGACGATCGGAGAACCCACCGGTGCTCAGCCCAAGTTGTCCCCCTCCGCTTCGATCACCAGGTATGCTCTTGAAATTGACTACATTTTTTATTGCTAAATGATTCTATCTAGATAGGGCATACTTGCATTTTTCTACACTTGTATCTCATTGCATTATAAAAATCAAATAAAAACTGTCTTCGTATGTTTGCATCATGTGTCCTTAAATGTCGACCTTTGAATATTTCATTCATCACTTAATATTATTATGAAGAATATGAATAACCACTTAAGCGGCTCAACCTTGGGCCTGCCCAAGTAAATAAATTTCAGTGCTTATATTTAATTGAAAAAATGGATTAAGTTCTTTTTTTATGGATCCGATATTGTCTGACTACAACGAGACTCGAATGTCAATTCGACACTATTAAGAGGCCTTGATTTTCAGACTCGCCGGGTATCATCAAGGAAACTGAGATTGGAATCGTGAATTTGAACTTTATTTAGATGATGCTTGAGGATGGGATAAAATTAATGATGGCTTCATGAAATCTGAGTGTCAGCATTTTGTCTAGTTGATGAATCTGTGATTTATCACTCTTAAAGTTGAAAATAGAGCCTTGTTCCTGAGTATGTAGAAGAATATTTCCCTTTATTTTGCATAAATAGCATTCTTGCATCAATCAACAATACATGAATTTTAGCATTCATATTTGCATTTAATAAGAAGCCATTTCATTTGTAAAATCCACTTGTAAAATAACCACCAATAATTCACCTAATTATCTGTATTTTATATCCCCTCCAAAATGAAATAACACCTTCCTTATTATGTGTATATTATTAGTTAATAATATAAGGAAGAAGGCTAAAATCCCTATCTTGTAAGATACCCAATAAATCCCCAATCCCCCTGGATCTTAGAATGCCTATATGTCTCTCTTACAAACTCCGAATTAGGTCTACTCACCTTCATATTAATACACATTCAGAGACCTTTAAAGTGAGACTAATTTCATTCAATTCAGAGCTCGTAGGCAAAACTTGGGTTTTTGGGCCCCCTTGTATACTACATATATGTATATTTATACTCTTGTATCATATTTGACCACAACTCCGTTTTTGGTCAACATGAAACTTTCATGTTTTGAGTTTTTCCAAATTCGGCATCCTTCTCTCTCTAAATTCACTTTCATTCTCAGCCACTTATGGCACCCTCTAATTGCGCCACGTGGCCCGCTCTTTTGTGCGCCACACGCCCAGCCTTCCCCACCGTCCGATCGCCTTTTCTCCCTCTCCATCTAGGTCATTCGAGCCGCAACGCCTCCTAGCCCTTCGATCAGACCTTGGGCCTAATCTTGATCGTCCCTTTGTACCGCATCCTTAGCACACCACGTGGTGCATTAGGCGCCCTCCGATCATCGCCAGAAGCATCGCATCTTGGCCCTCCATCACGCACGATATCTGGGCCCTTCGATCGAAACCCTAGACTTCATCTCCGTCGTACGTTAGTGCCTCGACCTGCGCCCGCCACGTGGCACACCCTGTGCCCTTGATTGCGCTCCGCCGATCTGATCCTCACGCTCCACTTCTGCCCCTCTCCTGACCATTGGATCGCTCGATCCAACGGTCGATGCTTCGTCGTCTACCACCCGCACACCCTGCGACCCACGCCTTCCACCATGCGCAAGGGGCCGCCCCCTTTCTTTTTTGGGCACCACGCCGACCATCACCTCTGCCTCCCGGCACCACCACTACACAGTCCACTCGTCCCTCATCCTCGCCAACCCCCTCGTACACCATGAACTCCTTCCACCTCGCTCGACGACGCCCACTAACTCCACCACTTCACTAGCTACGCCGTCACCTTCGACCTATAAATACGCCTCCACCGTCGACTGTCAAGCCCATCCGCCATCACAGAGAGAATCTCCGAGCTCCCACTTTCATGTTGGTGATAGCAATTTGGCGTGACGACGAGCGAAGACCGCGATCCTTCTCCGGTGAGATCCACAGCCAACCTCGCCGTGCCGCAGCTTCAATCGTGAGCTGCACGAGCTCAGGTCCCCTACCAGCCTTCGAGCGACGACCCGGAAGCTCCATCCGAGCTTCTGACCCTAGGTAGACACCTCCACCTTCTCTCCGATCTTCTTCTTTATTTTCTTTCTTTTTCTCCGATTTTATTCACCGTCCTCCCTTCACTTCCCTCTCCGCCAACCGTCCTCCGAGCTCCGTAAGGGAGCTCTGATCTTCGCGCTACACTCTGTTCCCGCCGACGATGCACTTCACTTCTCATCGATGCCAGCTCCACCACCGTGGCGGAGCTTGATCACCAGAACTCCATTTCTTTGCTCAGGCCTCGCACCTCACTCCCGACCACTCCATGTACACGTTGCACGCCTTGGCTATACTTCTAACCACCTACTGGTACACCTACTTCGACTGGCCGAAACTTCATCGGAGCTGCCCTCGAGCTTCTCCGCCCCCGCAACCCAGAGCCGCTTAACCACTTTTAAGACCGTCGGAGGATCCCCGACACCTCCACGAGTCTTCCCAACTACTTGGGAGCCTCCGGCGAGCTTCACCGATGCCCAGAGGACGAGGTGGAGTCAGGCCCCCTTCGCTGGAGCCCAGCCTTCTCCGCCGCTGGAGGCAACGGGCCGGTTAAGGAAGAAGAACAACAACCGTTCGATCTCCTTGATCGAACGATCAGGAACACACCACGTCGCCCACGTTCCGCAGCCGTAGGATCAGGTAGATCATATGCATCTGAGCGAGCCACGTCACTGTTTCCCCCGAGCTCTAGATGTTGTTGGATCAATCTAGATCCAACGGTCATTGATCGTCCACGCCTTTGTCTCAGGAGCGAACCACAACTGTTGGATCTTCACTTGATCCACGGTCCAGATCGAGCCCCATCGCCTGATCCGAGCCTCTTCCCCAACCACTAGGCTCGGATCCACCAAAGCTAGCCGAGCCAAGTCCGAGCCTCCATAAGCGCCTGAGCCTTGATCCAAGCCTCCGAAGTCCACCGAGCCCGGGACCGCACGTGATCTACACATGAGATGAAGCTACGTTTCATCATCTTTATTCTATCATTTTGGCCTTAAAAACCCTAGTAAATACGTGTAAATAGCATTAATTCATGAATTTTAGCATCTATGTATATGTGTGTAAATATTGTATAAAATGCGGTTTTTAAAGCCAAAATTATAGAATAAAGAAAAGAAAAGAAAAAGAATAAAATATTGTAAATATTTTATGACCTGAAACCCCGAGACCTAGGCATATTGATGAATAGGTCGACAAGGAATGAAGTAGGGGGAGATAAGGGCCAAAATACAGATAAAAGACCTATATTTTCTATTTCATTCTTTAATTATTTTGGGACCTATTTTTGGTTCCACTTTTTGTGCATCAAATAAAGAAACTTTGTACATGAAAGTTGTAGATAATTTTATATAGAAAAATACAAAATTGATTTCACAGAAAAATAATGTACAGATAAAACGTTATGGTCTGAATAAAAATCCAGAATCCCAACTTCCCAGACCAGTATCTCACAAATGAAAACTCCAAATGCATCAAACTCACCTTTAATTGTATATAGAAGAAAATAAGCTATTTAATGGCGGTGGTTTCGCATTTGGTGGAGCTACGGTTTGAAAGTTGAGTTTTGGACCCCTATTGTACAGTGTACCGAATAAAATATTCAATTTATTATTTATTTATTATTTTTATAATTTTATATTTTTATAATGTTGTAATTAATACTTATAATAATTATGTACATTGAAATAAGAATAAAAACCTAAATAAAAACAAAAAAATAAAATACTTAAAAATAAAATACATAGATACATTACCTATATATATACCTATACAAAACATACTTGTATTTTATTAAATATACAAAACATATCAGAAAAATAAAATAAAAATATAATTATGTGTATAAAAGTATGCTATAATTTTATAAAATACTAAATAAAAATAATAAAATTAAAATACACAAAATAAAAATAAAGAATAAAATATGTAGATATTATACCTATAAAGGGTATAAAAGTCAACTTGTAAAAATATACTTCATAAAAATAAATAAAAATCACTATAAAATAATTTATAAAAAAATAAACATTTTTCATTTTATATTTAAAAATCAATAAAATCATTATCTATTTTTAATAGATTTTATAAAAGTTTTTTCCAAGGATTTTCCTGGTTGGTCCACGTGGACCAACCAGGTGACTAGGAAAGTTGACCCGCTGGTCAACTCTCCTGTCCTCTCCCTGCTGCTTGTCAGAGCGCCCGTGACTCCCTTTTCTCGAATTTTTCGCCGTCGCTGCGTTGCTCGAGGGAAGATGGTCCCTTCACGAAAATTGTTCATTATTCATCCGTGATTCGCGCCAACCTTGTAGATCTTCCTAAATCTTCCGTATTCACTAGATCTCCATCGATCTTTGTGCCCTCTCGGCCATGTTTCAAAAACCGACCCCAAACCTTCCTCTTGCTTTTGAACCTTTTTTGCCCTAGCTAAGCTCTTCCCCTTGGCGCCCTGGATCGAGTTAGGTGACAGCTACTCTCCGGCGAGCTTGCGGAGGCGTTTGGCCAGGCGAATCGTGGTATCCGACCATCTCCGGCGGCAAGCCGCCGTGAGGTACTACCTTGAGCTTCCCAACCCTTGAGGTCACGTTTTCTTGCTATTTTCTTGCATTTTCTTAGTTATATTAGACCTAGGATTAATCCCTTCACTCGGTTCTTTCAATTCATTCGCACCCAGTATCACACTACCATCTCGCAGGAGCAAGCTCCGGCGAGCTTCATTCCCGCCATCCACGCTATCCAACCACCACATTAGCACCTGGAACTCTTTACTGCGGTCATTGGTGCATCCTTGCAGGTTCCAGGAGCGAAGGACTCCCACCTGGGGTCATTTTTGACGGGTGCCCGAGCAACCTGGAAGGCCGCCCCCTCCTCAACCACTATGGTGCTGCTCCGGCGGGCTCTCTGCCTTTTTGAAGCCGCCGATCGATCGTGGACGCTTCCAGGAGGTTCTCGTTACCATCAGGGAGGAGCGGATCGTGCCGTGCGTGAAGATTTTGGAGCATAAAAATCATCCAGGTCGAGTTCGTCTGCAGATCTTCCTTCACGCGTTGCCGCCGTTGGATCCTCCGCAGTTCGTCCCAAGCTACAGGTGTCGTCGGATGTTGGGCACCTGCAGTCGTTGATCTCCATCGGCTAGATCTAATCGTGGCCGCAGGCTCCGAAGGGGTATCGCCTCCCAGGGTCGCGCCACGTGTGTTAGTGAATTCGCCCAGGCCGTTGGATGCGCCCCAGGCTCGGGAATTTTGCGAGTAAACCCCAGCCCATTTTTGTATTTTATAATAGAACCTAAGCTTTCATTTGCAGCATATAGATTTCTTGAAATTTTGCTTGATAGCCCTTCAGTTTTCGTTAATCACACACATAGCCCTCCCAAGTGCACGTGTTTAGCACGCGCGCCTTGGGCATTTTGCAGGGTTGGGCCGCGGACATTTTTGTTATTAGTTTTAATCCAGCAAGTTTATTCCATATATTGATATTTTCTGGAAAATTACAATCGGGCCCTCGGATTTTCTGCTAATTACACATATACCCATGGCTGTGGGTATTGTTCTTTTTGCTTCTAGTATTTTGTGCATGCATCTATAAAACCCCAAAAAATTCCCAAAAACCACAGTAGTGTCCTGTTGCATAGTAGATTAACGGCATATTTATATTTTTCATATTATTGCATTTCTAATATTTATAAAAAATCAAAAATAGCCATTTTCAGCACTGTTTGCATTATAAAATACCAAAAAAATATAAAAACACTCCAGAAAAATCCCAAAAAAATATATTTTGTTCCCTTCAGTGTGTCTTAGCTCAGGCCAAAAATCATTAAAAATTACAAAAGAAAACTTATAAAAATCACAAAACTCCAAAAACCTTCAAAAAAATCCTAAAAATTCCTCAAAAATCCAAAAAATACAAACTTTATCTCTGAATTTTCTTTGTTTTATTATCTTTCATTGAAAATTAATTTGGAGAATTTTTGTTACTGTTTGCTATTTTATTTCTCCATTTTAGTTTCAGACTTGGATTTTATTCACTGATTGCTTTATTTTGCTAATTAAAAATACCAAAAACATTCTAAAAATTACCCAAAAATCACTAAAACAGTAGAAAAATATAAAAAGACCAAAAAGACTTTATTTGCTAAATTTGAACATTTTAATCTATTTTTATAAATACCTCTTTCTCACTTTTATTACATAGTTCATATATTCCAATATTGAAAAAGAAAATAAAAAAATATAAAATATAAAAAGAAAATATAAAATCAGTAAATTAAAAATCAAAAAACAAAATTATAAAAATAAAAATAAAATAAAAAAATATAAAAATTAAAAACCCACAAAAAATTAGCATAGTAGACAATTTGATCACAATTGCACTTTTGAGCAATTTTGCCCCATTCTACCTGTCTGCTCCCTGTGTTCGACCTCTACACATACTTGCACTATACACATCTTGTTGTAGAGTTATAATAAATTTTAACTCCACACATTTACTTTCATTGCTTGATATATTTGTCGTGGGTTAATTGTTGTTTGAATCAGGATTTTCGAGCGGTCACCGCATCGACTGCGGTTTCGCCTTGTGAAACCGTACGACCCTCGGATTTCTCGGTTCAACAAATGGCGCCGTTGCCGGGGAGCAGCAACGCTTAGTCGGGTCTTGTTTGTGATTATGATTTATTGTCTATTTTGCGCCTTTCATTGTTGCTATTTTATTTTCTTTATTTTTATATCTATTGGGCTGTCTAACCTTCTCTTTTGTTGACTTCGTGCGAGGAACCGCGGATCGAGGGAGGCGCTCCACCCTAGGCGCCTACGCACCCACGTGAAGCCGGCATCTGCCAGCCAAGCACCGAGGAGACGAAGAGGAAATTTTGAAGACTGAGCTCTACTTTAGTTGTAGAATTCATTTCCTGCATTTATTTTTGTAATTTTTGTGAGAGAGAGACCACTATATTGTAATAATACAGGTACTCAGGACTGGACTTTCGGGCCCAATTTCCAAGTGTTTGTACACTTGGGGGCTCACCGCGGATTTTACGGTTTTCACCGCCTTTTTCATTTTGTTTTCCAATTTTGTTTTCCTTACTTTGTGTGATTGAGCCCTTAGATTTAGGATTGCTTGCGATAGATTAAGGCCAAACACCTAATATATCTTGCATGTACCTATAGCTGCGTTTGGACTTAGTCAAATTTAAACAGTCGTGTCATCATCTTTTAACCTGTGTGCCGTGAGCGAGCCCCATCAAGCGCTACTCCTGAACTCGAGTGTGTCGAGAAGAGGAGGGGTAAGCCAAGACCGGACTCTTAGGTTAAAGATAAGTGACCGACTTGTGGTTCTTCACGATAATAGCAATTTCTGAAACTTAGGGCGATTTCATCGGCTTTGCATTTGCATATAGATTAGGTTTCAATTCTGCTGAGCATCCCTGCATGTAGAGTGCTGGAGGCAAGGTGAGCATTTACGCTTTAGCATACATCATCGTTTTGTCGCTTGCATTGCTTTTCCGACTCTCTACCTCTGATTTTGATCACCTAGGTGCTTAAAAGAATTGACTCCCCGTTAGGCTCGTGCATTCTCATTAAAATACCAAAAAAAGTGATAACTAATAAAATTGGGACTGCTAATTTTACTTGACCCTAAAACCGATCAAAAGAAAAATCTTGTATTGGGGCGAGTAATCCCCTCATTGTCTTCGCTTTTACTCGCTCGCGCACACCCTAAGGACTAGTGCCCAAATCCCATCTTCATCCCCTAAGTGTGTGTGCAACTTTTGACTTCTCACCTAATTCTAAAACAGACAAGATAAAAAGACCGCATTTGTGGTCTTCACCGAGTTGAGTAGGTGAATTGAGGGTTTGATTGTTTTTTTTGATTGTGATTGTTTTGTGTGTGTACTAGATCTCCTCTGCGCATTTGCGCCTTTTCTCCACTCCTCTTGACTTGACCATCGTGCTCTCCCGATCATTGTCTTTTGTTTTCGAGATGGACCCCTGGAGCGTATTTTATCCGGACTCTACGGATCCCTCGTTCACTCCAGCCGGTCCACCTCCTTTTTTCCAGGAGGACTTTGCTCCTGATTTTTGTACATATCCGCCTCAGCCGCAGTATCAGAACTCGGATTTCTACCCACATCCACTTCCACCTGTATATTATCCTCCTCCACCTTCACATTCACCCGAGGCTGAGCTGTTGGAGTCACCTTTCATGGAATCCACCCTCGAGCACTTGACCCAGATGATGGATCATATGAGACAGAGGATTGACCACCTCACTAGCACAAATAAGAGCGACCATGACATTCCACCATTTGATGTCATGGGTTCATTCGAGGATTTCCATGAGAGCTTGCAATCACCAAAAATACAAAAAATGAGAAAATTTTAAAAATGCAAAAAGAGATTGGGAGACCTTTGATCGAGTCAGACTGTGAGGAGAGCATCCACCTGCCAGACCCTTTGACCACACAATCTCTCACATCTTGTCCCACCTTTGACCCCGAGGATGTCGCTGTACAGACTGCTCTTGGCATGCCTCGTGTATATGCTGATTCCGACTTCCTCCCTTGTATGGAGGAGGTCCAAAAATTCAAAAAAATACTGATTGAACCCGAAGTGGTGGCCACCATTCATGAGATCATCCGTGCCCCACTTCAGCAGGCCATGACCGATTTATCTGCTCCTCTTCCCAAGAAGAGAAAGCGGAGGAGCAGATCTGAGCGTCATATCTTGACCATGGCCACTGCCCATGCCATCACGCATCGTCCCATTCCTCGGAAAAGGAACACTGCCACACCTTTCATTAGCTGCACCATCTCTGACCACATATGTGATCACACTCTCCTAGACGGCGGTGCTTCGATTAGTATCATACCCTTCTCGCTGGTACAGTCTCTTCACTTAGGGCCTCTCAAAAACACCAGGATGATCGTACAGTTTGCTGATGGATCAATAAAGAGGCCGAAGGGTATCCTTGAAAACGCCGTCATTTCGATTCAGGGCACGAGCTACACCGTTGATTTTGTCGTATTGCCCATGGAGACCTCCACAGGGGAGCACTCTCCAATCATCCTGGGACGACCATTCCTCGCCTCTGCGAGGGTCGTTATTGATTACGGATCAGGAGAGATTCGCTTCCGTCCTGCTGACGAGAGCGAAGCATTGATCACCACACCCACAACTAACCAGAGACCTGCACCTGACATGACTTCACCTATCTTGGTTGACCCCGAGGACTATGATCTATATGAGGATATCAGAGAGACCTTCTTCATGACCGATGATGAGACCCGAGAATTCCTCTCCAAGGAGGAAAGCTCGGAAAGAATAGACCTTGGTGTTGCTGCTTCCTGTGATTGGCGATGTGTTGATGAAATCCGCGGGATTTACACGATCGATACCATTGAGCGGAGGGCAGATTTAGAGACTATATAGGACAGACATGCTCTGACTACTTCCACTGATGAGTCCGCTCCTGTCCATGTAGATACTAATGAGACTAAGGCCGAATTTGATTTAGTTGCTTTTCTTCAGAAATTCGGGACTTTTGATGAGAAAGATGATCCAGTTGAAATTATAGAGGACGACCAGAGTTCGACTACTTCGACCGATGAGTTCGTGCCTTTTGGTTTTGACCTGGATGACTCCTCGCAGGACGACTCTGAGTACACTACTTCCGATGATGATGAGTTCGTCCCATTCCACTTTGACATCAGCGAGACTCCCAAGGCCGGACCTAGTCACACTTCTTCCACTCACCAGTTTGTGCCTTCACACCTTAGGGCCCCTGAGGACGTACACTCTATCGACCCTGATCGGTTCCCGTCCACTGTGGACCCCGATGTCGACCTGCATCACACCAGATCTATTCCTCAGTGGTCCCGCAAGAAGGTCCGCTTTCAACCTTCTTGATCATGTGTACATCCGCCTCTGTTGTATATCCTCTTATGTTTATTTTCGTCCTTCTCCCGTTTTGCTCGACCACCCATTCTCGTGTTTGCCTTGCTTAGGATGTACTTTGTCCTAAGTATAGGGGGTGGACGAACCGAGTGTTCTTTCATCGTTCCTTGTCATCACTCCTGTCGTTGCCTATACTTAGGGCTTCTTTCACCCTAAGTATAGGGGGAGTGATGTGTATATCCTTCTCTATCTTCTGCCGTCTTCCGATTTATTTTCTTCTTTTCTTCTTTTCTTCTTTTCCTCTTCTATCTTCTTCATCTACCGAAAAGGTGTCGCCCCTTGTAGACAGTCTTTTATACTTAGGACGTACTTTGTCCTAAGTGTAGGGGGGCGTGCACCTCGAGTTGTTCTATTATTTTCGATCCTCTCCATTGTCTCCTCTTCTTGTCTATACTTAGGGAGATCTTACCCTAAGTATAGGGGGAGACAATCTGAGTACGATCTGTTCATTCCCACCCTTGACCCTCCCTGCCTTGTGTACAGTCTGCTATACTTAGGATTATTTGATCCTAAGTATAGGGGGGACGGTCAACTTCTCATTCGTTCATTCATTCCTTTATTGATTCCTTTATTCTTTAGACATGCCTATACTTAGTACGAGTTATGCCTTTTCTTTTCTCTCTGATCTATGAGGACATAGCTCAAGCTAAGTATAGGGGGGTCGTATATACTGTGTATATACTTTAGCCATAACTCGTACTTTCGTATTTTCCTAATATGGCTAATAATTCATTAAAATTCATTAAAAATCCCTAATAAAAAGGTGTTTTTGTTCCTCAAAATTCTTTTTGTATATATACTGATTCATAAATCAGGTGAAAATGTTTTTTGCAAAATGTTTGAAAAATAGTTTGAAAATCTTTGTGAACATCTATTGAAAACTATTTTGAAAATATTTTGTTACATGTTTTCAACCTTTTGTAAAAATGTGTGATTTGTAAAATTTATTTTCTTTATGTGAAATAAAATTTTTGAAAAATGATTTGCAAATGGCTTGAAAAATGGTTGCAAAAATCCTTTGAAAAATCCATATATATTGTTTTGAAAACCTTTGCAAAATGATTTTCAAATGTGTGTACATGTTTGTAAAATGTTTGTAAAAATTATTTTGGACTATAGTTTTCAAAAAATATGTGAAACGCTTTTATCAAATAAGTTTGAGGAATATTTACATCACACCAAAATCCACTATATATATATATATGTGTATAAAAGTGACCACTTACCCTTGTGAATTCTTAAAATCCACTTCTTGTATATATAAAGAAGCACTCCCGTGTACATATTTTTAACCTAGTTGTCAGCCAAAACTTTTTCTTTTCAAAAATCCCAAAAACATTTGCAAAACTAAAATCCAAAAACATTTGAAAGATCTTTTTGAAAAATACAAAAAAAATTTGCATCTGCATGCGCATGCATCATCTTTTCAAAAATCCATAAAAAGTTGAAAATCTTGAAAATTGCATCACAAAAATATTTTCTGCATAGCATTGCATGGCATGAGCATTTTTTGGATTGAGTTTGATAGTTGAACAAGTCTAAGTAAAATCCGGAGATTGGAGCTTGATTGGACCTTAAAATCTACCTAATAACAGGAACCTTATAGGAACTGGGTTTGAGGTACTTCAGGTCTAGTTGACTTAATTCTTTGAGGATCACGGAACTTGGTTCAATGGATTCTTTACTGCCTAAGTAGAGTATTTCAGAGCACACGCACGACTCTTGTTGATAATGACCTAACTTGGACACCTGCACCTTTCACATAGCTCTTCACGGATGAGGTGGTGAGGAGGCAGTTTCCTTTGGCTTGGGGTAGCATATGAGGGTAGTACTTCTAGGCGGAACCTCTCTTCTTCTTCTAGTGAAGGAAGTGCACCTCAAATTGGTCTAGTGGTGATGAAGGCTAAAGACAGAAGCCGTGGGTTGCAATAAAGCTTCAAAAGAGGGATAGTCTACTAGCTCAAGAGGAAAATTTCTTGTATATATGCTGCACCATGTAGATATGTTGTACAGATGCAATTTAAAAAAAAGAAGAAAAAAAATGCAAAAAGAACTCCAAAAAATTGGTGGGTCGGATTGAAAATTTAATAACCCCACCGGAGTGTATATAGTCCAATAAAGCAAAAGCTTATGGTATCCATGTTACGTCTCATGAAGCTTGCAGCAGGAGACTTAGCTACACTGGTTAAGCTCCCAAAATTCTATACCTCTTATTCCCCCTCTTCTAGAGCCGGTTGCACTTGAACTTAGAAGGGAATACCCCGCTTCTCGAGGAAAGAGTTGCTACACCGAGGCATTAGAGTTACCAGGTTGGGGTAGGTTGTTTCTTTGTTACTTCTGAGGTGGGGAGCTACATATCACTCACACTGTACGAGTCAGACTCATAGTCGTAAGAGTTTGCGTATGAGTTGAAGTATTTCTGATCTAGCTATTGAGGAAACTTGGACAGAGTTTTGGGATTCTCAAGGACTGTTGGATTTCAAACTTGGTTCTCATTAAGGTTCCGACCGCACTAAAATTCCAAAGGTCCGACTTAAGCTCCAAACTTTGATTTTTCGAAGACAAGTTCGATAATTAAACTTAATCTAATTTTCTTCTTTTTCTTTTCTTTCTTTTTCTTTTTGCACTTATTGCATAAGTGTTTGCTAGGGACTAGCAAAGGTAAAGTATAGGGGGATGATGAAGCTACGTTTCATCATCTTTATTCTATCATTTTGGCCTTAAAACCCTAGTAAATGCGTGTAAATAGCATTAATTCATGCATTTTAGCATCTATGTATATGTGTGTAAATATTGTATAAAATGCGGTTTTTAAAGCCAAAATTATAGAATAAAGAAAAGAAAAGAAAAAGAATAAAATATTGTAAATATTTTATGACCCGAAACCCCGAGACCTAGGCATCTTGATGAATAGGTCGACAAGGAATGAAGTAGGGGGAGATAAGGGCCAAAATACAGATAAAAGACCTATATTTTCTATTTCATTATTTATTTATTTTGGGACCTATTTTTGGTTCCACTTTTTGTGCATCAAATAAAGAAACTTTGTACATAAAAGTTGTAGATAATTTTATATATAAAAATACAAAATTGATTTCACAGAAAAATAATGTACAGATAAAAAGTTATGGTCTGAATAAAAATCCAGAATCCCAACTTTCCAGACCCGTATCTCACAAATGAAAACTCCAAATGCATCAAACTCACCTTTAATTGTATATAGAAGAAAATAAGCTATTTAATGGCGGTGGTCTCGCATTTGGCGGAGCTACGGTTTGAAAGTTGAGTTTTGGACCCCTATTGTACAGTGTACCGAATAAAATATTCAATTTATTATTTATTTATTATTTTTATAATTTTATATTTTTATAATGTTGTAATTAATACTTATAATAATTATGTACATTAAAATAAGAATAAAAACCTAAATAAAAACAAAAAAATAAAATACTTAAAAATAAAATACATAGATACATTACCTATATATATACCTATACAAAACATACTTGTATTTTATTAAATATACAAAACATATCAGAAAAATAAAGAAAAAATATAATTATGTGTATAAAAGTATGCTATAATTTTATAAAATACTAAATAAAAATAATAAAATTAAAATACACAAAATAAAAATAAAGAATAAAATATGTAGATATTATACCTATAAAGGGTATAAAAGTCAACTTGTAAAAATATACTTCATAAAAATAAATAAAAATCAATATAAAATAATTTATAAAAAATAAACATTTTTCATTTTATAATTAAAAATCAATAAAATCATTATCTATTTTTAATAGATTTTATAAAAGTTTTTTCCAGGGATTTTCCTGGTTGGTCCACGTGGACCAACCAGGTGACTAGGAAAGTTGACCCGCTGGTCAACTCTCCTGTCCTCTCCCTGCTGCTTGTCAGAGCGCCCGTGACTCCCTTTTCTCGAATTTTTCGCCATCGCTGCGTTGCTCGAGGGAAGATGGTCCCTTCACGAAAATTGTTCACTATTCATCCGTGATTCGCGCCAACCTTGTAGATCTTCCTAAATATTCCGTATTCACTAGATCTCCATCGATCTTTGTGCCCTCTTGGCCATGTTTCAAAAACCGACCCCAAACCTTCCTCTTGCTTTTGAACCCTTTTTGCCTTAGCTAAGCTCTTCCCCTTGGCGCCCTGGATCGAGTTAGGTGACAGCTACTCTCCGGCGAGCTCGCGGAGGCGTTTGGCCAGGCGAATCGTGGTATCCGACCATCTCCGGCGGCAAGCCGCCTTGAGGTACTACCTTGAGCTTCCCAGCCCTTGAGGTCACGTTTTCTTGCTATTTTCTTGCATTTTCTTAGTTATATTAGACCTAGGATTAATCCCTTCACTCGGTTCTTTCAATTCATTCGCACCCAGTATCACACTACCATCTCGCCGGAGCAAGCTCTGGCGAGCTTCATTCCCGCCATCCACGCTATCCAACCACCACATTAGCACCTGGAACTCTTTACTGCGGTCATTGGTGCATCCTTGCAAGTTCCAAGAGCGAAGGACTCCCACCTGGGGTCGTTTTTGACGGGTGCCCGAGCAACCTCGAAGGCCGCCCCCTCCTCAACCACTACGGTGTTGCTCTGGCAGGCTCTCTGCCTTTTTGAAGCCGCCGATCGATCGTGGACGCTTCCAGGAGGTTCTCGTTACCATTAGGGAGGAGCGGATCGTGTCGTGCGTGAAGATTTTGGAGCATAAAAATCATCCAGGTCGAGTTCGTCTGCAGATCTTCCTTCACGCGTCGCCGCCGTTGGATCCTCCGCAGTTCGTCCTAAGCTACAGGTGCCGTCGGATGTTGGGCACCTGCAGCCGTTGATCTCCATCGGCTAGATCTAATCGTGGCCGCAGGCTCCGAAGGGGTATCGCCTCTCAGGGTCGCGCCACGTGTGTTAGTGAATTCGCCCAGGCCGCTGGATGCGCCCCAGGCTTGGGAATTTTGCGAGTAAACCCCAGCCCATTTTTGTATTTTATAATAGAACCTAAGCTTTCATTTGCATCATATAGATTTCTTGAAATTTTGCTTGATAGCCCTTCAGTTTTCGTTAATCACACATATAGCCCTCCCAGGCGCTCGTGTTTAGCACGCGCGCCTTGGGCATTTTGCAGGGTTGGGCCGCGGACATTTTTGTTATTAGATTTAATACAGCAAGTTTATTCCATATATTGATATTTTCTGGAAAATTACAATCGGGCCCTCGGATTTTCTACTAATTACACATATACCCCTGGCCGTGGGTATTGTTCTTTTTGCTTCTAGTATTTTGTGCATGCATCTATAAAACCCCAAAAAATTCCCAAAAACCACAGTAGTGTCCTGTTGCATAGTAGATTAACGACATATTTATATTTTTCATATTATTGCATTTTTAATATTTATAAAAAATCAAAAATAGCCATTTTCAGCACTGTTTGCGTTATAAAATACCAAAAAATATAAAAACACTCCAGAAAAATCCCAAAAAAATATATTTTGTTTCCTTTAGTGTGTCTTAGCTCCAGGCCAAAAATCATTAAAAATTACAAAATAAAACTCATAAAAATCACAAAACTCCAAAAACCTTCATAAAAATCCTAAAAATTCCTCAAAAATCCTAAAAATACAAACTTTGTCTCTGCATTTTCTTTGTTTTATTATCTTTCGTTGAAAATTAATTTGGAGAATTTTTGTTACTATTTCTATTTTATTTCTCCATTTTAGTTTCAGACTTGCATTTTATTCACTGATTGCTTTATTTTGCTAATTAAAAATACCAAAAACATTCTAAAAATTACCCAAAAATCACAAAAAGAGTATAAAAATATAAAAAGTCCAAAAAGACTTTATTTGCTAATTTTTGAACATTTTTATCTATTTTTATAAATACCTCTTTCTCACTTTTATTACATAGTTCATATATTCCAATATTGAAAAAGAAAAAAATATAAAATATAAAAAGAAAATATAAAATCAGTAAATTAAAAATCAAAAAACAAAATTATAAAATTAAAAATAAAATAAAAAATATAAAAATTAAAAACCCACAAAAAATTAGCATAGTAGACAATTTGATCACAATTGCACTTTTGAGCAATTTTACCCCGTTCTGCCTGTCTGCTCCGTGTGTTCGACCTCTACACATACTTGCACTATACACATCTTGTTGTAGAGTTATAATAAATTTTAACTCCGCACATTTACCTTCATTGCTTGATATATTTGTCGTGGGTTAATTGTTGTTTGAATCAGGATTTTCGAGCGGTCACCGCATCGACTGCGGTTTCGCCTTGTGAAACCGTACGACCCTCGGATTTCTCGGTTCAACAACATGCAGCCTGGGTAATTTGCAGCGAGGCCCCTGGAGGTTTCCATATTCGCATTCAAGTCCCTGCCTGGAGCCCCCACGTGAGGAGCACATGTTTTGTGGGAAAATTGCATCCACCCCCTCAACATTATAGGTAATTGCATATTGGTCCCTATCAGCAGGTTTTATTTTTGTCAATTTTATTTCCTTTAATTGCATTTATACCCCTATCTTCGCACGCATATTTAGGCACTCATTTTAACTCATTTTTCAAGTTTGAAAATTGCATTGTGTAGCTTACTTTGTCCTCTTTCATACATGACACTTGGCACATTTTTGTATGATCAGTGAACTTTTCTATTAATTAATTGGTGGATTTTTGATATATTTTGCCCATGTATGCCTTCTAATTCATAGTAATTTCTTTGTAACTCCAAAAATTATGAAAAGTTCACATTAGACCTAGGATAATTATGTTTACATTGTGTCCAAAAATCATCTCATTTGCATGCACTCCGAGGCTTAAATAAATTATTTAGTGATTTCCTTAATTAATTTTTAATAGGTCCATTTCACATAGAAATTTAGGTCTATTAATTTTCCTGGATTCTTTACACTTAGATCTATATAGGATAACTTTTATATCTGAAAATAGTGTGGTTTGGTATTTATTAAAATTAATTTAGTCAGAATCATCGTGCATTCATTTTAAATTCACAGTAAATTCATCCAGTGTCGGAAAATTCTTTAAAAATTAGTTTAGCTTAATTTCATCATATCTCCTCATCTGGCCAAGTTTCATAATTTTTGGAATCAATATGACCATATTTTTGAATTAACTGGTAAACTGTCCCAATTGTGCATGTGTCTTTTCCTTCTTGCATAAAAAAATCGAAAAAGATCAAAAAAAATCATCCCCTGGAAATCAAACTTTGGAACTTGCTTAAAATCTACATAAAGAGACAGATGCCTCCCTGAGTTCGACCTTGGGTTTGCCCAAGTAAAATAAATTTGACACTCGTGATTAATGTGACTTTAATTAAAAGTGGTTTTTGATCTGCTCTTATTATCTGACTGCAACGAACAACACAACGATTAATTTGACCATTAACTTGTTCGAATTAGTAAGGGTAGTGAGAAGCATTTCACTAGTATGGGACATGGTCTCATTCTATGTCTTGAATTTGACCAAAAGTTCCAAGGTTTGATGACATTAAACTAATAAGTTAATCAGTGTGCGCCAATCTTTTGATAAAGGCAATGGAGCTAGCCAGAAACAAAGAAAAGAAAGAAGTGATGAAAGAAAAGCTCTCACCATACAAAATCAAATATCAAAGAGCTACCACCAAAGGCCGACACTCCCAACCATTTCAAGTGTCCATTTGGACCACAGTATTAGGACCAAAAGTCGGGATAGCACCAAAAAAGGGCTCTGTGTCATAAATACTACATGTCTGAGTGTAGAAGGTATATTAGATGCTAAAAAATGGCACCCCTCAGTGTATTCCTAGGAAAACAAGTGCAGACAACTCCAACTTCTCTTGATGGACACACTGATTGGAAAAATCAAAATAAAAATTGTGTTGAGTATTGGTACTTGAGAGAAACATGTTCCAATGAGCGGAATAGAAAATAAATACACAATCCTACGTCCTCCATAATCTGGCCATCCATTTATCCCTTCGATGTCTGACAAACTAAAGAGATGATGGATTGAAGCAAGACTAGATTAATTTCCTAAGGTTGAGGGTTAGGTCCTTAGGAGCGCTTCTGAGATTGAAATTTTTTATGATATTTTGACTCTACTCTCATGGTGCAGTCTACACTAAGCCATACTATATATATATATATATAGGGATAAATGGGGCTGCCCCCTAGGGGGAGCTAACTTGGCTCCCCCCGCCCCATTTTCACCATATTATTATTTTTTTTTGAAAATTTCTTCCATGAATATTCATCACTATATTCCTATATTATGCTATTAAAATTTCGTGCGAAACAGAGACTCGTACGGCCTCCATCCAGACAATCATTTTTTAACGGTAACAGGATTTTTTAAATCGACCCCGTTTGGATGGAGGTCGTAGGAGTCTCTGTTTCGCACGAAATTTTAATAGAATAATATAGGGATTTAATAATGAATTTACACGGTTTTAGATTTCAAAAAAAATAAAAAAATAATGTCAAAAAGGGGCGGGGGGAGCTAAGTTAGCTCCCCCTAGGGGGCATACACATTTTTCCCATATATATATATATATATATATATATATATATATATATATATATATATATATATATATATATATATATATATATATATGGGTAAAATGGGGCTGCCCCCAGGGAGTAGCCAACTTGGCTACTCCCACCCCTATTTTTCCTTCATCTTTTTATTTTTATGGAAAATAAAAATTTGTATATTCATCATTATATCCCTCACACATTCTATTAAAATTTCGTCAGAAACAGAGACTCCTAAGCCCTCCATCCAGACGTCATTTTTTTAACAGTCGCAGGATTTTTTAAATCGACCATGTTTGGATGGAGGCCGTAGGAGTCTCTGTTTCTGACGAAATTTTAACAGAATGTGAGAGGGTTATAATTATGAATATAAAAATTTTTATTTTCCAAAAAAATAAAAAAATTTGGGAAAAATAGGGTTGGGAGTCGCCAAGTTGGCTACTCCCTGGGGGCAGCCCCATTCACCTCTCTCTCTCTCTATATATATATATGTGTGTGTGTGTGTGTGTGTGTGTGTGTGTGTGTGTGTGTGTGTGTGTGTGTGTGTGTGTGTGTGTGTGTGTGTGTGTACATGTATGCATGAATGCATGTATGTATATATTGAGAGTCTAACAATTAGAAGAGTTTAATTTCTTTAGAATAATACTTGGATCAACGTAGAGTTTTAGAATTTTTAAAACCTAGTGTTCTAGGTTAAATCAAGCATTGTATACTCACTTACACTTGTCAAGGATCTCACTAATTAAACCAACTTTCTCTAACAAATTCTTTATTTATTAGCTTGAGGACGAGCTTAACTTAAGTACAAGGGAGTGAAAATTCCAGATTTATCATCACTAAATATCATTATTAACTTAAGTATAAGATAGTGGATTCGATCTCAAGATCATTAAAGATTCATTGTAATAATCATGCAGCTGTATTTTTTGTTAATAACAATAGGTATACATATGTTGGAGTGAGAATTGACCTTAAATATCGTGTTATTAAAGAGAAAGTTAGAGATCATCTAATATTGATTGAACATATAGGTACTAACTACATTATTGCATATCCCATGATAAAGAAATTACCGTCTACTTTATTCATCGATCATGTAACATAACTTGGTTTATCTAGTACCCTGTATTAATATCAAGACATCCATATGTATACACATAAAGAGATAATATGATGATCTATTTGTTCGTTGTATGTTATATTTCAGTAGTATGCAATTAATAAACTTGCATAAAAGTAAGAATCTGTGTTAATATTTAGATATTATAACATAAAGTTTGATTAGGATAAACAAACTATTGGTATTATAATGCTTGGAAGGATGTATCTAGTTGAAAAGTATCCACTGTCAAGATTCATACTAATAAAACTTCATTTAACAAATGAAACACAACAAATCTGTTACATAAGCCAATTGGGAGAATGTAAGAACCTCCATGTATGCAACTACCATACATGATAGTCATCAATAATTATTATTTTTAGGCTCATGATAAATTGAAAAGATGCATCATTAAGTGGATGTTCTTAGTAATTACTTAATGTATAAATAGTCATCATGTTTTGTAAGTATGAATTGAGATCCCCTCTTCATCAATTAATGAATGTAAGAGGATCCATTATTCAAGTATATTGGATCAAAATTGATAAGGAGAAAGAAATCTCATCTTCAAACTTCATCTTCCCTTGCATAACTTCCGATAACTCTTAAATATTTTAAATCTATCAAATGAGTTCCGGTAACTCTTAAATATTTTAAATCTATCCTTTTTTTATTAGTATTCACGTTCTACTTAAATCGAACCATCTTTTACGAGGTTGTTAACTCTCCAACAACAAATCCAAATCCGGTACAATGTCAAAACTCTCCCTATTAATTCGGCGCGCTGAACTAAATATCAATGTATAATCTCCGCAAAGAGTTAAAGCAAGCTTGTTTACTGTTCCTTTGACCGGAATGGGAACGGGAGTTTATAATGCGGACAAAGATGGCCCAAACTTATGCGTACATACAGATATGAATACAGTACGTATTAAAGGTGCCTCCTTCCTGATTGATACCAGACATATTTCAAACACGATCCTAAGCAGCAATCACAAGCTAATGCATGTCACACCAGATCTTAAATGGATGGGACACCTGATGGATGGGACGTGGACAGGACATGCATCACAGCGTTGGATCGGAGGTTAATCTCTGACCACGAACGCGTCCTCGTGCATCCCTAACAACGAAACAGGCAAACAAACAAACCCCATTTTACCGAGCTCTGGCACCAAAATGGGTTAGCACCAACTTGTAGACTATGGCTATGGGACTCGGAAGGTACTGTGGATTTGAAAGCTGTCCCGTCCCCCCATCATCCCACTCCAAGACCAACGCAAACGCCAAAGGCCAATCCCAAACACACCTAACCCAACCCAACCTACTACCTCCCGTATCACAACCGTGATATTCTCATGTCCCAAGGCCATCACGTTGATGGTGCTGTTTAATTTGTTCTCTTCTTGCAGTCACCTCTGCCCCCCTCTCTCTCATTCAACTCACTGCATCATATGCATTCACTCTTTCACTGTCCTGTGGTGAAATAATGGAAGATGGTTGATTACTGCAGGGGACGATGTGTTTCCCTCTCTCAAGTTGAAATCCATCGTTCAACTATGTATGTTTGTGCTTAAATTTGACTCTGTACGACCTCCAGATGGGGAATAGTTCTGCAGCAGAGATATGGGGTAACGCGTACGCGAAGTTAAGTAGCTATATATATACATGGAGACCACAAACGCGTGTGTAGTTGGAGGGGAAGCACGTGCGAGTCTTAGGCCATGCGAGAAAGTCCGGTCCCATGCGTGCGAGTCATGTTCATGCCGGGAGTTAGGGTTCCTTTCGATTAGAACAGCCTTATACATTACCATAATGGCGTGTTTTCCATGTTTCCGGAGTTACGATTTTACAAGGTGCGCTTACGACTCAACATATCTGCGCAAGTGCAACATGTCAAAGCGCGCCTCCTCCAGAATTGGTACACATCTGCGTCTACTACAAGTAGTCAATGTGCGTTGAAGATTTAATGGCCTTTGCTCGAATGGGAGGGGCTTTTTAGTTTCATGTGCAGTGCGAGTAGAGGTAATGAGGTGCGCGCAGGCACACGTGCATGGGCAGGCGTGGGTCGTCCTTGGCAGGCGGGTGAAGCGGCTGTACGGAGATCGGTGCCTCCAGCTGTGCGTGCATGCGTTGCATACACACGGTAGAGGAAGGGGAGATGCATTTGATACATATATGGAGAGAAGAGGTGTCAGAGGTGCAACGATGCGATTGAAATGGTTCGTTCGTACGTGTCACCAGATCAATTAGAGGGAGGGGACCTATGAGGTTTTGGGGGTTTTCAATTGCTGCAAATATCATGATAATAATAACATTTTTTGGGGTTTTTTAGTTGTGCTTCTATGAAATGATGCAATTTCAGTTATGTCCCTTTCTTTGTGGCAATATCAAATGTGCCCCCGACTTGTTGCCGTTCTACTACTTGTACCCCTCGGGCTAGTGATTGTCCATATCCAACACAAACCAGAGGTTAACTTAAACGATACGTGAGGAATTAAACTGTAAGAAGAGGATTAAAAAGTCATCCCTTCGTCCTCCTCCCCTCTCCCCTACAGCCACACCTCCTCTGCCCCCAACCTCCACCTCCGACCGCCGCCACCACCACCTCCTCCCTCTTCCCTCTGTCGCGGCCTCATCGTCCTCCTCCTCCTCCTTCCCCCGCCCCAGCCTCGTTGTCCTCCTCCTCCTCCCCCTCCTTCCTAGCTTCTCTACTCTCAACCTCCTCCTCCTCCATCGCAGCCTTCCCCTCCCCTCCCTCTGACTTCCATGCCTCCCCCTCCGTCGTGAGCTCCTCACCTCAACCCTCCCCTCATGTGCCTCCCCGTCCCCATCCGCCCCCAGCCTCCTCCTTCGCCTTCTCCTCTGCCCATTTATCCTCCCCCCCCCACACACTCCTATGCCATGTGCTCTGCCTCCTCCTTCACCTACTGATCCTCCCTGCGTCCCCCACCTCCTCTTCTACCCGCTACTACTCCTCACGCCCCCTCTTCCTCCTTCTCCATTGCCTACTCCTCCCTCTGCCCCATCCTTCTCCTCCTCTCCTCGATGCCCCTCCCTCACACCCCCTTCCTCCTCAGCCCGTTGCCCCCCTCCTCCTCCGCCCGCTGATGCTCCCTGCACCCCTCCTCTTCCTTCCCTCTATTTGATGCTCCTCCCCTGCCACTCCTCCACCGCCAGTTTCTCCTTCCCTGTTTCCCATCCTCCTCAGCCCCATGCCTCCCCACTTTGACTCCCCCAAACTAGCTTCACGTTTCTCCACCCCTCTCACGCACCACGACACTGCCTTCACAGGGCCATCTCTGGAGGTGCCGCCTTTGATCTGGAGTAGAACCTCTACGCAGCAACCAAAAACTCGTAGCCTCGATGTCAACATGTTGTTGTTAATGTTGAACGGCTGCAGAGAAGGGGACGGAGGAGCAAGTGTTAGGAGGAGGAAGGATTGACGGTGAGGAGGGAGATGGGGGAATTGTTTTCCGAATTTTCCCCACTTAACTACACCATGATTTGGTTAAATCATGGTTAAGTTTAACTTATTGACGATCAAAGTAACGAAGGGGCACAAGTGATAGAACAACAAGAAGTTGGGGGCACATATGATATTCTCAAAAAGGGAGGGTCATAACTGAAATTGCAACATCTCAGAGGGGTACAACTAATAAAAACCCTATCTTTTTTTAACTGCATCCCTTTCATTACCAAAAATTCGAATTCATATAGGGCCTTTGATTATGCTCGCAGACTTCAACATTGTTCGATCTGCTAACAAAAAGAGGGGGGAGAGGTCGGGCCCCACATCAGGTTCACATGGATGAATTTAATAACTACATTGTCTCTTGTGGGCTTAGTGACCTTGAATCATGGGGTAACTCATGGTCCTGGTCGAATTGTGCGGTGGGCTTTGCAAGGGTAACCACGAGGCTAGCGTGCTTTTGTCAATGCCTCTTGGATTGCCTGCTTTCTAATGAAAAATTGATGCACCTTTAAGTCTCCTGGAGCGACCACCTTTTTCTCCAAGTTGACATATACACCCTGCCAGATGCCCGAAGCCATTCAGATACTTCGAGTACTAGGATCAGAGGCCAGGATATCTTGACATCGTTAGTAATGGGCGGAACATCCCCGTGCAGGGAAACCCTCTCTTCTGCCTTACCCGGTGGCTTAAGAATGTGAAGGTGGCTCTCTATGGTTGGGCTGCTAATGAGGTAAATATCTTTTGAGAGGTTGATCTTGCATGGAATTTCCTACACATTTTAAATGGCGCCCTCTGTGAATATTTGTTGGATTCTACTTTGGAGGCACTTGAATGGGATTTGAAGTTCCGCATGGAAGCTTTGGATTCGAATCTAGAATCTGCCTTGATGCAAAAAGCAGGGTGAACTAGCTAAAGCTTGGCGACCGCAACACCAAACTCTTCCATCTTAGCGCTAAAAAATGTATCACCAAAGACTCCATCCATCGCCTTCTAAATACTAACGGGCACGTGAGTGATAGACCTGTAGAGGTCACAGAGTTGGCTTTATCCTATTTCACGACTTGATTGGCAACGATGAGGAAACCATCCCTAGGGGTGACCTTCTCATGAAACTCCATTTCATCACCTTTATTCTATCATTTTCACTTTAAAAAACCTAGTAAATGCAGGAAAATACCCTTAATTCTTGCATTTTAGCATCCATGCATTGTTGTGTAAAAAGTGTGTAATATACCATTTTTAATGCTAAAATTATAAAATACAGAAAAAGAATAAAATATTGAAGATATTTTATCACCTTAAACCCCGGGACCTAGGCATCTCGATGACTATGTTGACAAGGAATAAAGTAGGGGGAGATAAGGGCCAAAATCCAATAAAATCCGCATTTATTTATTCATTATTTCTTCATGGTTGAGACCTATTTTTAGTTCTACTTTTAATACCTCAAATGAAAAAATTTTGAATATGGAAGTTATAGATAATAAAATAAAGAAAAATGTAAAATTGAGTTTACATAAAAATAATATATAGTGTACAAAATACATTCTAAATAAGATTACAAAATCCCGAATTTCTAGACCCGTATCTCGCAAATAAAATCTCAAAATATATCAAATCACCTTTAATTGTATATAATTTTTAATGACCTATTTAATGGAGATGGTTTCATATTTTTTGACGTTAAGATGTGAAAGTTAGGTATTGGACCCCTATTGTATAGTTTACCCAGTTGAAATATTCATTTTATTTATTATTTATTATTTTTTAATATTTTTAAATTTTTTTAAAAATTATTTATAATATATTTACATAGTAAAACTAAAATAAAATCATCAAGAAATCATTAAAATAAAACACTCATAGAAAATACAAAGATGAAATACCTATAACTGTACTTGTATAAATAATATACCTATTTATTTAAGTGTATATAGTATATCCAAAAAATATGATAAACAATTTATTCAAATAGATAAAAATGAGTTATAAATATATAAAATAACAAATTAAATTAATAATATCAAAAATATAAAATAAAAATAAAAGACCTAAATATATAGATAAATATACCTATATAGCCTCCAAAAAGTAAATTATAATTATAAAGCTCTACAAAATAAATAAAACCGATGATAACATACTTTATAAAATTATAATATTTTTATTTTAAAATATAATATTGATAAAATCAATTTATTATTTTTTATTGATTTCTAAATATTTTCCAGGAGGTTTTTCCTACTTGGTCTACGTGGACGAACTATGTGGCTCGGAGGTTGACCGCGTTTTTACTATCTGACTCCTCCTCGTGCGCTTCTGACACCTCGTTTCTCGCCCACTTCATCGATTTTGTAGCCCAATCCTTTCACCAAATCACTTCGACGTCTTCTTCACTTTTTCTCCTCGTGGATCCCTCTTACATGCCCAGATGTATCCTCAAGGATTGCTCCATCAATTCACTCCATCTTCCTCGATCTTCCCCCTCGCCTCGTCACTTGTACAAAACCCCCCTTCTTTCTCCATTCTAAATTTGAACCTATTTGGACCCACTTTTACCCCTCAGCTTGGAGCTCTAGATTAAGCTCGATGAGAGGTAGCTCTCCAGCTCCTCGGAGGCACGGTTAGGCTTGTCGAAGAGCGATTCCATCTCCTTTGCCGGAGCGTTGCCGTTGAGATCTTCTTCCTAGTTCTCCGATCAATGAGGCTCTTTTTTATTGAATTTTAAGTAGTTGTAGCTTCTAGTATTACATCTCGCATCTATCTCACTTCCTTAATCATGTCCTCAGTCGTAGATCGCCTGTTCGTAGTTTGTCAGAGATGCATTCCGGTGAGCCATTTCCATCATATCCTCATCGTTATTCGGCCCGCTATCACCTCCTCTCCAATATTCATCGTCCTCTCGTCACTCCAGGTCCCTCGATTCACCCATATTCTCACGGATCTGGTCGGTCGATCTCCTTTCTCCGCCGCACGATGGAGATCGCCACCCGACGCTTACTTTCACCCATTCTCCCTTTTGACTCTCCTCCGAGCGTCTCTTTTTGCCTCTAATGTTTTCCTGTAAGGAAAGAACGAGACTGGAGGGTTTTGACCCCTTCCGAGCTACGGAAGCACCTCCCAGGTCCCCCGTCGTTGCCAACCACCTCTGGAGCCCATCCGGGCATCTAGAAACATATAGCCATTACGGAGGGCGTTGGGAAACGTTTTAGACCATCAACATCGGTGAAGGAGCCCTGGAGTGGAGGTTTTGAAGATTCAAGCTCAGACAAGCCGAGCTCTTTGGTCGTTCTTGCTCCACGCCCAGATGTCGTCTGATCTCTCCTTGTTCTTCATGGAGTACAACTACTAGCGGATGGATTGCTCTTCAGTTGTTGATCATCGCAACACATTCTGATCTTGACCCTTCATTAGTGAAGCGACATTGTGCGTCGTGGCGTTGACATGTGGCAAGTGAACCCATCTCAACCGTCCACCTCGGTCGACAATTGGGTAATTTGCAGATTTTGACCCAAGAGTTTTTGAATTTATTAAAAAGTACTCAAACTTGCCTTACTCGTTCATTAATTCGTGTAATATTTGCATTGAACTCCCCATGCTTTTTATAATTGCACTTTAGTCCTCACCAGGTCAGCGGATAAACTTAGGTTATTTTGCAACCAAGCCCTCACAGGTTTGGTTTATTATTGTTTAGTCGGATATTTTGGATTCGAAGTTATACCTTTTTATGAAAGTTGCACTCACTCCCTCAAACTTTATCATATTTACGTTTGGGTCCCCGCTAGTGTGACTCACGTATTTATACACGTGAGCTTAGAATTTTTGCAGCAAGGTCCTCGCGTGTCTTAGATTTTGTATAAGGTCCCAAAACTTGATATTCACGTGTTATTTTTTGAGAAAATTGCAAGTAGGATCCCAAATTTAATTTGTATTACATTAAAGCTTTTGCCAGTAATGTAGTTTCTATTTGTTTGTTGTTTATTTCGTATATCTACATTGCTCTAAAAACAACAAATAGACGTTTGCTCCTGATTGCATTTAATTTCACGCCCCATATTTTAGTTTGCAAGTTTAGGTGTTTTAAATGTTTAAAAATAAATCAAAAAGTGTACTTTCTATCCATATTTACAATAGAAAACCCATAAAAATATAAAAACATTTTGGAAAATTTTGAAAAAAAATATATTTTGTTTTTTTGTATTTTTAATCTTCAAACAAAAATCACAAAAAACTATAAAAGAACACCCAAAAAACAGCAAACTCTAAAAACCATGACAAAATTTTATAAAATTTTCAAAAAAAATAAAAAATAGTGTTTTTTGTTCTATATTTTTCTCTATATCATTATCTTTATTTAAAAATTAATTTGGAGCAGCTTTTGTACTATTTTGTTTTTTACCCTCTATTTAAATTTTGAGTATTTACTTAAACCCTGTTTAAGTGTATTTTTGACTTTAAAAATCTATAAATAAAACAATATTAAAAAACCACTAAAATAGTAAAAGATCTTTAAAAACCCAAAAAAGGTATTTACTTTTTTTGACTATTTTTGTGAATATTTATATTTACCATAGCTTTTATTGTATCTATATCCTCTAGATAACTTTATATATAAATTACAAGAAAAATAAATATAAAAATATAAAAGGTAAATAAAAATCAAAAAATAAAAAATTAAGAAATTTCAAAAATATAAAACATAAAAATAAATTAAATTAAAAATAAAAACCTACAAAAGTTGCAACTTGGCTGAGTAGTTAAGGGATAACTTGCGTATTGATTTCAATCGTGCCTACTCTATTCCTTTGCTTCTTGTATTCGACCCCTACTTGCTTGCCATTATACATTCTTAGTAGGGTATAATAAATTTTAACTCATGTTCTTAATTGCTTAATTATCTGTGTTGGTTAATTACTGAAACAATGTGAGGGTTGGTTTAGTTGCCTTAGCAACAGTGAGACTGATTTGTCAGGTCATTATTTAGTGACTCCCTTCCAATCATTTTTCAACTTCCCCTCCCAAGGAGGTTGCTATATGAAGAAGCCAGTCGATGGCTAGTTAGACCTCTATCTAAGGAGGAAATGTGGAGGGTGTTATCTGTCATACCGTCGAACAAGGCTTCGGGCCTGAACGGTTTCAATGTTGCATTCTTCAAGCGACATTGGTCCCAGGTCAAGCAAGAGGTTCTCCTTGTGTTTGGATTTTCTCTACAATGGGAGGGAGCATGGTATGACAAGCGAACCATACCTTCATTACTTTGGTGCACGAGTCTCCCTCACTGAGCGATTTGGGTGACTTCAGGCTGATCTCCTGTTGCAACATTACCTTAAGATCTTCACTAAGATGTTGGCTTCTCGTATTGGGGAGGTGTTCCCGCATTTCATCTCCAGTAACCAATTAGCCTTCATAAAAGGAAGGTCCATTGGTGACAATGTTAGACTTTCCAATGAGTTTTTAAGAGGCTTTGATTGCCGCACTAGCACCAACAAAGCTTGCCTGAAAATTGATGTCTCCAAAGCTTTTGACTCAGTCAAACACTCATTCATTCTGGATGCCTTGAGCTTTATGGGCTTCTGCAACAACTGGATGAGGTGGATCAAGGACTGCATTCCTAATACTTCTGGTTAATGGGTCCCCTCATGTACTTTTTAGAGGGATGTGTGGATTACGTCAAGGGGACCCCTTAAGTCCATTGCTTTTCTCACTGTGGATGGAGTCCCTCACTGAGCTCTTGGACCTTACAAAGGCAAATGGGCACCATGGGCTTATGGGGCGTGGGTGCCTTGCTGCCCCATTGCACTTAATGCACGGGATGATGTCTTACTCTTCTACAAAGGGTCGGCTCGTACCCTACTCGTCATCAAGGATATGCTTTCTACTTTCTAATCTATCTCTGGGTTGGCTCTGAATACTCAAAAGAGTATGTTGTTTCGCCCAAAGCATTTTAGAGAGGCCCTTGAATGTAGCATCTCTTTACCAATTTCTAGGCACGCCTTGCCTACCTCTTACCTCGAGCTACCTCTTTCCTCTAATTCTGGGCTTAGTGCTGACACCTATGCTCTGGATGATAGGATACGTTCGGCTTTGTATGGTTGGACAGGGAAGGCACTTTCATTTGTGGGCCGCCTGTAGTTGCTGCTCCCGGTCGTTCATGGGATCACTACCTATTAGGCCAACGTGTTATTTCTCCACTTCGTCTCTATCCGAAGAGTGGAGCAATTATGTGCCAATTTCTTTTGGTCGAAAAATATTCATGACATCTCATGAGAAATGACCTGCCTATCCAAGCATGAGGGGGGTTGGGGATTTTTTCGTTATTTACTCTTCGGGATGCCATGGTGGTCTCTTGGGGTTGGAAAACTCTTTCTTAGGAATCCTCTATCTGGTTGCAATTTATGAGGAAGAAATACTTAACTAATGATTCCTTTGGGGGGTGAATCCGAAGAGGGTTTGCACCCGTATCTGGACTGAGATTCTGAAGGCATTCTCGAGGCTTGCAATTGAAGGCTCTAATCATCCATTTGTCTGGATGTTCGACTAGATTGGGTTCTCATTTGTGGCTGCTGTAAAGCTGCGACATCGTAGGACCATGCCCCTGCCATGGGCCACTTGCGTCTGGTCAAGAGGAAGGACTCCTAAATTTTCTTGTACTTTTTACAGAGCTGTGATGGGAAGCCTCCCAACCATGGATAAACTTGCCAAATTCATTATATGTGCATCATCATCGTGCTACCTTTGCTCCCTTGAACGTGATTCACTCCATCATCTAATGTTCAACTGGCAAGTGGTGGTGACTTATTGGGAGGGGGCCTGTAGGAGCTTAAGCTTGCCTACGCCTCCTATGGTCTCGGTCAAAGAATCCTTTGTGTAGATTAGTGCATTCACCGCATCGACTATGCGTAAAAGATTAAGCCTCCTTCTTTCTATAACTATTTGGTTCATTTGGAATGGAAGGAATTTTTGATGGACAAAAGGATCCATCCGTTCGATTGATGTGGTTGGATCCTCGACTGTGAATACAATACTTCTTTTGGAGGAGTAATCCTTGTCCCTAGTTTTTGTTGCCCTAGGGCCTGGTAAACACCTTTTTTAGATTTTTCGTAACTGGTTGTTGCCCCTTGTAATACTTACTCTCAGTTAATACAAGATTTACTCATTAAGCAAATTATATCCTTATTCATTTTAAAATACGAATATGAATGCGGATACGAATATTGACTGATGTGAAAAATGTGTTACCATATACTTAAAAACGAATACGAATGTAAAATGAATATGAATCAGATACTGATAATAACTAAAAGTTTTAATAGATTAACTAATATATACATGTTTAGGATGGTTTAAACATAAAATAAATATACCAGATATAGTATATTCATAATAATTATATCAACAATGGTGAATGCAATCATAGGATGCTATTACACACTGATATACACAAATCTACTACTATACTTATGTACAAAAACGAATATACGAATACAAATGCGAATAATACTGAATGTCAAAGTGATATCCATATTCACATCCATTTAAAGTAGTACAATTACGAATGTCAATATATATATATATATATATATATATATATATATATAACGAATACGATAGAGGATCAGATACGAATATATTCACATTCATTTTCATCCCATCTTATGATGGCATCTATGTCCTTTCATATTTACACTACAAATGCATTTTTCACTGCTACAAATGAGTAATTTGACGAATATTGCTCTTCCATTATGTCACTGGTTGTTGGATATGTGATGTTGACTATTATCCGTTGTAAAATAAAATTTTCAATCCTTGAAATTAGCAATTAATGAAATACACGTTAATACATCGATATGCATTAGTCATGCTAGCTTGCAGTTCATACCGGATTAACTTCGATGTTGTCATTCCTGGCCAAAGATGGAGCCCGAAATTTCCAAAGAAATTCCTTTGTGATTTCGCTACTAGACGGTAAATTCATCTCAAAATCAAGTGCATGCATTTTATTAGTAGAGGGTGGTCCGAAGAGCTGTAAATGACTATCTGTTGTCCTTGACATAATTGTTGATGTATCATGGTTGAAACTCAACAGAGAAAATCAACCTTTGTGCCTTTTGGCTTGATAGTGGAACATATCGACTTGTGTGTAGGCCGACTAAGGTCAAAGCGGAGGGAGCTGCCCTTATGCTATCATGGTGTGCCTTTGGTGGTAGGAAGGATGCTTCCGATCAATTAGCTTCCTGTGGTTGAGAAGATGGATTAGAAGTTGGTTGGCTGCAAATCCGTGTGCTTGTTTAGAGGTGGTAGGCTAGTGCTAGTGAGATCGGTCCTGTCTGTAATCCCTATCATATTCTTGTCAGCTAGGATATTACCTGTGGGCGTGAGTAAGAGATTGAAGAACATTATGAGACATTTCTTTTGGTCACTGGTAGTTCTAATGGATGGCCTTTGATGGATTGGAATACGATTTATCCATCCAAGGATGATGGTGGTCTTGTGGTATGAAGTATGGAGGAGATGAATAAGGTACTGCTTAGTAAATGGATCATGAGAATCTGGGGTGACTGTGACGGTTTAGTGTGCAATCTAGTTCGGGAAATCTATAACTTAGGTTCCTCCTTGCTTGGTCCTGGGGAGGTAGGGGATGCATCCTCACATTTTCGAAGAGGAATTTGTTCTGTAGTGCAGGATATCCGACCATTTATGAGGTCGGTGGTTGGAAATGGGGTTGGTTTTAAATTTTGGTTAGATGATTGGAGTGAAAGAAGTGCTCTTGATGTGAGATTCCCACATCTCCGGGCATTGGCTAGTGACCCGAACTGCTATGTGGTGAATGTGTGGGATGGTCAGTCTTTTCTAACCATAGTTCAGATGTGAACTATTAGATCAGCATTTGGATGAGTTGTTAGTGATTCTTGAAGAGATGGATAATATCGAAGGACACACGACGGGGCATGATTGTTGGTGGTAGTATGATGGAACCTTCTAGGTGGGGAAGGCATACAGGTACCTTAAGGGGCCCATGACTTTTGACCCAAGGGGCTGCGCAGCGGACTGCAGAAGGTTATGGAAATGGAAAATTCCGGTTCGTATAAAGGTCTTCATGTGGTTATTTAGAAGTGGGAGATTGTTAACTGGGATCAGATTGATGCGCTTGATGTAAACGGTGGATCCTGCTTGTCATCCATGTCAGATGGATATCGAGGATGCATATCACTTATTTTACACGTGGAGTAGGTCGATGGATGTTTGGGACCTTTTTTAAAAACCCAATGATAGCAACGTATGGGGTTGCTGGTTTTTAGGAATCTATTGGTGCAAACTAGAATGGGTCAGAGAAGGAGAGGACGAGCCGAATTGCAAGGATATGGGCTATCTGGGTGGCCAGAAACAGGGTGATCATTAGGCATGAACAATAATATGGTGAGAGTATTGTGGCACATGCAAACTCGCTAGTTGAGAGTTGGTCCCTATAGAATAGTCTCATTGTTCGTTGCATGACATTTTACAATATTTTGGTGAATAAAAGGCGAAGATTTTGGGCACACACCTATAAGGTGGAGGTGCTTTTTTCTTTCAAAAAAAAATCAAGTGCATGCAGTACATTCTGCATGCGCATGAATGGTGTAAAATGAATATCCCCCTGTCATGTAAGAGGTAAACGAGCCATGTTCGCAATGACAATCGATTTGCCAGGATGTACAAATCTGTATGAACTAAACTATACTCTATCTCCACAAAGATGGTGGGAAGCATTACAATCCATGATCCCCTTTATTATATATGCCCCGATATAACTGGTAAAAGCAAGGAGTTAGAAGCTACTATGACGGAGGCTGCAACATCTGGAGAACTTGTAGTGGTGTCATTTTTGTCTGTTCTCTAATAATGGAAAGTAATTTTTATAAAAAAACCCAGTAAACTTACAATTTGGCGCAACTATTTCCACAGATATTGTATTAACAAAATATTCTTAAAAAGTTCTTTATTTATGAGAATATACACTCCCACACTACAACAAAATGGGTCTATAGTGGAGTTTTGTTTTTTTTGAAATATATAAATTGTTTCCGTTATTAAATGTATAGTGATGAATATTATTTCTCGTGAAATGATTTTTTTCTATCAGAAGTCAGTAAGGAACGTTATATCCATTGTTATATCATTAGCAAGAGGTATATGTATAACACTTTTCCATTATTTTCAAAAGTTGGGTTAACGATGGCTGGTTTAAGTTTAAAAAAAGAAACAGATAAGCAATGTTGCACTATGCTAATGATATATCAACAAATGCAGCATTTGCTGATTTCAAGTGTAAAAAATCACATCACAACTAATAGTAATGGTTTTAAAAAAACAGCATCACTATTGACTCGTTTTCTCGTGTTGCTATCAATGTGATGTTATCAATGTGATGTTATGTAATACCACCACAATTAACATTTTTAAATAACGAATACTATTCAATATTTTGTGGGATATAAACGAATGTATGTTTACATATATCAAATTATTTAATCCATTATAAATGGATACTGACAAAAATCTTCCTTTAATATCTGCAGATATGTTTATCCACGCCCATCTTAATATATGATTGCATATTTATTTTTGACTCTGAGTAACCAAGTTTTATACCATTTTTCATTATATTTGATATCAGTTTTAATGCATAGTTATAAATTTATTTCTAACTCAATGTAATAAAGTTGTATACCACTTTCATTATATTTGATATTATATGAAATAGGCACACTTAATATATTTGTATCTGATAAACCATTCATATATGGGTAAAATGGGGCTGCCCCCTGGGAGTAGCCAACTTGGCTACTCCCACCCCTATTTTTCCCTCATTTTTTTATTTCTTTGGAAAATAAAAATTTGTATATTCATCACTATATCCCTCTAACATTCTATTAAAATTTCGTCAGAAATATAGACTCCTAGGCCCTCCATCTAGACGTCATTTTTTTCAACGGTCGCAGGATTTTTTAAATCGACCCTGTTTGGATGGAGGCCGTAGGAGTCTCTGTTTCTGACGAAATTTTAACAGAATGTTAGAGGGATATAATGATGAATTTACAATTTTTTATTTTCCAAAGAAATTAAACAATGAGGGAAAAATAGTGGTGGGAGTAGCCAACTTGGCTACTCCCAGGGGGCAGCCCCATTTAACCCTTCATATATATATATATATGTATATATATGTGTGTGTGTGTATATATATATATATATATATATATATATATATATATATATATATATATATAAGGGAGAAACTTCAAATGATGCATGATCTCACCATATATATGATGAACTACCCTTAATTTTGAGAACTTTCCAATATATTTTACATATATGTATATATATAAGCTATGAAAGTAAAGTGATGGAAATAAATGAATATAAAACATTCAATATATATTGGGATTTTTACCCGGCAAACCCTATAATCTTTGTCAATTACCTCTACGATCTTTGAAACATCGTAATTTCTCCGTAGACCCTGTAAACTTGCGAACTCTTACCCCATGAACCCTGTGGTTAACCCTCATCCATTTACCCGTTAAAATTAACCAGATTCCATTACATTCTTTCATATTATACCTATTTTATTTATCGAATTTACATGAATTGCCTCTCCCTCTCCCCCTCTTCCTTTTCCTCACCATCCACCGCCTCCACCTCCACCGCCCTCGTTGCCGCCCTGCCCCCAGCTGCCCAGATCGCATATGCTGGCGGCGCGCTCGGAGCCCCCCGTCCCTAGGTCGAAGCCTCCCCTCCCCCCTGATCGCCACCCCGCTCGAAGCCCCCTCCTCGCCGCCCTGCCCCCCGGGCCGCTCGAAACCATCCCTCCGCCTCCCCTGGCTCGAAAGCCCCTCCTTTTTTTCTCCTTCACTTCCCTGTTGTTCTTGGAGAGAATCGGTTGGGTTTGACTTGGTCACGAGGGAAACCGGAAGCTGCTGGTCGGTGAGGAATTGGAGGTGCATCGGTCCGCATGGATTGTCGGCGTGCAAGTGGTGATCTGGGTTTTGTATTTCAACGGGTACCAGATACGTGCACTGCGTGAAAGAATACCCGTTGCAACGTCGACGCTACTAACTATTGTGATAGAAGACCCCCCCAGTCGCCACCCCGCTCGAAGACAACCCCCCTTCCCCGCTGCTCCACCGCCGAAGGCCAGGCGTGCCGCAACGCCTACGTTTCCGCTACTTCCTTTGAGCCCTTCCCTTCCCCATGGCTTCGATTTCTCTGCCTCCTGTTAAATCCAGTCGACGTTGCTGTATTGTAAGGTTCTGCCATCAATGGATTGGAGAAGGGAAGTGGAGATGAAGAAGAAGATAGAAGAAGGGAGGAGGAAGACAGGAAGAATTTCAACCGTTAGATTTTATATGGTTTGATTAACTCAGTTTTAACCCACTCAAGTTAGGTCAAGATGTGTCAATTTAACGGCAGCGTTTGTGAGGTAAGACGGAGCAAGTTTATGAGGTCCAGAGAGGAATTACGATGTTTCAAAGATCGTAGAGGTAATTGGCAAAGATTATAGGGTTTGCCCTAAAAATCCCATATATATTTGTAACCGATATATAGGTAACGCATCGTCCCACTCCAAGTATAGGTAGCCATTCTCTCTCTCTCTCTCTCTCTCTCTCTATATATATATATATATATATATATATATAGGAAAAACTTGAATTGAGGTGGCGCCTCATTGCAAACATGGTGCGACACTCAATTAGACCCGTCAGATTACCATCGACGGCCATAGTAAAAACCGCCTTTGGAGAGTCGATACCACTACGACTCTATTAATTGGAATTTGCTATTTATAGAAAATTATCATATTCTATTAATGACGACAGATATTGTGTAAATCAATCGAATTCCTATTTTTTAGCGGATTGGTTATGTTCGAATTGAATTCTATTTCTTCCTAAAATACGATTTCTTCCTTAACGTTTCATTCAACCAGTATTCACAACTTGGAGACATACCTCCGTGAAATTACATGGAAATCGGCGAAACAGTAGATACGGAATTTTACAGAGATAATGCCCAGGTAATGTACGGTTTTCATTTCCGGTTAATAATTTTATTTATGCAAATCACGAGAAATATTGAAATTATGCGGAAAGACGATCTTGTTCTTGAATCGAAGTCGTATTGTGCTTTAATATTTTGGGTTTTTTATGTTAATATGTGACATTATTATATTTTGTTTCTCCAGTTATCTGACGGAGAGGGTGAACTTATTGGACTCGGGGCACGAACTGATGTTTCTCCAGTTCAACCAAGTATGCTGAGCTAAACATATGTTTGAAAGCTTTGCAGCCTTTGTTCATTTATATGTTCTTGTTATAAAAATTTGCAAATTACGTAAATTATGTATATTTGATGGTATAGTTCATTATTTTACATTAATGAACTACAATTTACAATCTTGAACAACATTTTACATTATATGTCGTTGTTAACAAAAATAACTAATTAAAAATAACTAATTTTTGCAACTGCATTTCTAATAAATTTCAGATAACTGCTCTATCAGTGACCCCGTCAATGCTATCACACCGCATATAGGCCAAATATTTCTATCTATTCAAGATGCATATAACTTTTATGAGGCATACGCAACTGAGATTGGATTCAATGTTAGGAAAACAAGCTCTAGAGTTGGTAAAGATAAGATTTCCAAGGAGCGCAAAGTTATATTTAAATCTTTTGTTTGCTGGAAAGAGGGGTTTTCTAAAAATACAGATAAATCAATGTCAGTGGACAATGCAAGAAGTGATGAGAGTGATGAATGTATATTTTATAAGGAGGAGCGCCGTGTTGGCATATCAAGGACTGGGTGCAAAGCTTTCATGTCTGTATCATATAGGCATGATCTCAATGATTGGTTTGTATCGAATTTTGAACCTGATCACAATCACAATCTTGTTTCTCCATCTAAACGCAGATACCTCAGACCAAATATACGTTTTTCAAAAGCCACTAAAATGCTTGTGAAGTCAATGAATGATGTAAATATACCTGTATCCAAGCAGTCAGCTTTCATAAACATGTCCAGTGGTCAAGTTGGTAGCATTGTTCGAGATATTTATAACTTGAACAGAAAGGAGAATAAACAACGTATTGGGATGGATGTGCACCTTCTAATTGAACATTTTGAAAGTTGTAAGGCCAATACCCCTGAATTTTACTATGCGTACACAACCGATGATGATAACAGGCTTACTCAGTGTATATGGATTGATAGTGCCTCCATTGAGGATTACAAATTATTCGGAGATACAATATCGTTTGACACAACATATAGGACCAATGAATACAACCTGGTATTTGGATCTTTTTGTGGTGTTAACCATCACGGTTACACAATCTTCTTTGGGAATTCGTTCATGAGCAGGGAGACAACCGAGTCATTCTCGTGGTTATTTGAGAGATTTCTAGAAGTAATGAGCAAACATCCAGTATCTATAATCACAGATGAAGATCCGGCAATCTGTGCAGCTGTTAGGATATGCTTACCACATACTGTTCATAAATTCTGCACTTGGCATATAATGGCCAAGCTTAAAAGTAAGCTTGGAAAGATTAAAAAAATTAAACGAAGTTCTATCTGCGTTTTCCATAGTTGTATGGAAAAGTATAACTATAAGAGAATTTGAGCAGGGTTGGTGCAAGATAATTGATCAGTATGATCTTTCATCTAATGTCTGGTTGAACGAGAAGTATAGTATAAGATTTAAATGGATTAGTTTATATCTTAAGGATTTTTTTTGGGCTGGTCAGCGTAGTACACAGAGGAGTGAAAGTATGAATGCATTTTTGCAGCATCACATCACTAAACAGAACTCCTTGCTAGAATTTGTCTATAGATTTCAAAGTGCAATTCAACGACGCAGGGAAAGAGAGAATGACCTGGATAACATGGGCGATGTTTATACTCCAAAATCAAACTTCAAATGGAAGATGGAGGTACAGATGGTTCGTATATACACCAAGTTCATATTTTATAAATTTCGATATGAATTGAACGAAGTGAAGGAACTTAATGTTCGAACGCATATGAACTCCCTGGATTACTGTCAGTATTTTGTGTCATATATTGGGAAGTCTGATGAAGAATTATGTGTTTCATCGTCAACGGAAAGCGACGTTCTTGTTTGTGAATGCAAGAATATGCAATTCTTTGGATATCCATGTAGGCACATACTTGCAGTATTGAAGATACAGAACATGGAGCGTTTGAATGAGGAATATATAATGAAAAGGTGGACAAGAACCATTAAAAAATCAGGAAAGTATCCTATTTATGTGACAGTTGCACACCAAGAAAGGTCGTCTCAGCTAAATCAATTGTGTTCTCATATTATTTCAGCTTCTGTTGAACATGATGAGGATATATTCTTATTTGCCAAAGAAAGATTAAGTGACTTATGTAGCAGCATTGATCGCATGATAAGTAACAAACCTTCGTCGAGTTCTACAACAGTGAACAATACAAATGTTCCAGATATGATTACGGAACCAGCTGTTAAAGAACCTAACGTTGCTAGAACGAAAGGAAGTGGTCGTGGTGGTAGACCTAAGGGCGTTGGCAATCGTATAAGATCGGAAACTGAAATGAGAAGAAACAGAGGCCGACAATGCAAATCTTGCCTCAAATACAATGTTGGTCACGATTCCAGGAATTGTCCTAATAACAAATCTGCCAGTCATGGTAAATATTTATCATTCGTTGTTTATTGATATGTGTTTTTATCCACTAATCTTTGTGTTTTATTGTGCAGTTGAGAATGAATGAAATTAAGGTGATTTGATCAAATTTTAATAAAGTAAGATTATATTTTTTGATAATTTGTTGCCACATTTTATACAGCTAATATAAACCATATTAATATTGCTTATTATTTTCCTTTTTATTCTGTCTGTGTCTGCAGGTTTCCAATCTTCTGAAAGATTCATGGATGCAAATGACCTTTGAAGTTTGGATGCTTATTAGACTTAGATTATCTATTTATATGTATGTTTGATGATTTCTGTTTTTTGATCATTCTTTTGTAGAATTCAAACAATGTGTTATTTATGTTCTATCAGATCAGATGTATCCCTTGGTATTATCATATCATTGAATTTATCTATTTATGTTCTATCAGATCAGATGTATCCCTTGGTATTATCATATCATTGAATTTATCTATTTATGTTCTATCAGATCAGATGTATCCCTTGGTATTATCATAACATTGAGTATTTCAGATGTATCCCTTGGTAGTATCATAACATTGAGTAAGCCAGTTGATTATAAAGTTGGTCATAAATCATTAATGAAGATTAAGAAACAATTAGTAATCAGCATGCACCAATCATCGTGATGTTATTCTTTAATATAGGAAGTTTTTCTATTATTGGAGAACTCTAATTTTTCAATAATTTACATACCGCGTTATTATTTTACAAAACGTTATCATATTTTACAAAACGTAACAATATTTTACAACTATTTTATTGTTTGAAAGATTGAATTAGATGAAGGGTTCTTTGATGAAAGGTTGCAACTTTCTGAAAGTTTCATTATTTTACGACTAGATTACTGGCTGAAAGTGTCCAATTGTTAACATAATTGTTTCCATACAAATGACCAATTGAAATACTTTACGTAAATTTTAATGATTTTAGAAATATGTAGATGATATGAAGAATAACAAACAATTAGCAATTATCGTGCACCCCTCATTGTGATGTTAATCTTTAAAGTAGAAGAAGTTTTTCTATCATTGAAAAACTCTAATCTTACAAGGAAGTCTTTTATTTATAGAGAGTTGCAATGTATCTCATATGTTTTACAAATATATTCAATATTTTACATAGCACGTTATTATTTTACAAAGCGTTATCATATTTTACGAAAAGTGACACGTCCTTTCAAATTTCAGACGTCGGTTATACTGACTGTTGAATGGTTATGGGAAAGTGGAAATAATGATGACGATAGTACTTCGGATATTGGAGCAGGGTTTTCGGCAGGAGATGGTAATTTTTTGGCCCTTTTTCGAGACAAAAAGTGACGTTTGGCATTTCTTTAATATATATAAAGCGAGATATGCTCTTGTTGTCAACCTACATATCAAAGGAATGGCGACTTCCATTGTGTTCGGGCGGCAACTGGAAGGAGCAGTATTTCAACACCAGGTTTTTAAATCTGAAGCTTTATTTTTCCTTCTCGAGTCTTCAGATTCGTTGCTTGATGTGCTTATGAATGAGTTGGAGAATGAGGAGAATGAGTTCATGTTCTTATATAAAAGGCTTGGGATAGCAGAGTCCAGATTCTTTGATAATGTCTATCCCTTCAAATTATTGGCAGCCAAATACAGAATGAGTCTTATTAGTCAAAGAAATTTTTTAAATGCTCATTTGATTCTGGGAAAAAGTGTAGTCTTAATGATGGAAGCAAGGCATGACTTCTGGAAGTACAATTTCGACATAGATGAAATTATTCCGCCTATTAAATTTCAGTTCTTTAATCTGATGATCAGAACTATTTCTCTATTAATCATCCGAGTCAATTCAGATTGGGAATTATACATTAATGTTGGGAATGCTTACTTGGACTTAATGGAATACTGGTATGAACTATACCATGCGGGTGTTGGTCTCATGACTGATATTTCTATCTACCAGTTCTATTGGAAACTTTTGGTTGATTTTGACTCCAGATGCAGTAATGACTATATTCAGCACTGTTCAACGCCAGATTTTGTTGACTTATTAATGTGCTCGCTACTAAGGGAGTCAATTTATTCTCCGATTACGGAAGAAAAGGGTTCACCTGATTTATATAAATCAAAAATTTATGAGAACTATTATTTCTCTTTCAAAGATATTCCAAGGCAGAAAAATATTGAATCTTTTTTCCACAATAACTCTGAGAGGGATCTGTTAGAATGGAAGCTGGAAGATGCAAAATTGATTCTGATGGAAGTGTTTAATGCCTTATTATCCCTACAAAAAAATTTCCTGGATGCTGATGGAAGAGTGATCAATAGGAAATATACTTTAATTTGGGTCATACATGTTAATTGGATGGGATATCCAATTCATAACTGGATTACTGATTGGCAAAAAAGGAAGAGGGCACTGGAAAGAGGCACTAAAAGAAAAAGGACAGAAGAAGCTGATATTATTGGGTACTTAAAGCCTGGATGACTCCTTGGCGATGAACTAAGGAAGTGCACGTATCCATTGGATACGTGAAAGTCATTATGAAGGAGGCAAATACAAGCAGGAAGAAAACCCAATTACTGGGAAGAAGATGGCTAAGCAAATGTACTCTGTGCTGGGTCTGTGAAGACCATATTCTGACTTAACAACAGATTGTATTGTAGTTACTTTTTTGTATCATCTCCTGTTCTAGATGAATCTTATATGTAATCCCCCATGAAGGGCTCCTCTTGTTCTATCATGGTTGATGAAATAAAAGGCAGGTACCTTGGCTGCAAAAACCAGGTTTTGGAAAAAAAATACAACATGTAACATATAGTCAATGCAAACATAGCTTACTCCTCAGATTTAAATGAAATGTTTGGTTCTAAAGAAGTTATAAAGAAGAAAATGTGGAAACCTACACAATTTAAGACAATTAAAGACTACATAGTTCTGACTTAAAATAAAAAACCCTAATATGTCATTTAGCTTTATCATTGTGTCGCCGAGTTCTCTATGTGACCACACGTCAACAACAATGAAGCTATTTCAGATCTGAATCTGTCGATATCATCGTAGGTGAAGTCCAACGCCCTTCCTTCACATAAGTACTCCATCATCTTCATCACGTAAATCCCACAATCCAGACTCTGTGAAGGTTGCTGCGGGCAATCTTGCACGTAAATGATCTCCCAACCTGCAAGGCAGTCATCTGGTATGCTGTCCATGAAGTACTCAGAAATCCATCCATGCTGACATGTAATTAAAAAAGAATGTTATTAACAGTCAATCAAGAAGTTTAGCTTACTTTAATTATCTCATACCCATTTCAATACATCCTTCTTATGGAATTTTGTTCCTTTCATAGAATTGTATGAAAGGAACTTTCTTGCTTTAAAATCGGTAACAAGAAGGTGCCAATGGTTTCTTGTGTGGATAACAGTGAAGATTTTATCCAACTCTGGCATGAATAATCCCTCTTTGTATAGCTCTTCAAGCTTATCAAATTCACTTTCTGTAGCATTGACCACCGGGTTCACAAAATGTTGCTGAAAAAATACAAGTAATAATACTAAATTATGATGATTAAAGATATTTGAGATTAATTACATCAGTAATCATAATCTCACCATTTGAAATATGGGTGTGAAACAAATGGGAGAAGACCATTAGTTGTGCAGTATTTATGGTGCAGCACAACCATAAACATGTCGATTATCTACAATATCAAAAACAATTTGGTCATAAACAAATATAAAATGGTAGATATTATAAACATACGTACCGTATCCTCAATCATTCTTTCGTACAAGAAGTTATGAATATCCCTTCCTTTACAACTCCGATTTCCCGGAGTGAAGTATGTGGCGTTTAATCTGATGAATTTTATTTAATTAAGATTATATATCTAAAGTTAATGATTTCTACATATAAAAGATGAAATCTGTTGTAAATTACTTACTTGTCGGCAGGATCGCGAAGAAATTCTTGGATCGTTTTCTTTGTCTGTTCGGACACTTTTTCGTAACCAATGAAATCGGTTACTAGATCGCAGAGATACTGATTATTATTCAATCAATTATAGTCAAGGTTAGAAACAGTTGATATCATAATTATAATATACATAGTTGTGAATTCAATGACCTAAAAGGATTTGTTTTATTTTTCAGTGGCTTACCTCACTGCATGTGTCACTCTCTTATCTTCCAATTTCCTCTTTCCCTTGCTTCTCTGCTTCTTGTACAAATTTTTTTGCCTCTCTTCTTTGTTTCAATCTTTTTATTATTGAGCTCTGTTGCACAGTGACTTTTTTTCTCTTTTTTCTTTTTGTAATAGGCTGTGTGTTCTCATTTTCTGATTTTGAATGGTCACCAATTTTCAGATCGAATGAAGGCATGTCACTCTTGAGAGGTGAATCTTTTTTTGTTGTATCTTGAGATTGATACAGTGGATCTTCATCACAGATTTCAAATATCAAATTCTGACGTCTTTCTCCGATATCTGAGTCACTAGGTTCCAAATCTCCTGCATTGACATCAGATACATTTCGTGTTGTTGCATCCATCCCTTGGTCATTGTCATCAATGTCACCTTCATTTTTATTTCCAGATATATTCTCCAAAGTTTCTTCTGAATCTAATGTTTTATGACCAAGATCATTCATATCACGATCAGGAACCATTTTTATTTTTTCATTCAGCTCCGTAATCATAGTTGTCAACCTAATATTCTCCTTCTTCAATTCTGAATTTATTCTGATATGTTCTTCAACTTGTATCCTATATGTTTCACTTATTTCTTTGATCTTCTCTTTCAGCTCCTCTATCTCAATCGAAAATGCATCACACATACATGTTTTTTGTTTCTTTTTTTTACAATGTCTGCACTGGAAACCCCATCATCTTTTTTTTGGACAGTCATTTCTCCCAGCTGTTGCTTTCCTTTCCTTTTTAAAGTATCATCTGGTACTGGGATTGGCTGTACGATCAAAATTTCAGGTCTTCTAACAGCAAAACCATCCATTGTAAACTTCTCAAAAGGAAAGACATACTCGTCTGCTCCTATCTTTACAATTTCATTTTTTTGAAGTTGTAAAGCAGGCAATATCTATATAAACAAGATAATTTATTATTGGAAAAAAAATCAAATTACGAGTCATTCAGTATTTTATTAATCATCTCAAAAAGGCTTACTTGATCACAACTTATTGAAACCAATGCTCTTGAAACTCCTTTGATTGGTCCAGCCCACTTCCTTATTCGTGGCCTAAGATCTCTACTGACCACAAGATCCTTGCAGCAATACTCCATCATCCATACCTGATACATTGGTGTTATTAATATTTTTTTTATCATTTAATAAAATATATTTTCAAAATACTCACATATAAGCAGGCAACACATCCTGTAAGGTAACCAAGAGTTACCCTTGATGAACCTGCTCTTCTCTTCTGAACTCTACTCACAACATCATCCATGTTGAATAGTATCATCCTTGCTACAGCCCCAGACCAGTTAAAGTATCTTGTATCTTTAAGTGATTCTACGTAGTGTAACAAATCTTTCGGAAAAGAATATGAACTGTCTGGGAAAAGGAATGTCGCAAACATCAAAAGTATCAAGCATGTAACATAAATAGAGACAGAGTTGTCATCATCTCTATTGTAGTAGTCCTCGAGTATGTTATTCAACTTCCTTCTATTGAAAATCATTCCTTCTGCAAACATTTTCTGAGATATAAAAGATTTCCATTGAAGGTGTCTTCCTCTCACTGTTATTGAAAATCCGGAGCTTGGCAGGCCCAAAATTGCCCCAACTTCTTCATCACTGAAACTCACTACCTTGTTCCCAAATCTGAAATTTCTGCCTCCTTGGTATTGCTCAACCAACCATTGAAGATTTTTTCTTTGTATGTCAACATGGCTAATGTTAATTATTCTCCCAAAAGCTGTCTTTGACAGTAGTGCTTGTTGTTTGGGCGTGGGTCTATGGTTATCAATGAACTGAACAAAATGTTCAATGTAGCACCTATGTTGTACATAACCTTTGCCTAAAGAAGAGAAAAAATATATTGTGTTTGAAATAATCAGTGATTTTGTACTTACAAATAAAAAACCCAATTTATTTATAAGTAAAAAAAAGTACTCATACTTCCAAAATCATCATTAAGCTTCAGAGCATCCTTATCAACATCGAATTCCTTTGTTTTGATAAATTGTAGTTGTTGTCCTTCTGTTCATACCAGTTACCAGAGATAAATTTTGTCTAAAATTCTTAAAATAGTCGTATAAAAATGAAAATATACTTACTTTTGATTTGCTGCTTCAGCCGATGGATCTGGAGTTCCATCTTCGCACCCCCACTGTATTGATCTGAGTCTTCATCCCGTTCCCTCGTTGGTTCAACCAGGTTGGATTGCATCTCCTCCATCGTCGCCTGATGTCCCTCTTTTCTCCTAAGATAGTGATTTCTCTAGTGGAAGCTCTCTCCTGGATCGAATAGCTAGAAGATCGCCCGGCTTGCCGTCGTCGCCCTTATGCGGTAAGTTCTTTTTGATTAATTTGAAATTAGGTTTTCTTGTAACTTTATTTTATGAATATACTTCATATGTTAATTTCCTTAAATTCGATTCAATTTACTCACATAACTCTTTATTTGAATTATTGGCAATTTTGTATTTTTTGAAATTAAAAGGGAGCTCGTTTTTGGTTTTGTCTAAAAATAGAAAGAATTTGAATTTTTAAATTACAAATTGATTTATCTTAATCAATGAGTTCATTTCCCCTTTTTCCTTTGCTCTTCAACCATTGGTAGCTAGATTTTGCTTTTGAGAATCATTTCTGCTTTATCTTCTCCAAGTCTAAACAGGTCAGTATTTTATCTTCATCTACTCAATATGTTTGTTCTTCATCTTTTTTTCCTTTGTTTAAAATTTCAGTATATGTTTTCATCAATCTTTATGCACAATTTTAATGTAAAAGATTCATTTTTGCGTTTAGCGTTTGATTCTTTGAATCAGACATGTGTTTCTCGCAAAAAATTATTCATATCATCTGCAATCTCATTCTAAAGCGAGATTTTCCTGTTGTATATAAAATCACTAATTTAATTTTTCAAATCCGTAATTCAGGATTTCATACATTGTTTAGTTATCAATGCTTATGTTCTCTATTGAAAGCATCAAAAATTTCAAAAATAAAATTTTTAATATGTTATATAATTCAAATTTCACCATGAGAGCATCATTGTCAGCATGTACCATGTATATCTTCCCATTTTATTTGTAGAATCGGGAACATAAAACCAAGCGGAAATTCAAATTGTAGAATAGAAGCTGACGATGTAAAATATAACATGCTTTTGTAGAATATAGACTGATAATGTAAAATAGATTCAACATTGGCAATTACTTAATGCAAAATGTAAGAGAACTCAGTAAAATACACTCAAATCTTGTAAAATAAATTTTACATTTCTAATATATTAACATACAAGTGTAAGTATAGGTGATCAAGATTCTGAGAAAATAAATATACATTCCTATACGTTACGTTCATATATTAATTGAGATATACATAAACATAATAGTGTAGCCTTTTGTAAAATATACAATTTATACGTAAAATATGAAAAGTGTTGGTAAGCTTTTTTAAAAGTTTGTAAAAAATATTCTACAGTTATCATAATGACATTGTAAAATATTTTATAAAATTGTAGTTGTCGTTTGTATCGTGTAAATTATATGTATAAAACGTAATTCAATGTTACATTTCCTTATTTCTAAATTTCTAATTATGTATATGCGTATACGAGAGTTTGCAATGTCTTTTTCAATTTCGTATTTTATTACGCAGCCGAATGTAATTTTTTTTACTTAATATGTGTAAAATATGTCTACGTCTTTTAGCATTTTTTCCGTATAAGCGGTAGATTATATGCTGTAAAATATGACATAAAGATGTAAAATAGCACAATATTTTGTAATATCATAACAGATTACCTCAAAATAAGTTGCTTTTAATCAACCGAGATTTTGCCCAAATGCTGTGTTCTTAACCATGCTTATTTGCTAAATATAGAATGATTAGTGACGTGTAATATTTTATTTAGCATTAATTTAACCATCCCTCATTTTAGGAATGTTAGTTGTCACGAAAACCACATAGTGGTTTCAATCTCCTTCTTACAATCTTCATCCCACGGCCTAAGATGAAACCTTTCCTTAATCAAGGAAAGGTGCCACCTCAATTCAAGTGCTCCCTATATATATATATATATATATATATATATATATATATATATATATAAAGTCCCTTCCAATAAGATGAACCTTTCCTGCACCAATGGAAAGTCCATCACAAGATCCATTAGATCTTAATCTAACGGTTTGTTATAAAAAAAGGCATTTTAGTCCACATGTTTTCACTTCGAAATTTAATTCCATTTTTGAATTTGAATTTAATTTAAAAATATTATTTTCCTTCAAATTGAATTCTATTTTTGAATTTGAATTTAATTTACACATTTTGTTTTCCCTTTTTAGACCGTCTGATTTGGTAATTTTTTGTTGCTATTTATTCGGTGAGGTTTTGCCAACATGGTGGTATTTCCGTACTATACAAAATAGCAGAACTCTTTGTAAAATTTGCACAGACATTGTAAAACTGTATCATACATTGTAAAATAAAATCACAGTTAGCGAGTTATATTATTTTAATTGTAATTTCAATAATATTATTGTAAAAGTGCATATAGGTTTTGTAATATTTTTATGAAGAACGGCAAAAAAATAAAGTAGTAAACCATCAATTACTAAAAGGAAAAAGATAAGTGTAAAAGAATTGAGATTGTGAAAAACGATCTTGTATTGTAAAAAATATCTTAGATTGTAAAAAAAAATCTGAAATTTGTAAGAAAGAAACTGAGATTGTAAAAAAGTAATATGATATCATAAAAACAATATCGAATTGTAAGAAACAATTTGAAAATGTAGGAAACAATCTGCGATTTGCAAAAAAGAAATGATTTAAGATTGTAAAAAACGATCTTGGATTGTAAAAAAAGAGTCTGAGATTATAAAAAATTGATCTCTGATTGTAAAAATTGGGCGTGCCCTCCTCCTGCATATACCCCTCCTCCACCCTCACCTCCTCCCTTCTCCTCCACCGACGTCACGTGTGCTGCCACCTCCTCCTCCATCACCGTCATGTGCGTAGACGGAAGGAGGCTTAAACGCGTGCGCCACCATCTCCTCCACACCCTCGTGCACCCCAATCATCATTGCAGCAATAAGGAAAAGCTCTGCCTATTGCAGTGCTGCACCACAAACCGAAGAAGATAAGGAGGCGGACCGCTCCATGGACGTCGACGTGCTCCGCTTGTTGCACGCCTCCTACGAAGCCAAGCTCGATGGCAGCATGATGTTCCTCATTTTTGGAATGATGACGGTGGCATGGAGAGAGGGAGAGAGAGGGGATAATTGTGGAGATTAATTTTGCATTCTAAATATAGAATATGCAAAAATGACCATAATGGATTTTTCAACATTAAAAATATATACATAACGAGCCATTAATTATGACCATAGGATTGATTACAGATGGATACGATGAGTGTCTTTCCTTGCACCCTAGAAAGGTGCACCTTATTGGATATATTTCCATACACACACATACATATATAGCTAGATAGATAGATAGAGAGAGAGAGAGAGAGAGAGAGAGATGGGGCTGCCCCCACGCCGTTTTTGACATTTTTTTATTTTTTTTGAAAAATATCGTCATGTATATTCATTCCTATATCCCTCCTATATGCCATTCAAATTTCGTCAGAAACAGAGACTCCTATGACCTCCATCGAGATGGTGTCAATTTAAAAAATCATGTTACCGTTAAAAAATGACTGTCTCGATGGAGGCCGTAGGAGTCTCTGTTTCTGACGAAATCTGAATGGCATATAGGAGAGATATAGGGATGAATATACATGACGATATTTTTCAAAAAAATAAAAAAATGCCAAAAATAGTGGGGGGAGGGGGGGGGGAGCAGCCCCATTAAACTCATACATACATACATACATACATACATACATACATACATACATACATACATACATACATACATACATACATACATACATACATACATACATACATACATACATACATACATACATACATACATACATACATACATACATACATACATTACATACATACATACATACATACATACATACATACATACATACATACATACATACATACATACATACATACATACATACATACATACATACATACATACATACATACATACATACATCCATGCATGCATGCATGCATGCATCCGCATACATGCATCCATGCATACATGCATCCATGCATGCACATGCATGCATGCATGCATGCATGCATACATACATGCATACATACATACATACATACATACATACATACATACATACATACATGCATGCATGCATGCATCCATGCATACATACATACATACATACATACATACATACATACATACATACATACATACATACATACATACATACATACATACATATAAATTTGGAAAAAATGGGGCTGCCCCCGCCCCATTTTTCGTCAATTTTTTTTATTTTTTTGAAAAATATCACCATGTATATTCATCCCTATATCACTTCTATATGTCATTCGAATTTCATTAGAAACATAGACTCGTAAGGCCTCCATCGAGATTGTGTCGATTTAAAAAATCTTGTTACCGTTAAAAAATTGACTGTTTGGATGGAGGCCATAGGAGTCTCTGTTTCTGACGAAATTCGAATGGTGTATAGAAGGGAAATAGGGATAAATATACATGGTAATATTTTTAAAAAAAATAAAAAAATTGTGAAAATAAGGTGAGGTAGCCATGTTGGCTGCCCGCGTATCATTTTCGACGTTTTTTTTACATCGTCATGTGTATTCATCCATATATCCCTCCTATATGCCATTCGAATTTCGCCAGAAACAGACTCATATGGCCTCTATCCAGACAAACATTTTTAACGGTAACAAGATTTCTTAAATCGACACCATCTCGATCGAACCCGTAGGAGTCTCTGTTTCTGACGAAATTCAAATGGCATACAGTAGGGATATATGGATGAATATACATGGTGATATTTAAAAAAAATAAAAAAAATGCTGAAACAGGGGGACGGGGCAACCTCATTAAATCCTGTGTGGTTGTGTGTCTATATATATATGGGAAAAATGTGTATGCCCCCTTGGGGGAGCTAACTTAGCTCCCCCGCCTTATTTTTCACGTATTTTTATTTTTTTTGAAAATAAATTCCGTGTAAATTCATTATTAAATCCCTATATTATGTCATTAAAATTTAGTGCGAAACAGATATTCCGACGGCCTCCATCTAGATGGGGTCAATTAAAAAATCCCGTGACAGTTAAAAAATGACTATCTGGATGTTGGCTGTAGGAGGCTCTGTTTCACACGAAATTTGAATAAAATAATATAGGGATATAGTGACGAATATTCACGGAAAAAATTTAAAAAAATGAAAAAGGGAGAAAATGAAGGTGGGGAAATCTAAGTTAGCGCCTCTTGGGGTAGCCTGATGAGCCGAAAATCCCACAAGACCCGAGTAGGGATAAAATAAGTCAGGGGTAGTTGCGACCCGGATCTCGCAGATCGGACTCAACAAGAAAAAGAGACCACCAAATCAAAGATAAATCGATAAAACACGAATAGCGGTCTTCGCTATTTATTTAACCTGGTATAGCGACCAGGGTCGAACTCAAGGAGCATGGATTGGTCGGATCGACCTACGAAGTAGTCAAAAAGATAAAATGAAAGACACAATATTTTTTATGGATTTTATGTATTTTTAAATTTTTTTGTGTTTTTAATTATAAGAGAAATATAAGAGAAATGATAAAAAGGGCAGATTCAACAACTTATTAAACACTAAAAATGCTCAGAAAATTCAAATAAAATTATTTTTGTGTTTTTGATATTTTTAAGTGTTTTTGGTGAATTGTTCAGAATTTTCTAATTTTTAGTTGATTTTATAAAAATCATGAAAGAGAAAAACAAAGAATCAATGTGCAGCCAGACTTGAAAGGCTAATTAAAAATATCTAATTAGTCTATAAAAGTCTGAAGTAATTTTTATGAAAACTAGATATAAAAACTAAGCTACAGAAAAAGAGTTTGCATTTTTTTGAATTTTTTAGAATTTTTAAAATTTTTTATAAGAGCTTTAGGGTTTTGTGATTTTTAGGGATTTTGTAAATCCAAATGACATAAAAATTGGATAGAAACTTAAAAACAAAAAACAAGCAATCCCTAATTTTTTGGAATTTTTAGAAAAGTGTTTATATTTTTAATCGATTTTCTATTCCAGACAGTAGCAAAAATGAAGATTTTCGATTTTCTAAAAGTAGTAAAAAGCAATAAAGTGTTCCAAAAAATTAGTGAAATTTTTACACAGTGGCAGGAGCCACGTATCCAAATTTCACTTGATTTGGAGTTTATTAATATTTTATTCAATCACTACAAAGGATACAACACATAGGGACCTAAGTGATAGAAAACATAGTTATGAGGGCTAATATGTAACACGCGCAAAAACTATAAGGGAATCAATGCAAAAATCGCATCAATTTCCACACATATCGAATACAGCATGCACAGGGGTATAAATGAAATTTTCAAAACTTAAATTTAAATCCAGAACACCCACAAACTTCAATCCAGATAATGCAAATAGCCAAAAATATCACGTGTCGAAGCACGTGTCTCACACAAACAGGGACTGAATAGCAAATAGTCTAAACAAGAGGTCCAAACATGCAAATAACCCAAGAGTGCAAACTTATTTTATAGACTAAACAAAAAAACTAAATAAACTACAGGGGTATGGGTGCAAATTACCCAGCCGAGCACGTGAGAGGCGCGTGCGTGCCAAGTGTCGAGCGGTGGATAGATGCTGATGAACGTTCCTGATGATGCCCTCTGGAGGATCCAACGATGCTGGCACAAGGGCGAACGTGGGTGAAATGTGGCCGTCAGATTGTGGATCTAACGGCCTGACAGTGGCAGACCACGTGCGTCTGTGATGAAGACTAGCGTAGAGGAGCGATCCGACGACTGCGAGAGGATCAGGAAGAACACCTCCTGGGTGAGTTTTCCTAGCGATCCGGAGACGATCCAGAGGGCCGATAGAAGATCGGAGAGTGGTTTCCTTCTCGCGATGGCGTGTTGCATCGGGTGTTGGCCTCTGATGAAGGCCCCAACGGTCGGATCCTCTGACGAGGGGGAAGCGACCTGGAGTAGCTCCGACGAAGGGTGGAAGCGCGGCCAAGGGGGGTATCTCGAACTTATTGACCTGCAAAACGAAGCTCTTACTCGGAGGGATACTCCGTCATAGGTTATTGGCAAAACGACGAAGAGAAGCGGCGTGGATGGGCTACGGGGGGTTCCGACGAGGGCGATGAATGGAACCCGACTCGATCTGGGCGCAGATGGTCCAGCTCGAGGTGATTAGATTGCATTGGGAAGATGGCGATGGGTCGAGGAGTCGATCTACACGGCTAAGGTGGGGTGGCAAAGCTCTGGCCACTGGGGTGGAGCAGGCGGAGCTGGAAGGATAAGATCGAACCTAGATGATGAAATGAAGCCTAAGGGGACTACATGATGGTGGAAGTCAACCGGGGAGGAGACACTGGTTCTCCGGTGATCTTCGCCAGAGGCTCGAGCTCTGCCGGCGGCGGAGCACGACGACAAGGGTCGCCGGACCTGGGATAAACACCTCCAAACACTCTCTCAACCACTCTCCTCACTCGCTGTCACTCGAGGAAGATGATGGAGGTCACAGGGATCAAAGATAGTGGCCGAAGGTGCGGCTAATGGAGGAAGAAGATACCTCTATATACTGGCGGGGATCCGGCAAAGATGGAGTCGGGCAGGGCATTTTGGTGCACGGATCCCTAGGAGAATCCCCGGGAGTGAATCTCGGATGTAAGATCTGCAAATGGAGCTCGGGGTTTAGGTGAAAGATGGTCGGATCAGGCAAGGATAATTGGACAAAGTCGGGTCGGGACACAGATCTGCCTACCTGGTGGTCCTTGGGGGAGAGTTGACCGGGGGTCAACAATCCCCCGTGGATCAATCAGGTAATTCCTTTTATTAATTATTTGTAAAATCATTTTAAAATAGAAAATGATTTTATTTGAAAATATTTTAAACATGAAAAATGTTTATTTATTTTCAAAGTATGTTTTAGTGATATTTATTTATTTTTTTGAAAAATAAATTAGGTATTTACGTTATATTATTATTATATATAGGTATATTTACATATGTATTTTTTGAATTTTATTTTTAATTATTTATTTTTGTACAATATCCCTATCTTATATTTTATTTATTTTCAACATAAAATATGGGATTCAAAATAATTTTTATTTGATTTTTATTAATTATTCACAAAGGTAAAATAAATACATCTTTTATTTATATAAACATGGTATGTGTACACTAAGGAGAGAGAATTATTTATTTTTATTTTTCTTTTATTTTTCCCATTTTTATTTTATTTTTGGAAATATATACAAAATAAAGGGAACAAATAAATATTTTATTTTTATAAAATAAAATATTTACACAAAGAGGTGTATTTACACCATGTTGAGTTACCCTATCTCTCTCTACTTATTTTATTTTGCGGTCAGGCCCGTGTTGAACCCTCAGTTGGGTTTAGGTCACTCAGTATTTATTCTAAATATTTCCCTCTTTTTCTTTATTTCTTTATTCCATTATTTTTATGCAAAAACATGCTAATTATGGTTAATTACATGATGCATGCATTTTGAAAAATTATTGTATTTACAAACATTTACGTGGGCTTTTGCCAAGGTTTCTAGCTAAAATAAAGGAATAAAGAATGATGAATGGGGATTCATCACTCCCCTATACTTTACTTTTGGTAGTCCCTTAGCAAACACTTATTTGAAAAAGAAGTGCAAAAGGGAAAGAAAAAGAGAGGAAATCAAGGTTGATTATTAAACTTTCCTTTATTAAATTGAAATATGGAGCTCACTCAGACCTTTGGATTATTCATTTGTCGGAACCTTATTTGTACTTAAGCTTAAAACTTAACAGCCTCTAAGTTCCACCAATCTATGGTCAAGACTCCACAACAAACCAGATCAGAACAAGTCTACGTACACAAACTCTAATGACCATGAATCTTTCCTTATACTGTGTAAGTGATAAGTAGCTCCCCACCTCAGAAGTAATAAAGAAACAACCTCCCTCAACCTGGTAACTCTAATGCCTCGGTCTAGCAACTCTTTCCTTGAGAAGCGGGGTATTCCCTTCTAAGTTCAAGTGCAACCGGCTCAAGAAGAGGGGGAAGAAGAGAATGGACCATGACCAGTGTAGCCATGTATCCTTGGGAGCTCTAACCAGTGTAACTGAGTCTCCCGCTACAAGCTTCATGAGATGGTTATGTGTAACATAAGCTTTGCTTTATTTGACTATATACGCTCCGGTGGGATTATTAAATTTTCAATCCGACCCACCACTTTTTTGGAATTTTTCTTTCTTTCAACTTTTTTTCCATGTGCATATGTACAACATATCTACATGGTGCAACATATATACATAAGGAGTTTTTCCTCTTGAGCAAGTAGACTATCCCTCTTTTGAAGCTTTATTGCAACCCACAACTCTTGTCTTTAGACTTCATAACCACCAGACCAAGTTGAGACACACTTCCTTCACTATAAGAAGAAGAGAGGTTCTACCTAGAAGTACTACCCTCATATGCTACCCCAAGCCAAAGGAAACTGCCTCCTCACCACCTCATCCGTGGAGATCTATGTGTAAAACACTGGTGCAAGTAAAGCCATTGTCTCTGAGAGTCATGCGTATATTGTTAAGTGTTCTACTTAGGCTCATCAAGATGACATATGCTCATAGCCTAGTGGACTTAAAGAATTAAGTCCCAATGGACCTGAAAAGTCTCAATCCCTAGCCCTGTAAAGTTCCTCTTATATTTAGGTGGATTAAGGTCTTAACCAAGCTCCATTTGTCAATTTAAATCTAGGCCAGTTTAAATGTCAACTTTGATTTTGAAAAACTGTGTAAGTATTTACAAAGATGTAATTTTACAAATTTTTACGCATGTGCAAAAATTTTTGAAAAATGTTTGAAAACATGGATGCATGCATGAATGCGAAGTTTTGCAAAAGATTAACATGAGGTTTTTGCAAACTTTTTATTTTTCAAACATTTTACAAAAGTTTTGTACGATGTACATAATTTTGGTATGAAAATATGTACAAGCTATTTACACAAAAAAATTTTTACAAACATTCGTACAAAAATAATTTTTATAAATAAATAGGTATGTGCAAAAAGAATTTTATGTACAAGGGAAATTTTAAATTTTTATGGGGTTTTATCCATTTTTATTTATTAACACACTCACACAAAGTACGAGTTATGGCTAAAGTATATATGAAATATATACGACACCCCCCTATACTTAGCTCGAACGATGTCCTCAGAGTGATCAAGAGTGATGAAGAAGACATAACTCGTGCTTAGTATAGGGAAGTGAAAAGGAATGGTATATACAAAGATGAATCAAGGAATAGAGATGACTCGGTGTTTCCCCATATACTTAGGATCAAGTAATCCTAAGTATAGTAAGCTGTACATGAAGGGAAATCCGAGTGGAAGGATGTACAGGGTCTACCCCCCTATACTTAGGGTAAAATATCCCTAAGTATAGGCTGCAAAACAGAGGTAGAAAGAATGAATAGAACACCCGAGAGTCCTACACCCCCTATACTTAGAGTAAAGTACGCCCTAAATATTGCATAATAATAAGATGAGAAAAGGGGTGTGGGACTAAAGAACAGAGTGATATGGACAACTGGATCTATACAAGTCAGAAGAACAGTGATAATCAGGCGTGAGATGCAATAGATGTGAGTCAAGAGACCACATCTCACGCAAAGTGAATCGGGGCAACGTCAAAAACCCGTGGCTCACGATCTAGATATGGCTTGAGCTGCTGGCCGTTAACACGAAAGGTAACATCAGAAGACAACTCAGATATAACAATACTCCCATTGTTATGTACCTTTCTAACAAAATAGGGTCCCTTCCATTTGCTCTGTAGCTTCCCTGGAAATAGACGAAGCCTAGCATCAAACAACCATACTCTCTGTCCTGGCTCAAACTGCTTGTGGCTGATATGAGAATCATGCCACTCCTTCACTCTCTCCTTATACTGTAGGTTGTTCGAAAAGGCTGTATCACGAAGCTCCGCCAGTGTTGCTAATTCTACCCTCCTCTGATCTCCTACACTCTCTGGATCCAAAAGTATATTAGTAACAGCCTAAAGTGACCTATGTCTCAGCTCAATAAGCAAATGGCAGGGCTTGCCATAAACGAGGCGAAAGGGAGATGTACCCAAAGGAGTCTTGAAAGACGTCCTATATGTCTACAAGACTAAGTCCAAATGATGTGACCAATCCTTTCGGTCAGGGAGGATGATTTTCTGCAATATAGTTTTGATCTCCCTGTTCGATACTTCAGCCAGACCATTCGTCTGAGGGTGGTATGGAGTGACTACTCCATGGTCTATGTTGAACTCGCTAGCAAGGGCCTTTACCTTATAGTTGACGAAATGAGACCCCCAGTCAGATATCAACACTCGAGGTACCTCGAACCATGAAATGATATTTTTCCTCAAAAATCTGCAAACAGTCCTAGCATCTGCAGTTCGGGTGGGGATGGCCTCAACCCAACGACTCACATAATCCACGGCCAACAGAATGTACTCAAATCTCTAACTCCTAGGGAATGAACCCATGAAATCGATGCCCCATGCGTTAAAAACCTCACAGAAGTGCATGGGCTACATCGTCTTCATATCACGCTATCCACAAGTGCCCATCCTCTGACAGTCAGTACACCTCTTCACGAACTCATCAGAGTCCTTGAGAGAGTAAGTCACCGTAGGCTGAATTGTAGCACTTTCTGTGTTGTTCTCCTCCTAGAGTGATGTCCTCCTGCCTCAAGCTTGTGGCAGTAAGTAAGGACGCTGTGGTGCTCCTCCTGAGGAATGCACCAATGCCAGATACTATCCCCTCCCTCATGGTAAAGGACGGGATCCTCCCAATGATAAAACTTGGCCTTTACGAGGAAGGTCTCAAGTTTCTACCTGGGCCAATCTTGTGGAACTTTCTTGGCGACAAGATAGTTCACAATATCAGCATACCATGGGAGAGAGGCAATAGCAAGGATTGCCTCATATGGGAAGGTCTCACAAATAGGCTCAGTCTGCTTAGAATCCTCAAGATACTCCAATCGGGAGAGATGATTTGCCACCACATTCTTGACTCCAGGCTTATCCTTAATCGTTATATCAAACTCCTGGAGTAGAAGGATCCATCTGGTCAATCTGGCTTTGGCATCCTTCTTTTCCATGAGGTACCTGATGGCGGTATGATCAGTATAGATGGTCACTCTAGAACAAATGATGTAAAATCTGAACTTATCTAGGGCGAAAACTACAGCTAGCATCTCCTTCTCAGTGAATGTATAGTTCCACTGGGCAGCATCCATTGTGCGGCTAGCACAGTGAATAGCAAATGGGACTCCATCCCTCCTCTGTCCCAGCACGGCCCCTACTTTAAAATCGGAGGCGTCCTCATGATCTCGAATGGGAGAGACCAATCAGATGGCTGGAGAACATGAGCCTTTACAACACGACTCTTGAGAGACTTAAATGACGATTGACACTTATCATCTACGAGGAACTCTGTGTCTTTCGTCAGCAGATCAGTCAACGGTCTGGCAATCCTACTAGAATCATGAATGAAGCACCTGTAGAAACTGATGTGCCCCAGAAAAGACCGTAACTGCCGCAAGTTGGACGGTGGATTGAGTTTTCTAATGACATCCACCTTGGCCGGATCAAACTCCATGCCCCTGTTGGAGATGATATGGCCAATCACCGTCCCCTAGGTCACCATGAAGTGACTCTTCTCCCAAGACAACACAAGGTGAACCTCAATGCATCGCTGAAGGACTCGGTCTAGGCAGTCAAGACAAAAATCTATCTGTTGCCGTAGACCGAGAAATCATCCATGAAGACCTCCAAGCACTCCCACACCATGTCCGAAAAGATGGACAGCATGCTTCTCTGGAATATCACCGGAGCGTTGCACAATCCAAATGGCATGCGTCTGAAAGCATATGTCCCGAAGGGACAGGTGAAGGTAGTCTTGTCCTGGTCCTCGGGCGCGATGGCCACCTGATTATATCTGGAGTACCCATCCAAGAAACAATAATGGCTCTTCCCTTCCAGCCTCTCAATAATCTGATCAATAAAGGACAGGGGAAATGATACTTCTTGGTGGCCTGGTACAATCGTCTGTAATCCACCCAGACCCGCTAAGAAGTGGGTACCCGGGTAGCGATCTCCTCTCCAGACTCACTGACAACTGTGGTGATGCCCATCTTCTTAGGCACCACATGCAATGGACTGACCCACTTGGAGTCGGAGATGGGTAGATAAAATCGATGCTCCACCATTTCGAGATCTCCTTCATGACAACCTCTCGAAGATTCGGGTTCAACCGCCGTTGAAACTCATGCGACGGCTTTGCCTCCTCCTCGAGAAAGATATGGTGGGAGAACAGGGCCGGACTTATCCCCTGGAGATCGGCTACACTCCATCCTATCACCTTGCAGTTTTTTCAAGAACCCCCATCAGACGGGATTCCTGCTCTCCAGTCAAATCAGTGGAGATAATGATTAGGTACATCTCATTCTCACCCGTAAGGAACCTATACTTCAGCGACGACGGTAGTGGCCTCGGCTTTGGACAAGTAGGTGCTGGTGGATCTGGCTGCTGAAAAGTCTGAGTGAATGTTACCAAATCTGCATGGGAGAATGAGAACTCTCGCTCACAATCTGAATCTGGAGAAGGCTGCTCTGCTGGACTGTCTCTGCTCTGCACGAAATCAACCTCCTCCCTAGCTATAGGCTCAGTGGAAGTCAGACATGGTATCAAATCATCGAACTCTGCCCAATCAACATCTGAATCCGAGGGATCTATATCAGACTTGCAAAAATCTGTCTTGCAGTCGGGAAGCGAATCTGCTGCCTGAGATGTATCCTGGACCAGGAATGCGCTCTCCAAGCTCTCCTCTGCTAGCATCTCTTTGTTAGTGAACTCTGAAGGTGAGAGGATGGCCTGTGCGACTGGATCTGCCTAAACTGCCTCGTCATCTGTAATCACAAAATCGTAGTCATGGTGGATGTCTCACCCCACCTCTGTCATCTTCTCTGAAGCGCAAGTCGGCTCTAAGCAAGCTGAATCTATGGCTCCAGTCTCCTCGACCGTCTCTATTTGTATACTCTCGCCCTCGACGTGAAAGTATACCTTTCCGCTATCATGGTCGGACACTATCTTGGCTGTGGCCAAGAACAGGCATTCTAAAATGACCGGGGTATCGGTCACAGACTCAGGGATCTCCATGTCCAACACAACAAAGTCCACGGGGAATTTCAGGACCTGAATCGTGACGACAACGTCCTTCAGCAACCCCTTCAACCTCTTGATAGATCGATCAGCTAACTGAAAGACCGTCCTGCTCTGTCGGAGAGGGCCCAACTCTAAGCGGTCGAGAAGGGTTGCCGGAAGTAGCTTGATCGAAGAACTGCTGTCTAATAGAGTGTGGTCGAACCACTGCTCATAGATGTGGCATCTGACATACGGGGCTCCTGCATCTGGCCTCTTAGCTGGCAGACGGTTCTGAGTCGCGAAACAGGTGGCACGGGTAAGCACATGGATCTCTGAATGATGGTTCCACCTCTTCCTCATAACTGTAATCCTGTCTCTGAGTGATCTCTGGAGTAGAGGTATGTGCTCTAAGGCCTCCTGTAGAGTCAACTGTATGTGGAATCTATCTATCATCTGCTGCCTGAACTCTATCTGATGGTTCTTTTTTTGGTTTTCTTTTTCTGCCCCGTACCCATATGGAGTGATCTAGGAAAGGGGACTACAGGGTCCTTCTCAGATGAAGGACTAGGAGAGGGTCTGGCATGCTCATGAACAGTAGAATCCACACAAACATCATCATGTAACACATGTGGATCTGAAAATAACGAACCCTTTCCTTTATTTGCAAAAATGTCCTGAGATACATGTACGAAAGGAAGAACAACATGACTAGCAGAAGTGAAAATGGTGGCCTCCGTACCACCCTCGGCATCTGGACTCGTGGCATCAGTACCGCGCTCTGGCTCAGCAATTGTGATGGTGGCGTTAGTACCACATCCTCCAACTGGTGAAGCGACGGCCTCAGTACCGTCGGTTGGATCAACATCCATGGTGGCGTCAGCATCACCATCGTCATCTCTCGTGTCATCAACACCGTGCTCCTCCTCTCTTGGCGCTCCTGAAGTGGTGTGGGATCGTCGCTCAGACGAGGCGTCGCATGCTGGCATTCTACCGCTCCTAAGTGCAACAAAATCAGCATCAAACATGTATGCAGACATATCACCAAGTGAAGTACTAGGAGTGGTAATCTTAGTGAAATATACCTTCTCAGACTTCCTCTTGAGGTTGTTCGGGTTTGGTTCGATCTGGGAAGGGATGGCAGCCTTCCCTCTCATTATCTCCCGCATCTCCTGGCGGAACTCATCCATCTCCCATCGAAAAGTAGCCTGCTGCTCCGTCATGAGGTGTGCTAGATCATCCAAGGTGGGGTTCTCATAGGTCGGCCCATGAGAACCTGACGGGCGGCCTCGCTGGTAGTGAGGATGCTGCTGGTGCGGGTGAGAAGGGTACTGCTGATGATACTGTTGCTGAGGCTGCTCTTGCCTCCAAGGCTGTCCCTGTTGATAGGGACGGGGACCATACTGCTGGTGCTGGGATGGCTGCTGCTGTACTTGGGGCTGGGGCTACTGGTGCCTCTCACGTTGCTAACCGTATTGGCCACCCTGAATTGGAGGCTGCTGCTGGGAACTGGTGCCTCCGGCTGACCAACGGAATCCGAGATGGACTCGTCAGATATCGGACTGGGGTCACGATCGTACCAAATCCCGTTGACATCCATCAACGACTCCGGCTCGTAGGTGGGTGGAGGGAGTATTGCCAAGGGCTGATCCGGCTGGTAGACCACCATCTGAGTGTCCTGGGATGGTGGTGACTGGTAGAACTACGGTGGCTGCTGGTACGACTCCCCTATACAAGGTGAACCTGTCTAGGATGACTGGAGTGATGGGACGAGCTACCACTGCTACTCGGATCTCCTCGTGACTGAAGACAGAGCTTAGAAGCCGTCTGTGCCTCCTGGAGACACATGAGATGTATCTTCAGGTCCCTCAACGTCTATGCCATATGATCCATCTACGTGATGCCCTAGCACTGCTTCTTCTCGATCAACTCGATTCGGTCCAGCTTCTCACTGATAATGCCCATGTCTGCGGCTGTGGACTCGGCCTGTGCGGCTACACGGAAGAAGTAGAAGGACCGACATCGACCCGTGCTATCCTCTGGTACTGCACGGTCTGTGGCTGGGGGCATACCTAAGTGTAGAGTCGGGTTTGGGACATCACTGTATAGTTCTCGTCCATCTCCTCATAGATGGACCAGACCTGATCCTCATCCTTGGTGAAGTAGGAACCGTCACAAGAAGTATTCACCAGGCCCTGCAGCTCTGGTGTCAGTCCGCAAAAGAAGCTCTAAACTAGGTTCGGCTTCGTGATGTCGTGGTGCGGGCATCTGTCTGTAAGCTCTCTGAACCTCTCCCATGCCATCTGAAACTGCTCGTTGGGGATCATGGAGAAGTTGCTGATCATGGCCCTCGCTACATTGGTCCACGCGAGTGGATAGTACTTGTTCAAGTACTCGATGCGGAGCTGCTCCCAGGTGTATACGAATCTCCCCAAATTCTTCAGCTAGTTGGCTGCTCTGTCAACGAGGGAGAAGGGGAAGGAAATCATCCTGATGGTGTCCTCGTCTTCCTGCCGATCGTAGACAGTGCTGCAGATCATCTCGAACTCCTGGAGATGTAGATGGGGCTCCTCAGTGGGGAGCCCATGGAAGCGGGGGAGGATCTGAAGTGTCTGTGGGGGGGGGGACTTGAAATCCCTCACGATCACCGGAAGTACCACCCACCGATGCGTAAGTGTCGATCCGGGGTTGTGCAACTCCCGCATCGGTCTCGGCTGCTCGACCGGCTGAGCTGGCTCCTCTGGCTAATCTGGGTTTCTCTCTCTCTCTCTCGCAACTACTCTCGTGTTGTCCTCAGCCTCTCCATCTCTCTCCTCATCTCCACCATGAAAGCTCCCTGATCTCGTATCTGTCGCTGCATGGTCTCTAGGGAAGCTAACATGGTGGTGTTGATCGCACCCTGGTCCAATACGTAAGTCATCGTCTCTGTCTTGGGACCATCGGTGTGCTCCTCGCTGCTGGCCATGGTCTATGCAAAGGCAAAAGACCCAAACTCAGGTGCCGATAAATCATCTATCTGCTGTCTCGCATCTGGCACTGGTATCTCAGAATGGTAGAAGGGTGTTCAAGGGGGAACAGGGCAGAATCGAACTCGAGTTCTGAGAGTGGGTCTCAGCTCTCACGAACCAACCTAGATGAACGGGCTGGAGTCCTAAAAAGCAGTGCATCCAAAGGCTACCTAAGAGACCTCCTGTCCATCATCCTAATCTGGCGAGTCGGGCGGATGAGATTTGGAAACACACAAGATGAGCAGACAAACCACAAGTTCACCTACTCAACATAGAGCTGAAGACCGTAAGAGTTCGGTCAATTATCTTGTCAATTTTTATTTAGGTGATCATGTCAGAATATCAGAGCGGTTACGTGAGCTGATGGGAATCCAATCCTCCTATCAGACTGTCCCGTATAAAAGGCCGGTAGTCTAATCAGGGTTCGGATACGGCTCTAGCCTAGTGTGCGGGTCGCTCTCTCGCTCATCCAAACCAGAGAATGAGGGGGTTGCTCTCCCCAAGACACGTTTTTATGTGAGGTATCTTTTAGGGTCACATGTGTTTAGAAGTCCCAATTTTATAGTTTTTCTTTTTTATGTATTTTTCAAGCAAACAACGCCTAATGAATTTTTCGGTTCTCCTGATTATTTAAGTCGGAAAACGGGGGGAGGGGGGGAGGGGGGAGAAGACGAAAAAGCCGATGCGTGATAAAATCAATGATGCATGCAGAGTAAGTGATGCGTACCTGCCTCCAACAGTCTACATGCAAAATGATACGTGCATAAAATAAAGACTGAAAGTAAACTACCTATATGATGCACGAGAATCCGGCCCTAGACGAAGCAATTTCTACACATAAAGCACAGTAGCCGGGTAATCAAACCTAAGTCCGGAGTCCTATCTTGGGAGCCACTCGGTGTCCGCCACAACGAATCCTGCACGCGCTGTATGTGACTCCTTAAGGCATGTGGACTAGAGTCTAATTAATCCGACTTTTTCTTGTGACTTAATTAGTCAGGTCCAGTTAACGATCTATAGGTGCTGGCAGATAATTAAGGTTTGGATCCTAATTAATTACGTCACAATAAGAGAAAATCATAAGCTAAGGTCAAAACCGCGTAAATCAGATAAGTAGTAGAAAAATGCGAAAAATCAAAACCGACGAAAAACCACGGTGAGCTCCCCCAAGCACACTGGTGCTCGGCGAAATAGACCCCGATATCACCAAAATCCATGTCTCTGAGTTTCTGTATTATTACAAATTAATGTTCTGCAGAAAATAAATATAAGCTACTCTAAGGCTATCTACGCGGCTATTCCGTGGCTCCCCCACTCCTACTCGGCTCCTTGCATCCTCCTATGGCTCTACGCAGAAAAGAGCCGCATCTGACTCCTGCGGTTGCTTCGACTTCCGAAAAAGCCGCCTCGGTCCTCAGGCCCTCACAAGAAATCAAATAGAAATGTATGTCAAACCAGATTATTAGAAAAATTATGCAAATAAATCAGATAAAGATATCTACACAGCTATGGACAAAAAGTCGCGAAAAACCGCGAAAAATCAAAAGACTACTAAGCCGTGCTCCCGGCAACGGCGCCATTCTAATGAGCCGAAAATTCCACAAGACCTGAGTAGGGATAAAATAAATCAGGGATCGTTGTGACCCGGATCTCGCAGATCGGACTCAACAAGAAAAAGAGACCACCAAATCAAAGATAAATCGATAAAACATGAATAGCGATCTTCGCTATTTCTTTAACCTGGTATAGCGACCAGGGTCGAACTCAAGGAGCACGAATTGGCCGGATCGGCCTACGAAGTAGTCAAAAAGATAAAATGAAAGACAAAATATTTTTGATGGATTTTATGTATTTTTAAATTTTTTTGTGATTTTAATTACAAGAGAAATATAAGAGAAAGGATAAAAAGGGCAGATTCAACAATTTATTAAACACTAAAAAATGCTCAGAAAATTCAAATAAATATATATATTTTTGTTTTTTATATATTTAAGTGTTTTTGGTGAATTTATCATAATTTTCTAATTTTTAGTTGATTTTATAAAAATCATGAAAGGGAAAAATAAAGAATCAATGTGCAGCCAGACTTGAAAGGCTAATTAAAAAGATCTAATTAGCTATAAAAGTCTAAAGGCCATTTTTATGAAAACTAGATAAAAACTAAGCTATAGAAAAAGAGTTTGAACTTTTTTAGAATTTTTAAGAGATTTTATAAGATTTTTAGGGTTTTGTGAATTTTAGGGGTTTTGTAAATCCAAATGACATAAAAATCGAAAAGAAACTTAAAAACAACAAAACAAGCAATCCCTAATTTTTTTGAATTTTTAGAAAAGATTTTATATTTTTCGTCGATTTTCTATTTTAGACAGTATCAAAAATGAAGGTTTTCAATTTTTTAAAAATTGTAAAAAGCAATAAAAATATTCTAAAAAATTAGTGAAATTTTTACATAGTGGCAGGAGCCATGTATTCAAATTAAACTTGATTTGGAGTTTATTTGATATTTTATTCAATCACTACAAAGGCTACAACACACAGGGACCTAAGTGATAGAAAACATAGTTCTGAGGGCTAACATGTAACACGTGCAAAAATTATAAGGGCAACAATGCAATAATCGCATCAATTTCCACACATGTCGAATACAGCATGCACAGGGGTATAAATGTAATTTTTAAAACTTAAATTTCATTCCAGAACACCCACAAACTTCAACCCAGATAATGCAAATAGCCAAAAATATCACGTGTCAAAGCACGTCTCACACAAACAGGGACTGAATAGAAAATAATCTAAACAAGAGGTCCAAACATGAAAATAACCCAAGAGTGCAAACTTATTTTATAGACTAAACAAAAAAACTAAAAAAACTACAGAGGTATGGGTGCAAATTACCCAACTGATGAATACCCATTCATCACTCTTTATTCTTCTATTTTAGCTACAAAAACCTTTGCAAATACATGTAGATATGTGTAAATACAAATAATTACCAAAAGCATGCATTGTGTAAAAACCTATAATTAGCATGTTTTTGTGCAAAAATAAAAAGAATAAAGAGCAAAAAGAAAAAGAGGGAAATATTTAGAATAAATATTGAGCAACCTAACCCAAGGGAGGGCTCAGCATGGGCCTGACCGCATAAAAGCCAAGTAGAGGGAGATAGGGGCTCACATATGTATATATTTGCAAATAAATAAAACTATATACTTTCCTCACCCAAAAATATGTTGTAAATATTTGTATATATTTTGTAAAAGTTATTAAAAACAAAATAAAAATCAAAAATTCAAAAATACCCTTTTTCCCATGTGCATAGACCATCACCCATGTATTTATCTAACCCTATAGATAAATGTATTTATTTTCAAAACTTGTTGTGAATATTCTATGGCATATTTTGTAAATAAAATAAATAAGAAGAAACAAAACAAAAATCAAATAAAAATTACAAAATGAAAAATACAAAAATACATTGTATAAATACCATGTATATAAATGTATACAATTATTTATTTCACCCTTGTGTATAAATAATTAAAATAAAATAAAAATACCATTTTATTCCATATTTTATGATGTAAATAAATAAAATACAAAATGAGCATAAAAATACATAAAAATAACAAATAAAAAATCAAAAATAAAAATCCATATAGTGTACATATACCTATATACATAGCTACCCTATTTTTATTTCCAAAAATTAATTAAAAATCACCAAAAAATAGAAAAAAATAAAAGAAAAACATTTCATGTTTTGAGTTTTCTTTAATTCGGCCTATTTCTACCTTAAAATAAATAAACAAAAATTAAATACACGTGGCAGCTTCTGATTGGTCCACGGGGGATTGTTGACCCCGGTCAACTCCCCCGCGGACTCCTTCCTTTTCTGGAAGATGCGTGCCGCCCCGCCTTCGCCGATTTTTCCACGCATCTCCAGGCTGTCTCCCACGCATACCCCGCGCCCGGATCCTTCGTTGATCATCCGTCATCCTCGCCCGATACTCCGCCGAGAGATCCACGCCTTCCTTAGCTGTCGCCCCTCAACCCTAATCGCACCTGTCACCATATATATCCCGACCTCCGCCGCCTCCGCGCCTCATCTTTGGACCTTCCCCTTCTTCCCAGTGACCTCCATAGGCACCGCGAGAGTGACAGCAAGCGTTTGCCCTTGTTGCAGCGAGGCGAGGAGGCGAATCCACTGATCCGGCGATCTTCGCCGCCGCTGCTCCGCCACCAGCGTCGAGCATCGAGCCTCGGGCCGAGACGACCCTCGAGGCTACGACCAGGAGCACCCCCTGCTCTTCCCCAGTCTCTCCGACCACCCAGGTAGAACCCTTAGGCCGTAGGATAGCTTAGATTTTGATTTTTCAGTTACTGTTAGCGTAGCTCCGCCGCCTTCGCCAGGCACCTCCGACCACCCATCTTCCATTACGACACCGCCATCATCTCCGCCAGACCTCTCTGCACCTTCTTCACCCCTCCACACAACCCAGATCGCACAGGATCTGGGAACCGAGCTCCTTCACCGACCACCCTCGCCGGAGCTCGCCATTCCGACTCACACTTCACCTTCACGCCGCCTAACCGGGTCGAGGTACTTTGCCCTCGACCCGCGAGTCTTCTGGTTCGTTTTTCAGGTCGAAACGAGGGCGTCTGAGGCCCTTCACCATCCAGCCAGGAGACCCAGCTCCGCCGGCCTTGCTCGAGCTCCTCGGAGCTCGGATTGCCCGTCGGAGACCACCGGCAGACGCGGGAGCCTTCCGCGATTCTTCTCCGACCTTCAGGAGGCTCACCGGAGGACCCTAGCGCACGCACGAGCCCGGCGAGTCTCGCCGGGGACCTGTTCTTCGAGGACCCTCCATCACCGTCCGATCGTCCTCATCGCTCCAGATCAGATCTTGGCCGTCCGATCGAGGAGTAGCTTCCACCGTCCGATCCGAGGAGACACCATCTGGAGCGCCCACCCTCTGCAGCCGTCCGATCTACACGTGGCGCGCATCCAACGGCTCCATTTAATAAAGGGTAATTTACCCTTAGGCCCTTATCTTTGCTTTATTTCGTTTCAGTCCTGTAAGTTGTCGAGTCAGTTGTTTATTTTCTGGGATATTTGCATAGAGACCCTCGTGCTTATTTTTAATTGCATGTATGCCCCTATGTGTGAGTGACCACGTGCTTCGTCACGTGTATATCTGGGCATTTTACACATCTTGTCCTGTAGATCTGGATGGCTAATGAATGAATGAATATTTTTAAGTAATTGCAATTATACCCCTGTGAGCATTGTTTATGCGCATGTGCGTTATTTAGTGGGCTTTTTGCAACTTCGTCCCTGGGCTTTTGATACGAGTTATCAAAAGTCCCTTGGACTTAGTTTTTCTTGCAATTTGGTCCCTGTGTGCCCCAGCCACGCGCGACGCGCGTGACTTGCTGGGCATTTTGCACCAGCGACCCCAGGTCTTCGGGTATTTGCACATTGGTCCTTGTGCACAGTACCCTCTTCTTCATTTTTGAATAAATATCAAACCACCTCCAAATCTAATGAAATTTCGACACATGGCTCCTGCCATGGTATAGTAATTTCTGTGATTTTTGAGGACATTTTTATTTTCATTTGTTATTTTTAAAAATTCAAAAACACTCTTTTTAGTCACTGTCTAACTTTAAAAACACCAAAAAAATATAAAATCGCCTCCAAAAATTCTAAAAAAATTAGGACTTGTAGTTTGCTTGCTGTTCGATTTTCTAGCCAATTTTGGCTATTTTTCATCACTTAAAAACCTTAAAAATTCAAAAACCCCTAAAAACTCATAAAAATTATAAAAATTAAATTAAAGATCCAAAAATAATAACTAGGGTGCCTAAATTTTCCTTATTCTTCATAGTTTACAGGAAAATTACCTCCAGGGTTGATTGAAACTCTTAAATATTTTATTTTTGAGTTTCTAACCTTGCTGGACAGTACCTCTTCTTGGTTGCATTGTTTGATTTTTAATAAATAATTTACCCATTAGAAAAATTCCAAAAATTCACCAAAAACAGTAAAAAACTTAAAAAACCTAAAAACCAATTTTCTGGAATTTTTGTTTGATTTTTGGTGTGTTTAATAAATTGTGGAAGTTGCCTTGTTTTTCCTTTCTTTCATTTTCTTTATAATCTAAAAAAATCTAAAAAAAATATAAAAACAAATAAAAACCACTAAAAAAGATTCCCTCGGATTTCTGACTACATCGTAGGCTATTTAGCCAATCTGTGCTCCTTGTGTTCGACCCTGGGAGCTATACCAGGTTAATCCTCTAGCAGGACCACTTCTCTGTGTTTCATTGATTTATTTTCATTTGTGGTTCATTTTCTTGATTGACACGTTCTGAGTGACTGAGGTCGCAACGACCTATATTTTCTGTACCTTTACCTCTGTCATTCGGGCGGTCATCACCAACCGAGGCGCGTGAGAGGCGCGTGCACGCCAGGTGTCGAGCGGTGGATGGCTGCTGTTGAACGGTCCTGATGACACCCTCTGGAGGATACAATGGTGCTGACGCAAGGGCGAACGTGGGTGAAACATGGCCGTCAGATCGTGGATCTAACGGCCTGACAATGGCAGACCACATGCGGCTGTGATGAAGACTGGCGCAGAGGAGCGATCCGACGACTGCGAGAGGATCAGGAAGAACACCTCCTGGGCGAATTTCCCCGGCAATCCAGAGACGATCCAGAGGGCCGATAGAAGATCAGAGAGTGGTGTCCTTCTCGCGATGGCATGTTGCGTCGGGTGTTGGCCTCTGATGAAGGCCCCAACGGTCGGATCCTCCGACGAGGGGGAAGCGACCTGGAGCAGCTCCGGTGAAGGGTGGAAGCACGACCAAGGGGGGTATTGATGAATCCACATTTCATCATCTTTATTCTATCATTTTGGAACCAAAAACCCTAGCAAATACTTGTAAATAACCTTTATTTCATCATCTTAGCATTCATGCATGTGCATTCCATTAGTTTGTAAAATGCAGTAATTAAAGCCAAAATTATAGAATAAATAAAAGAAAAGAAAAAGAAAAAAATATTGTAAATATTTTATGACCCGAAACCCCAAGACCTAGGCATCTAGATGAATAGGTCGACAAGGAATTAAGTAGGGGGAGATAAGGGCCAAATACCTATATTTATTAGTTCATTCTTTATTCATTTTGGGACCTATTTTTGGTTCTAATTTTTATACATCAAATAAAGAAACTTTGTAAATGAAAGTTGTAGATAATTTAATAACGAAAAATACAAAATTGATTTCACTGAAAAATAATGTACAGATAATAAGTTATGGTCTGAATAAGATTCCAAAACTCCAACTTCCCAGACCCGTATCTAGCAAATAAAAACTTGAAATGTACCAAACTCACCTTTAATTGTATATAGCATAAAATAATCTGTTTAATGGAGGTGGTTTCGTATTTTTCGGAGTTACGGTTTGAAAGTTGAGTTTTGGACCCCTTGTATAGCTGTACTGATTAAAATATTCAATTTATTATTTATTCAGTATTTTTATATTTTTATAATTACGTAAATATTACTTATAATATATTTGTACATTAAAATCAGAATAAAAACATAAATAAAACTCAAATAAAAATACTTGTATATATTATAATACATAGGTATAATACATGTATCTATACCTATACAAATAACACTTTCATTTTATTAAGTGTATAAAATATATCAGAAAATTTAAATAAAAATATATTTGTGCATATAAAAGTATTTTATAATTTTAGAAAATAAGAAATAAAAATAATAAAAATAAAATCCACAGAATAAAAATAAAATACTAAAATATATAAATAATATACCTATATAGGGGTATAAAAGCAACTTGTAAAAATATACCTCATAAAAATAATTAAAAATAAGAATAAAATACTACATAAAATAATAAACATTTTTCAATTTATAACCTAAAACTAAATAATTCATTTACTATTTTTAAATCATTTGTAAAACTTTTTCCCAGGGTTTTTCCTGGTTGGTCCACGTGGACCAACCAGGAGGGTCCGAGAGTTGACCGTGGGTCAACTCTCTGACCCGTCCCCTGCGGCCTTGTCAGAAGCATGTTTTTGGGCCGTTTTCTCGATTTTTTCAAGGCTCGTACGCTCCTCGTTTCACTCCAAAGTCTTCTTGACTTTTGTTCATCGTGCGTCGAGGATGCTCGCCCATATCTTCTCTTGGACTTTGGATCATCACGTCGCTCGATGCAACTTGATTTGCGAGCCCTCTCGGCCATCTATTCAAAAATCCACCCAAAGCCCCATTCGAATTTTGAACCGCCTTTGGCCCAAGCCAAAAACCTCCGAGGGCTTTTACTGGGTCCCCTGTGACAGAGGGATGATCCGTAACCTTGTTGAGGTGATTCACTAGCTCGGCGGCGCGTTCCAAAGCCACCTCCGGCCATTCGGCCGTCGAGGTTCAACCTTGGGCATCTTCTCCCTTGAGGTCACGTTTCTTTTTGATTTTCGTCTATTTTCTTGAGTTGGTTCTCTGTTAATGTTAGGCGTTAATTACTGCATTTAGCTGGACCTTTTATCGATTAACCACTCCGATCTACCATTTCACAGCTCGCCGGACTTCGCGCCGACGAACCACATCCATCTTCGCCACTTCTCACCACCCATCTCGCACCATTAAAAGCTGGATTTTGCTCCTCCCCTTGCTGCCGTGTTTTACTTGTCATTGCACGACCCAAGGGAGGTCCCAGCACCTCGAATTTTGACCCAAGAAGCGACCCCAGGTCACACGCAACCGCCGCGATTTCCAAAGATTTCTCCCCCCTTGGTCGTGCTCGAGGTGCCTGGAGGTGACAACTCCGAGCTCCGGGCTTCAAGGCGGCGGGTTAGCACCTGATCGGCGCGTGTTCCACACCTCCGGCGAGCCCCGCTGTAGAGGTATTCACCTTCTGGCCCCCAGGCCATTGAGGCCGTTTCTTTGTTTATTATTATCCCCATCAGGTTCCTGGTAGACTAAGGAGCATTTCGCCCTTCATTCCTCGACGAATAGACGACCTAATCACCTCATCGATCACCTCGCCGGAGCGCAACTCCGGCGAGTACCCATCTCGTCGTTCACCCCATTTCGAGAGCCACTGGAGGTCGAGGCATCTTGCCCTCGACCTCTGTAACTTTTTTTGTGCAGGTATCTGAGCATTGCGAAGCACCTGGAGCCATTTTGACCCCTCGCCGGGAGTAGCTGGAGCCCTTCCGCTCCGCCACCTCCATGCGAGAACACTGACGCTCGCCGGTGACTTTTGACGCTCCCCGTCGACAGCTGACACCTGCAGGAGCCTCCCCTACATTTTTGCGAGCCCAAACGCCGCCGGAGCGGGACGGCGGAGCTCGGAGAACTTCGCCCAGTCGGAGCTCCTCCGTGTTCTTCCCCCTGCCACTGAAACCGTCCGATCGTGGAGGAGGCCCAGATTGCACAACAGCCGTCTGATCTCCGAGAGCCTCAACCGTCCGATCTATCGAGATCCATCTAATCGCAGCCGTCCACGAGCGAAGCATCATCGAGCCCGGATAAGCCGCCACGTGGATAAGTGGCGCATCCCACACCGCTGGATCGCGCCTCGCCACCGACCGTTGGATCCACGCCACGCGTCATCAGCACCCGCTCCGTCGTTGGATCACGCGTCGAGGGTATTTTGCATCTCAAACCCCCGTGCATTTTGTATTTATATTTTAGTCCTAAAACATTCGTCTGTAGTGTAATATTTTTGTAACATTTACAAAAAGACCCTCAAGCTTTTAGTATTTACATATAGGTCCTCTGCCACGTCACCTCACGTGACCTGTACACGTGAGGTGAGGGCATTTTGCACTGAGGCCCTCGGTCTTTGTTTTATTTTGTTTCAGTACCAAAACTTGGATATTAAGTGTTATATTTTTGGAAATTTAGCAAGTAAGCCCCCGGGTTTCTGAAAATTACTTTTAAGGCCTCGCCAATTGCGTGCAAGTGACGCGCCCTGGTGGGTAATTTGCGCCGACACCCCTGCGGCTTTTGTAATTGATGTTTGGTCCTGTAATTTAAATATTCAGTTCAAACTTTTGTGGAAAATTGCATGTATGCCCCTGGATGTTCTGATAATTGCATGTATACCCCTGCTAGGTTGTGATATTTTTGGTGAACTTGTAGTATTTACTTGGACCTTCATTTTACCTCCAAAAATTCCACAAAAATTTGTACAAGCTCCTGTTAACTTGTATTTTGATGTCATATTTTTGCGTTGCATTTTTATTGCATTTTAATATTTATTAAAAATCAAAAACATGCTTTTTATTCACTGTCTAGCTTAGAAAGTGCCAAAAAATATTAAAATATCTTGAAAAATTCCAAAAAAAAATTCCCTAGTGTGTATTTTATCCTACTTTAGTGTCAGTCCAAAAATCACTAAAAATTGCAATAGGAAAACCTTAAAAAATAGAAAATACTAAAAAACTTCAAAAAAATATATAAAATCAAAGAAAACTCAGAAAAATACAAACTCAGTTCCTGTTTGTTCTATATTTCATTATCTTTATTTGAAGTTAGTGTGAAAAATTTTGGTGGCTGTTTGCTAATTTTAATTCCTATTTTACTCACAGCCAGTACATATTTCACTGTTTTCCCTCATTTCAGTATTTAAAATACCAAAAACAGTTTGAAAAATACCCAAAAATTACAAAAACAGTAAAACATACTAAAAATATCAAAAACATTTTTATTCTGAATTTTTGGTTATTTTTGCATATTTTTATAAATACTTTATCTTGTCTTTTATTACTTTGCTTATATTTTCCAATATTGAAAAAGAAACAAAAAATATAAAATATAAAATTATAAAAATAAAAAAAAATTAAAAATTAAATAAAAATTATAAAAAAATTTAATTAAAAATTAAAAACCCACAAAAATCCTTGCTTGCTTGCTTAGTGTAGACATCTCTCACACTCACACACACACATTTATTTGATCTACCCTGTTTGCTCCCTGTGTTCGAACTCTCTGCATACTTGCTTGCTATACATTTTGTGCAGAGTTAAAAATAAATTTTAACTCCACATTTATTTCTATTTCCTTGATCTATAGTGTGGGTTAATTGTTGATTTTAGTCCAGATTTAGTGTGGTCAACACACCGACTGAGTTCCCGCTCTGTGTGGAACTTAAGATCACCTAATTTTGGCTAAATCAGGTATCTCGAACTTATTGACCTGCAAAACGAAGCTCTTGCTCGGAGGGATACTCCGGCATAGGTTATTGGCAGAACGACAAGGAGAAGCGGCATGGATGGGCTACGGGGGGTTTCGGCGAGGGTGATGAATGGAACCCGACTCGATCTGGACACAGATGGGCCAGCTCAAGGTGATCATATTGCGTAGGGAAGATGGAGATGGGTCGAGGAGTCGATCTACATGGCTAAGGTGGGGGTGGCGAAGCTCCGGCCACTAGGGCGGAGCTCGAATGCTAAGATCGAATCTAGATGATGAAATGAAGCCTACAGAGATTACCTGATGGTGGAAGTCGACTGGGGAGGAGACACTGGTTCTTCGGTGATCTTTGTCTCGATGGAGCGTCGCCTCCAGAGGCTAGCACGACAACAATGGTCGCCGGACCTGGGCTACACACCTCCAAACGCTCTCTAAAACCACTCTCCTCACTCGCTGTCACTCGAGGAAGATGATGTAGGTCACAGAGATCAAAGATGGTGGCCGAAGTGCGGCCAATGGAGGAAGAAGATGATGCTATATACTGGCGGGGATCCAGCAAAGATGGAGTCGGGCAGCGCATTTTGGTGCACGGATCCCTAGGAGAATCCCCAAGCGTGAATCTCGGATGTAAGATCTACAAATGGAACCCTGGGTTTAGATGAAAGATGGTCGGATCAGGCCAGGATAATTGGGCAAAGTCGGGTCAGGACGCAGATCCGCCTACCTGGTGGTCCTGGGGGGAGAGTTGACCCGGGGTCAACAATCCCCCGTGGACCAATCAGGTAATTCCTTTTATTAATTATTTGAAAAATCATTTTAAAATAGAAAATGATTTTATTTGGAAATATTTTCAACATAAAAAATGTTTATTTATTTTCAAAGTATTTTTAGTGATTTTTATTTATTTTTTTGAAAAATAAATTAGGTATTTACATTATATTATTATATATAGGTATATTTACATGTGTATTTTTGATTTTTATTTTTAATTATTTATTTTTGTATAATTATCCCTATTTTATATTTTATTTATTTTCAACATAAAATATGGGATTCAAAATAATTTTCATTTGATTTTTATTAATTATTTACAAAGGTAAAATAAATACATCTTCTATTTATATATACATGGTATATGTACAGTGATGAGAGAGATATTATTTGTTTTTATTTTTCTTTTGTTTTTCTCATTTTTATTTTATTTTTGGAAATATATACAAAATAAAGGGAACACATAAATATTTTTATTTTTAGAAAATAAAATATTTACACAAAGAGGGGTATTTACACCATGTTGTGTTACCCTATCTCTCTCTACTTATTTTATTTTACGGTCAGGCCCATGCTGAACCCTCCCTTGGGTTTAGCCCCTCTGACTCGCGAGCATCCAACAATCGTCCAGAGAGTGGAGAGGTATGTAGGTGACGGTCAATCGCGACACTACCTTTGCTTAACCTCTGAAGGAGATGATGCTATTGTTCTGTTACTTAGATCGACGAAATATGGGATGGTTTGAGTACGACTATCCCATATAGTTAGCAATGGGGGCGTGTGTGTACGTGTGTGTGTGTATGTGATAAATGGGGCTGTGATGAATCCCCATTCATCACTCTTTATTCCTTTATTTTAGCTAGAAAACTTGGCAAAAGGCCATTTAAATGTTTGTAAATACATTAATTGGTCAAAATGCATGCATCATGTAATTAACCATAATTAGCATGTTTTTGCATAAAAATAAAGGAATAAAGAAATAAAGAAAAAGAGGGAAATATTTAGAATAAATATTGAGACTATCCCATCCATTGTAGGGGAGATATTTTCACTTGCCCATAAAATCGGGGAAAGTGAAAAATACGTTCCCCGATGGTTGTGTAAAAAGTAAGATATGTTAGGTTCCGTTTCCTTCCATTCATTCCCAAATAATCTCCCAAAATCCCCCCAGTCGTTGTTGCTACTGCTCGCCACCCTCGCGCCTCTCATGGTCGACGGCCTCTCACTTGTTGCTCTTGTGGTGTTCGTCAATGATCCTTTGTGTCCTTTCTCCTTCATTGGCTAGGTGCTATCTTCGATAACTCATGTTTTTACCCCATATCCTTTTTGAGGTATTTTCTAGGTCTTATTATTTTTCTAGATCTATATTTTGTGTTTTAGTATTAACAGTATGGTTTGTGTTTATGTTTGGCTTGTGGTATATACGTTGTGTAAGATATGTATTTATGTTTGTGATATGGATTGTGGTATATACATTGTGGTATATACATATGTATGGATGTATATAGACACATTGACATGTTGTAAAGAGATAAAATTTCAAACTATATATATTAACTTAGTCGTATTATTAGTTGGACTAAGTTGGACTCTTAGGTGCATTGAATGTATGGATGTACGAGGTTGACTTAAGGTAATTGAACTTAGATTAATTCATTGAATGGGTGTATATGCATTGAATAATTTGTGGGAATACAATATCTCAAATTATAAATAGGAAAAGAAATAATATGGTTTAACTATTAATAACTATCCTTGAATTGTGCAGAAAACTATGAGTCATAGATTAACAAAGTTCTAACATATTATGTTATTGATTTAAGACTAAAATCTAGTGTTGATTAGTGCAGCAGAATGGATAAGATGTGGATGGATAAGTGATTTGCTGATTTTCAAAATATAAGAGTGGAATATTGGTGTTTTTGGATTGGACATTCACTGGAAGACGTAAATAAAATATTTGGTGGTGACAAAATTTTTTATCCATGTGTGAAATGCAAGAATATTAAATGTAATGACAGAGAGGAAGCTTATAGTCATCTTATACTGAATGGATTTTGAATACTTAATTCCGTTTGGATCGAACTTGGAGAAGCTATAGAGAAGACATGAATGGATGAAGAAAAAGATGTTGGTGCGGGAACTTATGGGAAAACTAAGAACATTGATGATGAGTTGTTTGATTTGAGGGATGACTTAAGCAGCCCCGAAACACAAGAGTTCAATTCGTGTGTTACGTTTCAAGATAGTCTAATAGATGTAGAAGCCTTGTTGGCTTCTATGGTTGAAAAGTCCCGAGTGAAGTTTTTTTGAACATGTTTAAGATGAAAGTAAGTAAACGATCAATCACTACAATGATGAAAAATGCATTGTGTTTGATTAAAAAGTTATTGAATAATTCTATGATGTTTTGAAAGGACTGAAAAGATGCGAAACAACGATTTCGATCATTAGGTCTGAGATATGGGAAAATTGATGCATGTCTTAATGATTGTATACTTTTCTTGGGTGAAAATTTGCATTTAGAATGTTGTTCACATTGTAATACTTCTATATATAAAGAAGACAAGGGCAATAAAAAGAAGAAGTCGGTGAAAAAAGAGAGATGTTAATGGAATTATGTTGAAAAAATATTTATGTCAAAGATTGAACATCTTTTTACGTCAAAAAAACCATGAAATGGATGATTCAACATGGTTGTTAAAAAAAGAGAGATTCTAATTGAATATGGGGCATCCATCTGATGTACAAGAATGGATAAAATTTGACAAGAGATATCATTATTTCTCAAAAGATGAGAGGAATACAAGGTCGGGACTAGCTTTAGACCATTTCAATCCATTTGGTAACATGAGTACTAGTCACATTATTTGGCCAGTGATTTTCATGGTTTATAATCTACCACCATGGATGTAGATGAGTTCTTCATTTAAGATAATGACACTGTTGACTCCTGATCCTAAAGGTCCTATAAATGCAATTGATTTCAACCTGCAACTGTTGTTAGATGAATTGAAATTGTTATAGAAAATGAGAATACCGACATGCAATGCCTTTAAGAAAGAAACATTTACAATGCATGCTACATTGTTGGGCATAATGGACTTTTCAGCATGCGCAAATTTGTATGCATGGAGTACCAAAGGCAAACTCATGTGTCATATATTTCTTGGAAAAACACAGTTTGTCTGGCTTAAAACTAGTATGAAACAATGCTATATGGGTCATCGTTGGTTGCTATAACTGATACATAGATGGCAGAGTGTAAATAATAATAAGAATTTTGATCTTTACCATTTGGATGCCGCATTGGACTGTGTCTTGTGAATGACAACACTATATGGCTATAACAATTTCTTGTAGGAAGTAATTGCTTCGGACATCCTTTTTAAAAGAATATGTTAGGTAGATGGAGGAAGAAAAGTATTTTTTTTCAAAAATTTACCTTCCTAGAAAGATTTAGAAATTTGTCATAATATGGACGTGATGCATATTGAGAAGAATATCTTGGAGATTATACTGGGGATGCTAAATCTTTCTGGTAACTCGAAAGATACTTTAAGGATAACACATGATTTAATCCAATTTTGTGTATGGGAAGATCTACAACCAACTGAGTTAGACAATGGATGGATTACCATACTCTTGAAATGAGGAATTCGCATGCCAGTCTTGTGCTCCGCACAAGGCAGGAACACAATCGCTGATGCGACCGATGAGAACCTCTAATCAATTAGAATTAATTGATAGTATAGATCAAGCAATGTAGAAATAAAATTGTGGAGTTAAAATTTATTATAACTCTACAAATATGTGTATAGGTGAAGTATGTAGTGGTCGAACACATGGAGAAAGGGGAATAGTTCAAAAAATTGGCAAAAAGACTATTAATATTTATGTGATTTTATACGAATTTTAGAATTTTTTAGGGTTTCTAATTTTTATTTTTATGGAATTTTTTAATTTTTCATTTTGTTTTTTTTAATTTTTTAATTTTATATTCTAAAATTTCTTTTTAATTAATGGAATATAGATATATATATAAGGTACATAAATAATTTATATACTATAATAGATAAATAAGATATAAATATATAGAAAATTCAGAAAAATACCTAAGTCCATTCTTTTTTATTTTTTAAGTGTGTGAACAATAATTTTTGGTATTTCTAATAACTAATATAATAATAATAGACATGAATATACAATAAGGTGAGTATATATAGCTATAAAGATCGAGAACAAAGAAAATTAAATAATTTTGTCTTCTTTATATTATGAAATGTTTTTCGAATTTTCCTTTCAATTGTTGCTAGTTTTTGCATTTTAAATTGAATAAAAATAGGAAAATAGTGAGCTATAACATATATCGGGATTGTTTTGGAATTTAAAAATATATAATTAGCTTAAAAAAATACCAAAACTATTTTTAAATTATAACAGATAAAATATCGAAACAGAAAATTCTATTTTTGGTTTTTTCATGAAATTTGTTATAATTTTTCAGGGTTAGAGAGGGTTTTCAATTTTTTGGTCTGTAGAATCATAATACAATAATAAATAACCCCTAAATTTTTTGAATATTTTCAAAACATTTTTCTATTCTATGTATTTTTAATGCAAATATGGATTAAATGCAATGTTTTTGAATTTTTAAATATAGAAATTTTTTTAATGTGCCTAGTGACAAATATGTGTGATTTAATATACTATTAGGCACTTAAAATGAATTTCCTACAAATTTTATATGGAAAATTATATTTTTAATGCAAGAAATAAAGAAAAAATTGAAGCACTGGTTGGGACTGGAATATTATTATAATTAATGAAAATGCTATCTAGAACAAATTTCTAAAGTACAAGAGCCTCTGTACAATTACACCTAGTCTGTTCAAATCATACAATACGATAAGGGTATAAATGCAATTTAAAAAAATCAGCAGCTGACGAGTCTGAGAAACTCTTAATTAATTTGTGGGAATTAATGCGTTAATAAAATAAATATCATCATTTTGTTGTAGGCGGGTAATGTGAATCATTCAAGAAATAACCACTAATTTTTTTATAAATTTTAATCTCAACGGTTTTATGTTTATTTAGCCTGGGCAAGCCTCAAGGTCGAACTCGAGGAGGAAAAAGAACAACCTATATTAATGTCTATCAAATTCGTATATACTTTTTGAGGCAGATATTTTTGATATTTTTTAATGCAATTGTTGAATGCGAATGAAATATGGGCTAGTTTTTAAGGACGAAAATATTAATGTCAATGAAACGATGTCTAAAAATTATGAAACGTGGCCATGATGAGTATAATGATGAAATTAGTGCACTACAAAAATTTTATTATTTTTACACCATTGTAAATAGACCTAAATATAAAATAACATAAAAATAAAATTCATAAAAAATAAATAAAAATAAAATAATCAATTCCTAGTACAAAATACACACGTACATGCTACATTAACTATTTCTTTTGCATATTTAATTAATTAATAAAACTAAAATAAAAGTCATTTTGTATCCCTTAAATTATTTTGTAAATAAATAAAATATAAAATAAAAATAATTTTTGTTAAAATAACAAAATAAAAATAATTGTACATAATGCATAGGTATACTATACATGTTCACAAAAAAATATTTAAAAATCGTAAACAATTGCTTATAAATTAATAAAAAAAATTTTACGTACTTTTCAATTTAAAACATTTACTATTTTTATTGAATTTTCTCATATTTATGTACATCCTATTTTCTCATTAGTCCACATCTGCATGTTGACCCCGATCGACGGTCTCTTCCAACCTGGTCGGGTCTTGCCATATCTCATCGGAGCCCTTTCTCCATTTTCTAGCACTCAGAACCGACCACCATTGGCTTCGATTTATGCATCTGATTACAACCCTTACATCCATTGGCTTACCCTCGAGTCTGGCTACCTTCTGCAGGTACCAGTGTGCACATGGAGTATCACTAGAAACCCATACTGCTCAAGAGGAGCAGCTAAAGGCAGAGCACCACCGTATGTTTCATCCACTTGTCCATCATCCCATCAGAGCCATCCATTGGACAAGGAGCACTTCCACAACACTACGGGACCCCTCAGGGCCTTCATCGGAGGGGTGGATCTCCTCCTTTTCTCGATGGAAGTTCGCCCTGAGCGAGTTCTTTCAACCACCCCATCCATCATCTGATCTTCCCTCACACCCAGTTTAGATCTAGACCGTCCACTCACACCTATTTGCCAACGGTCTCATTAGATTTTCCCCGTCATCTGAGCCGCCGAACGAAAGGGGTGCCCAGACCTTTAGATCAGATATGAATTGTCATATCTCATCGCACGTCCATGATAACGCCTGGACCGTCAAATTCCTCTGTCGCAGCCATCAGGGCCAAACGTTAGTGCTTTCCCCTTCTTGCACCACGTGTCCCTCCATTGGGTATATTTCATTTCCATCCTTGCAAGTTTCTCTATTTCTCTTTACTCTAGTAAATAAAATTTGTAGTTAAAGACTTTTACAGTTTGGACCTTGTACTTTTTATAATTACATTTTAGTCCCTCCAAGTCTGAGGCACATGTGTCCTTGAGTGCTTTTCTGGGTCATTTGCATTTCATGTCCTGAATATTTTCCGCTATTATTAAATGAATGGAATGTTTTAGAATTTGTATTTGTGTCCCTGTAGCCTATATTACGTGCTGCGCGTGTATTGATTAGCCAAATTGCTTGTTTGACCCTTGTTCTTTTATCGTGTGTTATTTTTGGTCTAGGAAGTTAAAATAATTACTTTTAGGTCCTATGAACTGCATTTAACTCCTTGTTTTGTATTGGAGTTAATAAATATTATTCTAATTGTAAAAATTGCCTAAAAATAATGTTAGCTTTTGATAATGTGTAATATATATGGTAATTTTCATGAATTAATTTGTTTACATTTTATATTATTAAAAATAAAAACCCCGTAAAAAGTGTCCTGTCTATGTTTTATAAATTATAAAAATTCGAAAATGTTGATGAATACCCATTCATCACTCTTTATTCTGATATTTTAGCTACAAAAAACCTTTGCAAATGCATGTAGATATATGTAAATACAAATAATTACAAAAAGCATGCATTGTGTAAAAACCTATAATTAGCATGTTTTTGTGCAAAAATAAAAGAATAAAGATTAAAAAGAAAAAGAGGGAAATATTTAGAATAAATATTGAGCATCCTAACCCAAGGGAGGGCTCAGCATGGGCCTGACCGCATAAAAGCCAAAATAGAGGGAGATAGGAGCTCATGTGTAAATATTTGTGTAAATACATAAAACTATATTTTACTCACACAAAAATATGCTTGTAAATATTTTTACATATTTATAAAAGATAAAAACAAAATAAAAAGTTAAAAATCAAAAAGATTAAAAATACCCCTTCATCATGTACATAAACCATGCCTGTATATTTATTTAGCCTTGTAAATAAATAAAGTTATTTTCAAAACTTTTTGTAAATATTCTATGTTATGTATTGTAAATAAATAAAATAAGAAGAATCAAAACAAAAATCCAATAAAAATTACAAAATTAAAAATATAAAAATACATTGTACATATACTATGTATATAGATGTACATATCTATTTATTTTACCTATGTATATAAATAATAAAAATAAAATAAAAATACTCTTTTATTCCTTATTTTATAATGTAAATAAATAAAATATAAAATAGGAATAAAATTGTATAAAAATAATAATTAAAAATCAAAAATCAAAAGCCTACATATTGTATATATACCTATATATAGCTATATAAGGTAAATACCTTATTTTTATTTCCAAAAATTAATTAAAAATCACCAAAAAATAGAAAAAAATAAAATAAAAATATTTCATGTTGAGAGTTTTTGCAGAATCGGCCCCTAACTACCCCAATTTGTCACCTCAAGATCCAGCCACATGGCCTGATTTCATTGGGTCCTGGGGATGTTGACCGCCCGGTCAACTGGCCCCCCCAGGACCACTTCTCGCGGATTTGGGCGCCCGACCCGAGTTCCCTAATTTCTAGCACCTAAACCCGATTGAGTCTCACCAAACCCCGGGTCCGAATCATTCTCCTTGCATCCGGCAACCTCGCCGGAGCCGCTCCCTCGGGATCCGCGCGCTCCTGCACTTGCCCGGACCCCCTCTTCTCGGACCCAGCACCATATATATTGTCATCTCCGGCGACCTAATTCTTCCATCTTTGGCCATTCACGCAGCTTTCCAGTGAGCTCCAGAGAGAGAGCGAGGTGACAGCTCGCCACCCCACCCTGTTGCAGCGAGGAAGGTCGACGAATCCACTGATCCGGCGAAGACTCCGCCGCAGCTCCGCCACCTGAGCGAGCTCCGAGCCTTGGGCCGAGACGACCCTTGAGGCTACGACTGGGAGCTTCCCCAGCTCCAGCACAGTCTCCTCGACCACCCAGGTAGTCTCTTAGCTCCACCTTTCTGTTCAATTTCCATTTACCCCCAAATCTCGCCGTCGCCGTGTTTCGTCGATTCCGACCACCTTACACCTCCATTCGATCATCGGAATCCATCGTCACCTCCGCCTTCCTCCCGCGCACCTTCTCCATACCCCCATCCAACCCAGCTCGCACAGGAGCTGGGGTTCGAGCTCCTCCGTCTACCCCCCTCGCCGGAGCTCGCCCATATCGCACCACCGGCCACCTTCACCCGCCTAACCGGGGTCGAGGCACTTTGCCCTCGACCCGCGAGTCTCCTGGTTTACTTTGTAGGTGCTTTCCAGCCCATCTGAGGGCTTGGGTCATTCGGGCCAGGAGCTTCACCTCCGCCGACCTCGCCGGAACCCTCCAGGGCTCGGTTGGGTCATCAGAACCCACCATTAGCTGCGGAGCATCATCGCGGAGCTTCTCCGATCTCCAGAGGCAGCAGGGGAGGATCCCAGCGCACGCACGAGGCCGACGAAACTCGCCGGCTAACTGTTCTTCCAGCATCTTCCCCGACCGTCCGATCGTCCTTGACCTCCAGTTCTCATCCTGACCGTCCACTTGAGGAGATCCAGCCATCGTCAGATCTTGGAGAGGCGATCTGGACCGTCCGTTGCACGAGGTTTAGCCACCGAGAGCCTCACCCGTTCGATCTCCCACGTGGCGTATCCTCGACCGTCCGATCGCTGCGAGGACCTCAGCGTTGGAGCGCCACCCATTCCCAGCCGTCCATCTACCCACGTGGCGCCCATCCGTCGGCTCGACTTAATAAAGGGTAAATTACCCTTAGGCCCTTATCTTTGCTGTATTTCATATCAGTCCTGTAAATATTTAAATACGTTGTTTAGTTTAGGTTAAATTGCAATGTGGACCCTGAGCTTAAGTTTGCTTGCATTTATACCCCTGCCTATTGTGAGCAACGTGCTTCGTCACGTGTTTTGTTGGTGTATTTGCATCCTTTACCCTGGTAGTTCTGGTTGTTATGAAATGAATGAAATCTTTTTGGTATTTGCATTTATGCCCCTGTGAATGGTTTAATTTCGCATGTGCGTTTATTTGTGGGTAATTTGCGACATAGCCCCCTGGACTTTTGGTACGAGTTACCAATAGGTCCTCGGGACTTGTTTTCTTTACATATAGGTCCCTGAGTGCCCCAGGCACGCGCTTGGCGCGTGACTTCTTGGGTTAATTGCACCTGGACCTCCAGAACTTTGGGTATTTGCACTTTAGTCCCTGTGCATAGTGCCCTCTTGTCATTTTTGAATAAAATATCAAATCACCTCCAAATTCGATGAAAATTTGACACATGGCTCCTGCCATGGTGTAGGATTTTTGAGAATTTTTGAGGACATTTCTGAGTTTATTTGCTATTTTTAAAAATTCAAAAACATACATTTTTGCTACTGTCTAGAGTTAAAAACCCCAAAAAAATATAAAACCCCCCAAAAATTCTATAAAAATTAGGTACTGTTTATTTTGTGTTCCTTGATTTTCTAGCCAATTTTGGCTATTTTTCACTACTTAAAAACCATAAAAACTTAAAAACACCTAAAAACCCCTAAAAATTCTATTAAATAACCTAAAAACCCAAAAACAATAATTTTGGTACTCAAATTTTCCTTGTTTTACCTAGTTTACAGGAAAAATATCTTCAGGCCCTTTTAAGGTCCTTAGATATTTTATCTAGGGCTTTTGGGTCTAGCTGGACAGTACCTTGCATTTTTGCTACTGTTTGATTTTTAGAAAATAAAATATACATCATAAAAATTCCAAAAATTCACCAAAACATTAAAAAACATAAAAAACCTAAAAATATTTTTGTTTGAATTTTTGCTTGATTCTTGATGCATTAAATAATTTGCTAAAGTGTGATTGTTTTTGTTTTCTTTTATTTTCTTCACATATTAAAAATCCCAAAAAATATAAAAATCATTAAAAACCACTAAAAAAATATTTTGTCTTTTATCTTATTCATTTCGACTACTTCGTAGGACTCTCGGCCAATCCGTGCTCCTTGAGTTCGACCCTGGGTGCTATACCAGGTTAATCTCATAGCAGGACCACTTCCTTGCTTCGATTGATTTGATTTATTTTCAGTAGTGGTTCATTTTTCTTGATTGACTTAGCCAAGTTATCGAGGTCGCAACGACCTATTTCTGTACCTTTACCTCTGTCGCTTGGCTGGTCATCAGAATGGCGCCGTTGCCGGGGAGCACGGCTTAGTAGTCGCTTTTTGAGTTTGCCGCGGCTTTTTGATTTTCACGGCTTTTTGTATAGATTTTTGTATATATATTTTTTTCTCATATTTTCTGACAATAATATTGGACTGACCACTTGTCTCTGTTTCTTGCAAGGGCCCGAGGATCGAGGCGGCCGATTTCGAGAAGCCGACGCAACCGCGAGACTCGGAGGCGGCTCCCTTCTGCACGGAGTCGCAGGAGAGAGCGAGAGAGAGAGAGTTGAGTGGGTGAGGTTAGATTAGGATTTATTCGACTATCATTGTTGTAATAATACAGGGACTCAGAGACTTGAACTGTGCTTGACACTTAGCGGGTCTGTTTCGCCGAGCACCGGTGTGCTCGGGGGACCCTTAGGAGATTTTCGCGGTTTTTGACGCGGTTTTCTTCTTCTTTTTACTGCCTTTTCTGGTGTTTACGCGGTTTTTGCTCGTGCCCCTAGATTTAGGAATTTCTGGTGATTGTGCCGTAGTTAGTAGGATCCACACACCTAATTGATTATCTGTTCCCATAGAACGTTAATTGGACCTACTAATAAATCATTAATGAAAATAACTTAGTCGCTTTCCTGAGAGCCTACGCGCCGCGAGCCTGCCCCGTCAAGCGCTACTCCTGAACTCGACCTGTCGAGAAGAGGAGGGGTGGGTCTAGACCGGACTCTTTGGATCGAGGGTGAGTGACTGAGTTAGACGGTTCTTCGCTAGAAATTGCTTGTTTAGGACTCGGCTTTCCCGTTGCATCATATAGGTAGTTTCCTTTCTGTCTTTAAATTCTGCGCGGATCACTTGCATGTAGAGTGCTGGAGACAAGGTACGCATTTCTATCTCAGCATGCATCATTGATTTCTCGCGCATCGGCTTTTTCGACTTCTCCCCCCTGTTTTTGATTAAAATAATCAGGAGAACCGAAAAATTCGTTAGGCCGCTTGTTTTTATTTGAAAAATATTAAAAAGAAAAACCATAAAATTGGGACTGGCTAAGACTATTGACCTTAAAAACCGCTCACCCTAAAAATTTTTGTCTTGGGGAGAGCAACCCCCTCATTGTATGGTTTGGATGCGCGAGAGAGTGACCCGCACCCTAGGTAGAGCCTCCCGGTGCTAGTCCCGACTGATTACCGACTCTTCCGTGCGGGCAAGTCAGTTGGGATAGCATCGGACATCCTAACAGGTCACGTAAAGCGCTCTGATATTTTGTGTGTTCACCAAAATAAAATAGACAAGTTAATTTGACCGAACTTTCATGATCTTCAGCTCGCGTTGAGTTGGTGAACCGGGAGTTTGTTTGTGATCATAGTTGACTCCAGATCTCATCCGCCTTACTCGCCAGATCAAGATGATAGGTAGACGGTCTCTTAGGCAGCCTCTGGCTGCACCGCTTTCGGGCACGTCTACCCGATCATCTAGGTTGGCCCGTGAGAGCCGAGACCAGCTCTCCGAGCCCGAGTACGATTCCGCCCTGTTCCCCCTCGACCCCCTTTCTTTTGGCACTGAGAGACATGAGCCCGAGGAGAGATTAGCAGATTTGACAGCACCTGAGTTGGGCTCATTTGATTTTGCAGACGTCGCCATGGCCGGCAGTTCAGATGATCACCCCGGAGGTCCACGAGGAGACCAGCATTTTGTATTGGACCAGGGGGCGATCAACTCCACCCTGATCGCATCACTCGAGACAGTTCAGCAGCAGTTACGTGATCAGGGGGCATTCATGATAGAGATGAGGCGAGAGTTGGAGAGGCTCAGAGCAGAGCGAGACCAGCAGAGCGAGCCTGAGGAGATACCTGATGCAGAGGCCGCAGCCGCAGCAGCCGCAGCAGCAGCAGCCGCCGCCGCCGCAGCGGCAGCCGTCGCGGCAGGAGGACCACCACGACCGATGCGGGAGTTGCACAACCCCGGATCGACTCTGATGCATCACTGGGTAGTAGTGCCAGCGATCGTGGGGGACTTCAAGTTCCCCCCGAACACCTTGCAGTTGCTGCCCCGTTTCCACGGACTTGCCACTGAGGAGCCCCACCTCCACCTCCAGGAGTTCCTGATGATCTGCAGCACTGTCCATGATCGCCACGTAGACCAGGATACGATTCGGATGATAGCCTTCCATTTTTCACTGGCAGATAGAGCAGCCACCTGACTGAAGCATCTAGGGAAGTTTGTCTACACCTGGGAGCAGCTCTGCACCGAGTACTTGAACAAGTACTATCCACTCGGGCGGACGAATGCAGCGAGGGACCTGATCAGCAACTTCTCCATGTTCCCCAACGAGCAGTTTCATGAGGCATGGGAGAGGTTTCGAGAGCTTCTAGACAGATGCCCGCACCACGACATCTCCAAGTCGAACCTAGTTCAGAGCTTTTTCAGCGGGTTGACGCCAGAGCTTCAGGGTCTGGTGAACGCTTCTTGTGGCGGGTCCTACTTTGCCAAGGACCACGACCAGGTCTGGGCCATCTACGAGGAGATGGCCGAAAACTACATGGTGATGTCCCAGACCAGGTTGTATACTCAGAGACCCCAGCCACAACAGCCAGGACCCGTGCAGTACCAGCGGATAGCACGGGTAGATGCAGGTCCATCCAGTTCGTCCGCAGTCGCAGCAGCACAAGCAGAGTCATCCGCTGCGGACATGGGTATTATCAGCGAGAAGTTGGACCGCATGGAGCTGATTGAGAAGAAGCAGTGCCAGAGCATCACTCAGATGGAACAGATGGCACAGGTTCTGAGCGACATGAAGACCCAGCTCATGTGTCTCCAGGAGGCACAGACGGCTTCACAGCCCCATCTTCTGTCGCGAGGCGACACCAGCGGCAGCAGCAGCTCGTCCCAATGCTCCAGCTCCTCCCAGCAGCCTAGACAGGTTCACCTTGTACAGGCGGAGCCGTACCAGCAGCCGCAGCCTACCTACCAGTCCCCACCATCTCCAGACATGCAGATGGTGGTCTACCAGCCGGATCAGCCTCTGGCCGTACTGCCGCCAGACCCCTTCGATGTAGAGCCGTTGATGGATGTCAACGGGATTTGGTATGACCGCCCTCAGCCTGGGATCCGACAAGACCACCCTGATTCAGGTGGGGGAATGGTGGTGCTCAGCCCCAGCAGCAGCCGTCAGGTCAGGGAGGGCAGTACTCCCAGCAGAGAGATCACCAGCAGCCGCAGCAGCAGCCCCCAGCATACCAGCAGCACCAGCCATCATCCTTCGGTCCGCGTCCCTATCATCAGCAGGGACAGTCGTGGAGACGTGAGCAGCAGGCTCACCCAGTTCAGCAGCAGCACCCTTCCTCATATCCCTCTCACCACCAGCAGCAGCTCCAGCAGCCTCAGCACCAGAGAGGCTACCCGTCGGGCCCCCACGAGAGCCCCGCTTTGGATGACATCGCCCGCCTCCTTACGGACCAACAGGCCACATTCAGATGGGAGATGGACGAGTTCCGCCAGGAGATGCAGGACTTGGTGAGAGGGAAGGCCGCCATTCCAGCCCAGATTGTGCCGAATCCGAACAACCTCAAGAGGAAATCTGAGCAGGTATTGCACACTGAGTCTGCCACTCCTAGTGATCCATTTGTTGATACATCTTCGGATCTATTTGATGCTGATTTTGTCACACTTAGGAGCGGTAGGACCCCAGCAGGCGGCGGCGCCTCATCTGAGCTTCACCACGAGGATACGTCAGAGGCGCCACATGAGGAGGAGAGCGGTACTGAGGCCGCTCCAGATGATGACGGTGGCACTGAAGCCACCAAGGATGCTGATCCCACCGGCGGTACTGAGGCCACCGCTTCACCAGTTCGAGGAGGTGGTACTGACGCCACCAGTAGAGCCGAGCCAGCCCGCGGTACTGATGCCGCGAGACGTCTACCAGCAGCAGCAGCAGAGCCAGCCCGTGGTGGTACTGAGGCCACTGGTGTTTGTGTTGATAGAGATGTTGTCTTTCCTTCAGTTCATGTACCTCAGAACACTGTTGTGAATAAAGGAAAAGGTTTAGTTTCTTATGGTCCCACTATGGTGCATGATGTATGTGTGGATCCGGTCATCGAACCATCTAGGCCTTTTCCTAGTCCTTCATCTGAGAAGGACCCTGTGATCCCCTTCCCTAGAGCCCTTCAGATGGGGAAGGGGAAGAAAAAAGAAAATCCGAAAAAAAGAGAGCTTGAGGAGTTCAGACAGAGCATGATCGATCGATTCCACATCCAGCTGACCCTCCAGGAGGCTTTGCAGCACATCCCCCTTCTCCAGCATTCTTTGAGAGACAGGACTACAGTCAGGAGGAGGAGGAACCACACTTCAGAGATTCACGTGCTGACCAAAGCCACGTGTTTTGCGATCCAGAACCGACTGCCAGCCAAGAGGCCAGATTCAGGGGCCCCGTATGTCAGATGCCAGATCAGTGAGCAGGGGTTCGACCGTACTCTACTAGATAGCGGATCGTCGATCAACCTTCTTCCGGCAGCCCTTCTCGACCGCTTCGAGTTGGGCACTCTTCGACAGAGCAGGACAGTCCTTCAGTTCGCTGATCGATCTGTCAAGAGGCCGAAGGGGTTATTACGAGATGTTATCGTCACAATTCAGGGCCTGAAATTCCCCGTGGACTTCGTAGTGTTGGACATGGAGATCCCTGAGTCAGTGGCCGATACCCCCATCATTCTTGGTCGTCCGTTTTTGGCCACAACCAAGGCGGTGACTGATCATGATAGCGGGAAGGTGTACTTTCGTGTCGAAGGCGAGAGTATACAAATAGAGACGCTCGAGGACTACAGAGCTAGAGAGAGAGAGCCCGCTTAGATGCGAGTACAGATTCAGAGCAGCTGACAGACACAGAGCCAGACATCCACCAGGACTGTGATTTTGTGATCACAGACGATGAGGCAGCTTGGGCAGATCCTGCAGCACAGACCATCCTCTCATATTCAGATACAGCTGATGCTGAGATGATAGCAGAGGAGAGTCTGGAGAGCACAGCCCTGGTTCAGGATACCATAGAGGCAGCAGAGCCGGTCCTTGATCGCGACACGATGTTTAGTGATGGTGGTGCTGAGGCCACCTTGTTTTCCGGTGGTACTGATGCCACCGCGATTGATACAGATCCCTCGAATTCAGAGTCTGATTGGGCCGATTGCTATGATCAGATGCCAAACATGAGTCCACCTGAGCCTACAGATGAGGAGGAGGTGGATGCAGAGCCGATCAGAGACAGTGCAGTCGAGCAGCCTTCTCCCGATCCAGTTTGCGAGAGTACGCTTTCACTTTCCCAGGCAGACTTGGCAGACCTAGCAGCTTTCACTCATTTTCTTCCGCAGCCAGATTTGCCAGCACCCAGCATTCCAGAGCTGAAGCCGCTCCCTACTTCACTGAAGTATCGATTCCTTACGGGCGATCCAGAGATGTACCCAGTCATCATCTCCGCCGAGTTGACTGGAGAGCAAGAATCCCGTTTGATGGGGGTTCTTGAAAAGAACCGCAAGGCGATCGGATGGAGCGTAGCGGATCTCCATGGGATTAGTCCAGCAGTGTGCTCCCACCATATCTATCTCGAGGAGGGGGCGAAGCCGTCGCGTGAGTTCCAGCGGCGACTAAACCCCAACCTAAGAGAGGTTGTGATGAAGGAAATATCGAAATGGTGGAGTGCAGATTTTATTTATCCCATTTCCGACTCCAAGTGGGTCAGCCCCTTGCATGTGGTGCCCAAGAAGACGGGCATCACGACTGTGATCAGTGAGTCGGGAGAGGAGATCGCTACACGAGTACCCACCTCTTGGAGGGTTTGTGTTGACTACAGGAGACTCAACCAAGCCACCAAGAAGGACCATTTCCCCCTGCCTTTTATTGACCAGATCATTGAGAGACTGGCAGGGAAGAGCCATTATTGCTTCCTGGATGGGTACTCGGGCTACAACCAAGTGGCCATCGCTCCTGAGGATCAGGAGAAGACCACCTTTACCTGTCCCTTCAGCACATATGCTTTTCGACGCATGCCATTTGGGCTATGCAACGCCCCTGCGACTTTTCAGAGGTGCATGCTATCGATCTTTTCAGACATGGTAGGGGAGTGTTTAGAGGTCTTCATGGACGATTTCTCGGTCTACGGCGACAGATTCGACTCCTGTCTTGACTGCCTTGACCGAGTACTCCAGCGATGTATTGAGTATCATTTAGTTCTATCTTGGGAGAAGAGTCACTTCATGGTGACTCAAGGGACGGTGCTTGGCCACATCATCTCCAACAGGGGCATGGAGGTTGATCCGGCCAAGGTTGATGTCATTAGGAAACTCACACCGTCGTCTAATTTGAGGCAGCTACGGTCATTCCTGGGGCACGTTGGATTTTATAGGAGGTTTATTCAGGATTTCAGCAAGATTGCCCGATCGTTGACTGACCTCTTGACGAAAGACACCGAGTTCCTTGTCGATGACAAGTGTCTCTCGTCCTTTGCGACTCTCCAGCAGTGTGTTATTGAGGCTCCTGTTCTCCAGCCGCCTGATTGGTCTCTCCCATTCGAGATCATGACGGACGCCTCCGATTTTGCCGTAGGGGCAGTGCTGGGACAGAGGAGGGATGGAGTTCCGTTTGCCATACATTACGCTAGCCGCACATTGGATTCCGCCCAGCGGAATTATACGGTCACAGAGAAGGAGATGCTAGCCGTAGTGTTTGCCCTGGATAAGTTCAGATCGTATATCATTGGATCTAGAGTGACTTTGTTTACAGATCACACCGCCATCAGGTACCTCATGGCAAAGAAGGATGCCAAGGCCAGACTGACTAGATGGATCCTTCTACTCCAGGAGTTCGACATTGAGATCAAGGATAAGCCTGGAGTCAAGAATGTGGTGGCGGATCACCTCTCCCGACTAGAGCAGCCTGAGGATTCTGAGCAGATTGATCCTATTCGAGATACCTTCCCAGATGAGGCGATCCTTGCTATCACCTCACTCCCGTGGTATGCCGATATTGTGAATTTTCTCGTTGCTGGGAAAGTCCCACAAGATTGGCCCAGGCAGAGGCTTGAGACCTTCCTTGCGAGGGCCAAGTCCTACCACTGGGAGGATCCCATCCTTTACCACGAAGGAGGGGATAGCGTCTGGCGTCGGTGTATTCCTCAGGAGGAACACCATAGCGTCCTCACTTACTGCCACAAGCTTGAGGCAGGAGGACATCATTCTGGGAGGAGAACGGCACAGAAAGTGCTCCAATCCGGCTTGTGGTGGCCTACCCTCTTCAAGGACTCTGATGAGTTCGTGAAGAGGTGTACTGACTGTCAGAGGATGGGCACTTGTGGACAGCGTGATATGATGCCGATGCAGCCCATTCACTTCTGTGAGGTTTTTGACGCATGGGGCATCGATTTCATGGGTCCATTCCCTAAGAGTCAGGGATTTGAGTACATTCTGCTGGCCGTTGATTATGTGAGTCGTTGGGTGGAGGCTATCCCCGCCCGAGCCGCTGATGCGAGGATAGTTTGCAGATTTTTGAGGAAGCATATCATCACACGGTTCGGTATTCCACGAGTTCTGATTTCTGATGGGGGATCTCACTTCATCAACGACCAGGTGAAGGCCCTTGCTAGCGAGTTCAGTATAGACCATCGTGTTGCCACACCTTACCATCCACAGACGAATGGTCTAGCTGAGGTGTCGAATAGGGAGATCAAGACTATTCTGCAGAAAGTCGTCCGCCCTGACCGAAAGGATTCGTCACAGCTTTTAGACTCGGTCTTGTGGGAATATAGGACGTCTTTCAAGACACCTTTGGGCACATCTCCCTTTCGCCTCGTATATGGCAAGCCGTGCCATTTACCTGTTGAGCTGAGGCACAAGTCACTTTGGGTAGTTACAGATATTTTGATGGATCCAGATGGTGTAGGAGACCAGAGGAGGGCAGAGTTAGCTGCCCTGGAGGAGCTTAGAGATGCAGCTTTCTGAAGCAGCCTACAGTATAAGGAGAGAGTGAAGGAGTGGCATGATTCTCATATCAGCCACAAGCATTTTGAGATTGGACAGAGAGTATGGCTGTTTGATGCGAGGCTTCGTTTGTTTCCAGGGAAGCTACAAAGCAAATGGAAGGGACCCTACTTGGTCAGAAAGGTACACGACAATGGTAGCATTGATATATCCGAGTTGTCTTCTGAGAGTACCTTTCGAGTGAACGGCCAGCGGCTCAAGCCATTTCTAGATCATGAGCCGCGGGACATTATTGTTGCCCCTATTCATTTTGCGTGAGATGTGGTCTCTTGACTCACATCTTTTGCATCTCACGCCTGATTTTCACTGTTCCTCCGCCTGTATAGATCCAGTTGGCCATATCATTCTATTCTTTAGTCCCACATCCCTTTTCTCATCTTATGATTATGCTATACTTAGGGTGTACTTTACCCTAAGTATAGGGGGGATGTAGGACTTGCGGGTATTCTTTTCATTCGTTCTGCTCCTGTTTTGCTGCCTATACTTAGGGATATTTTACCCTAAGTATAGGGGGGCAGACTCTGTATCTTCTTCACTCGAATTTCCCTTCATGTACAGCTTGCTATACTTAGGATTAGTTAATCCTAAGTATAGGGGGAAACCACCGAGTCCCTCTCATTCTATTCATTTATTCGTTTCTATACTTAGCCATTCCTTTTCACGCCCCTTTTGCTAAGCACGAGTTATGTCTTCTTCATCGCTCTTGATCACTCTGAGGACATCGTTCGAGCTAAGTATAGGGGGGGTGTGTATATATTTCATATATACTTTAGCCATAACTCGTACTTTGTGTGAGTGTGTTAATAAATAAAATGGCTAAAAATCACAAAAATTAAAATTTTTTTCATGTACATAAACTTCTCTTATCTTGCACATACATAGCTAGTGTACAAAGTATTTTTGTAAAAATGATTTCAAAAATCTTTTGTGTAAAGCTTGTTTAAATATTTTGTATCAAAATTATGTATATAGTACAAAATTTTTCCAAAATGTTTTGAAAATCAAAAGTTTGCAAAAATCTTGTGTAAATATTTGTAAATATCTTTTTGCAAAACTTGCACCTCATGCATCATTCATCCATGATTTCAAAACATTTTTCAAAAATTTTGCATGATTGTAAAATATTTGTAAATAGCATCTTGTGTACATAAATGTATATAGTTTTTCCTGGATGAGAGTTGACATTTAAACCAAGCCTGGAATTGAATTGAGAAATGGAGCTTGAATAAGATCTTAATCCACTTAACTCTAAGAGGAACCTTATAGGACTTAGGGTTAAGGCTTTTCAGGTCCATAAGGACTTAATTCTTTGAGTCCACTAGGCTATGAGCATATGTCATCTTGATGAGCCTAAGTAGAGCACTTAACAACACATGCATGACTCTTAGAGACAATGGCTTGACTTGCACCAGCACGTTACACATGGCTCTCCACGGATGAGGTGGTGAGGAGGCAGTTTCCTTTGGCTTGGGGTAGCATATGAGGGTAGTACTTCTAGGCGGAACCTCTCTTCTTCTTCTAGTGAAGGAAGTGCGTCTCAACTTGGTCTAGTGGTGATGAAGGCTAAAGACAGAAGCTGTGGGTTGCAATAAAGCTTCAAAAGAGGGATAGTCCACTGGCTCAAGAGGAAAATTTCTTGTATATGCTGCACCATGTAGATATGTTGTATAGAAGTCCTTGAAAAAAAATGCAAAATGCAAAAAGAGCTTCAAAAAAAAGTGGTGGGTCGGATTGAAAATTTAATAACCCCACCGGAGTGTATATAGTCAAATAAAGCAAAGCTTATGGTATCCATGTTACATCTCATGAAGCTTGCAGCGGGAGACTTAGCTACACTGGCTAAGCTTCCAAAAGTCTATACTTCTTCCCCCTCTTCTTGAGCCGGTTGCACTTGAACTTAGAAGGGAATACCCCGCTTCTCGAGGAAAGAGTTGCTAGACCGAGGCATTAGAGTTACCAGGATGAGGGAGGTTGTTTCTTTGTTACTTCTGAGGTGGGGAGCCACATATCACTTACACTGCATGGAAAGATTCAGTGGTGGAACTTAGAGGCTGTTGGGTTTTAAGCTTAAGTCCAAATAAGGTTCCGACACATTAATAATCCAAAGATCTGATCGAGCTCCATATCCCAATTTAATGAAGGCAAGTTTAATAATCAACCTTGATCCATGTACATCCTCTTTTTCTTTTTCTTTTTTCTTTTTCACTTCTTTTTCAAATAAGTGTTTGCTAAGGGACTAGCAAAGCTAAGTATAGGGGGGTGATGAATACCCATTCATCACTCTTTATTCTGATATTTTAGCTACAAAAAACCTTTGCAAATGCATGTAGATATATGTAAATACAAATAATTACCAAAAGCATGCATTGTGTAAAAACCTATAATTAGCATGTTTTTGTGCAAAAATAAAAGAATAAAGATTAAAAAGAAAAAGAGGGAAATATTTAGAATAAATATTGAGCATCCTAACCCAAGGGAGGGCTCAGCATGGGCCTGACCGCATAAAAGCCAAAGTAGAGGGAGATAGGAGCTCATGTGTAAATATTTGTGTAAATACGTAAAACTATATTTTCCTCACCCAAAAATATGCTTGTAAATATTTTTACATATTTATAAAAGATAAAAACAAAATAAAAAGTTAAAAATCAAAAAGATTAAAAATACCCCTTCATCATGTACATAAACCATGCCTGTATATTTATTTAGCCTTGTAAATAAATAAAGTTATTTTCAAAACTTTTTGTAAATATTCTATGTTATGTATTGTAAATAAATAAAATAAGAAGAATCAAAACAAAAATCCAATAAAAATTACAAAATTAAAAATATAAAAATACATTGTACATATACTATGTATATAGATGTACATATCTATTTATTTTACCTATGTATATAAATAATAAAAATAAAATAAAAATACTCTTTTATTCCTTATTTTATAATGTAAATAAATAAAATATAAAACAGGAATAAAATTGTATAAAAATAATAATTAAAAATCAAAAATCAAAAGCCTACATATTGTATATATACCTATATATAGCTATATAAGGTAAATACCTTATTTTTATTTCCAAAAATTAATTAAAAATCACCAAAAAATAGAAAAAAATAAAATAAAAATATTTCATGTTGAGAGTTTTTGCAGAATCGGCCCCTAACTACCCCAATTTGTCACCTCAAGATCCAGCCACGTGGCCTGATTTCATTGGGTCCTGGGGATGTTAACCGCCCGGTCAACTGGCCCCCCCAGGACCACTTCTCGCGGATTTGGGCGCCCGACCCGAGTTCCCTAATTTCTAGCACCTAAACCCGATTGAGTCTCACCCAAACCCCGGGTCCGAATCATTCTCCTTGCATCCGGCAACCTCGCCGGAGCTGCTCCCTCGGGATCCGCGTGCTCCTGCGCTTGCCCGGACCCCCTCTTCTCGGACCCAGCACCATATATATTGTCGTCTCCGGCGACCTAATTCTTCCATCTTTGGCCATTCGCGCAGCTTTCCAGTGAGCTCCAGAGAGAGAGCGAGGTGACAGCTCGCCACCCCACCCTGTTGCAGCGAGGAAGGTCGGCGAATCCACTGATCCGGCGAAGACTCCGCCGCAGCTCCGCCGCCTGAGCGAGCTCTGAGCCTCGGGCCGAGACGACCCTTGAGGCTACGACCGGGAGCTTCCCCAGCTCCAGCACAGTCTCCTCGACCACCTTGGTAGTCCCTTAGCTCCACCTTTCCGTTCAATTTCCATTTACCCCCAAATCTCGTCGTCGCCGTGTTTCGTCGATTCCGACCACCTTACACCTCCATTCGATCATCGGAATCCATCGTCACCTCCGCCTTCCTCCCGCGCACCTTCTCCATACCCCCATCCAACCCAGCTCGCACAGGAGCTGGGGTTCGAGCTCCTCCGTCTACCCCCCTCGCCGGAGCTCGCCCATATCGCACCATCGGCCACCTTCACCCGCCTAACCGGGGTCGAGGCACTTTGCCCTCGACTAGCGAGTCTCCTGGTTTACTTTGCAGGTGCTTTCCAGCCCATCTGAGGGCTTGGGTCATTCGGGCCAGGAGCTTCACCTCCGCCGACCTCGCCGGAACCCTCCAGGGCTCGGTTGGGTCATCGGAACCCACCATCAGCTGCGGAGCATCATCGCGGAGCTTCTCCGATCTCCAGAGGCAGCAGGGGAGGATCCCAGCGCACGCACGAGGCCGGCGAAACTCGCCGGCTAACTGTTCTTCCAGCATCTTCCCCGACCGTCCGATCGTCCTCGACCTCCAGTTTTCATCCTGACCGTCCACTTGAGGAGATCCAGCCACCGTCAGATCTTGGAGAGGCGATCTGGACCGTCCGTTGCACGAGGTTTAGGCACCGAGAGCCTCACCCGTTCGATCTCCCACGTGGTGTATCCTCGACCGTCCGATCGCTGCGAGGACCTCAGCGTTGGAGCGCCACCCATTCCCAGCCGTCCATCTACCCACGTGGCGCCCATCCGTCGACTCGACTTAATAAAGGGTAAATTACCCTTAGGCCCTTATCATTGCTTTATTTCACATCAATCCTGTAAATATTTAAATACGTTGTTTAGTTTAGGTTAAATTGCATAGTGGACCCTGATCTTAAGTTTGCTTGCATTTATACCCCTGCCTATCGTGAGCCACGTGCTTCGTCACGTGTTTTGTTGGTGTATTTGCATCCTTTACCCTGGTAGTTATGGTTGTTATGAAATGAATGAAATCTTTTTGGTATTTGCATTTATGCCCCTGTGAATGGTTTAATTTCGCATGTGCGTTTATTTGTGGGTAATTTGCGACATAGCCCCCTGGACTTTTGGTACGAGTTACCAATAGGTCCTCGGGACTTGTTTTCTTTACATATAGGTCCCTGAGTGCCCCAGGCACGCGCTTGGCGTGTGACTTCTTGGGTTAATTGCACCTGGACCTCCAGAACTTTGGGTATTTGCACTTTGGTCCCTGTGCATAGTGCCCTCTTGTCATTTTTGAATAAAATATCAAATCACCTCCAAATTCGATGAAAATTTGAAACATGGCTCCTGCCATGGTGTAGGATTTTTGAGAATTTTTGAGGACATTTCTGAGTTTATTTGCTATTTTTAAAAATTCAAAAACATACATTTTTGCTACTGTCTAGAGTTAGAAACCCCAAAAAAATATAAAAACCCCCCCAAAAATTCTATAAAAATTAGGTACTGTTTATTTTGTGTTCCTTGATTTTCTAGCCAATTTTCACTGCTTAAAAACCCTAAAAACTTAAAAACACCTAAAAACCCCTAAAAATTCTATTAAATAACCTAAAAACCCAAAAATAATAATTTTGGTACTCAAAATTTCCTTGTTTTACCTAGTTTACAGGAAAAATACCTCCAGGCCCTTTTAAGGTCCTTAGATATTTTATCTAGGGCTTTTGGGTCTGGCTGGACAGTACCTTGCATTTTTGCTACTGTTTGATTTTTAGAAAATAAAATATACATCATAAAAATTCCAAAAAATCACCAAAAACATTAAAAAACATAAAAAACCTAAAAATATTTTTGTTTGAATTTTTGCTTGATTCTTGATGCATTAAATAATTTGCTAATGTGTGATTGTTTTTGTTTTCTTTTATTTTCTTCACATATTAAAAATCCCAAAAAATATAAAAATCATTAAAAACCACTAAAAAAATATTTTGTCTTTTATCTTATTCATTTCGACTACTTCGTAGGCCTCTCGGCCAATCCGTGCTCCTTGAGTTCGACCCTGGGTGCTATACCAGGTTAATCTCATAGCAGGACCACTTCCTTGCTTCGATTGATTTGATTTATTTTCAGTAGTGGTTCATTTTTCTTGATTGACTTAGCCGAGTGATCGAGGTCGCAACGACCTATTTCTGTATCTTTACCTTTGTCGCTTGGCTGTCATCAAATGTCTTAAAAATTCTACAAATATTTCCGGAGTAGTCTTTTATTGTGTTTTAACTCCAATAAAATTTTGGTTTGAAAAATCTTTATAAAAACACTAAAAATCAAATAACAACCAAAAATTTATAAAAAAATTATCAAATCGAATAAAAAAAATCCAAAAATTGTGTTTTCTGTCCTTATTTGTAGCCTTTTGCCTCTATTTTATCTTAAAGTTGTCATCGAAGACTTTAAGACATTTTAAATATTTTTAATTTGCAATTTGGTCCTGGTTGTGCACTGCTTGGCATTTTTGGCATTGTTTGATTTTTGTAAAACTACAAAAAATAAGTAAAACTCATAAAATTGACCAAACATACTCAAAAACAATAAAACACAGAAATATTTTTACTTTAATTTTTCGAGTATTTTTAGCTATCTTAAAAAAAAATCCAAAAAGAGTGTTGTGTGCGTGCCTTGTATTTTGTGCTTGTTTGCTTTTTATTGAAAATTAAAAATTCGAAAAATTAAAAACCACAAAAAATAATTTTCCTCAGAGATTTGACTACTTAGTTTTTAAATCATGCTTCTTTTTTTCAAACCTAGTCGCTATACCGGGTAAAAAAATAGTGAGACCCCTTACATTACTTGCTTGATTTCTTGAGTGGTTTTTTCCGTTGACTCAGTCGATTGATTGGGGTCACAACGACCTTTGTTTATCTTGATATTTAACCATATTTAGTCATCTGCTCATCAGAATAGTGTCGTTGCCGGAGAGCACGTCTTAGTAGTCATATTCCATTTTTACATATTTTCATATCTATTTTTTATAACTGTCTTCTGAAACTTGTCTGTTTCACTTTTTGTGTGAGGAACTGCTCGAGGGATGCTTCGGTTTTCTTTTGGAGGAGCCCGCAAAGAGAGAGAGAGAGTGCTTATAGCTGATAGATTAGATTTATTTTCTGTAAAAACTTCTATTATTGTAATAATTAGACACTTTGAGATTGTTGGACAGTTAGATTATTCAGTTACTGTTTCGTCGAGTACCCGTGTGCTCAACAAACCTCACCGTATTTTTCGCAGATTTTTCACCTTTATTTTTATTTGATTCCTGAGGGTTTGGTCCTTAGATTTAAGACTTCTATCTATTTGTGCTCGTAGTTAGCTAAGGTCCCAACAACTAATTGCTTATTTGTTCCCATAAATCGTAATTGGACTTAGCTAAAGTAAATCAAACAAGTTAGCTTGATTAGATATGAGACCACGTGCCATGAGAAGTCACAGATGACGCTAGTAGGGCCCGTTGTGGCAGGCACTGAGTGACTCCCAAGGCCACACTTAGGTTTTATATTTGATTAGTTAGCTACTGTTCTTCATGTAATAGAAGTTGCTCATCTTGTCACGGTTTCCTTATGTATCATATAGATAGTTTACTTTCAATATTTATTTTATGCATGGATCACCCTGCATGTAGAGTTTTGGAGTCAGCTACGCATTTCTATCTCTGCATGCATCATTGTGTTTGATTGTACATCAGCTTTCCCTAATTCCTCCTCTTATTTTATTGGACTCAAAATAACCATGGAAAATCATAAAATTCCTTAGGCGTTGAATTATTTCAGAGAAATACCTAAAAATAGATAAATTGGGACTGTTAAAGCAAACTTAACCCTAAAACACACTTCACCTTAAAATCTTTATTTTGGCGAGAGTCACCCCTCCTTGTTTGATTTATCTACAGTGAGAGAGTGACCTACACACTAGGATAAAGCCACGTCCGATCTCTCTTCAGACTTCCGGTCTTGTGATTAGTTGTTCTCTAGTGAGGATTTCACCGGGTAGCCAGTAATCGGTCCGAGACTTCCTTAGCAGATCGGGCATATCAGGTAGCCAGTAAATGATCCACACCTATAACGGCTGGGAAAAACTAGTTGTGGGATTCATGATAGTCTCTTGGGAGCATTGGGCTCCTAACAACTCGCTTAATCACTTTGATAGATTGGATTGTCACCTAAATAAAATTGGACAAGATTAACAATCGAACTTTCATGGTCATAAGTTCGTGTTGAGTAGGTGAAAAAAAGATTTGATTTTTCATCCTGTTTGCACTCCAGATCCAATATTCATAAATCCCTCTATCACAATGATGGAAAGGACATCCCTTAGGCGACCTCTGTTGGCACCGTTTTCTAGCACTCCTCTTCATTCATCTAGGTTGGCTTTAGAGAGCTTAGACCCGCTCTCTGAACTTGAGTTCGCTACCACCCTATTCCCACTCGATCACCCTTCTTCTTTACCTGAGGTGCCGGAGCAGAGGCTAGCACAATTATTTGTACACTTGACAACACTTGAGTTGGGATATTTTACCTTTGTACAGACACAAGAGATGAACAATAGTGAGAACCGTACCAATGAGAAGTTGTAGACTTCTTCCAATGTGTTAGACCAGACCACCATTAGAACTACTCTGCTTGCTTCCCTGGAGACAATGTAGAGTCATATTCGGGACCGGGGAGCTTTTACGGTCGAAGTCAAGTGGGAGCTCACGCAGATGCAAGCCGATAGAGATGAGCCGTAGAGACCAGTCGATGGAGAGATTCCCAAAGCTAAGGGAGGACCCGGACACCCAGATGAGAAGCAGGAGCCAGCGAGACAACCACCGCCAATGAGGCACTTGCTCAACCCTGGTGCAACCCTCACCATATATGGATCCAGTTGCCAGAAATCTTGAGTAACTTTAAGCTCCTCCCTCAGACCATTTAGCTTCTTCCCAAGTTCCATGGGCTAGCCACTAAGGAGCCACACCTCCATCTACATAAGTTCGAGATGATTTGTAGCACTATCCACAATAGATTTGTGGATGAGGACACTATCAAGTTGATTGCCTTCCATTCTCTTTGGTTAATCGAGCATCCTACTAGTTGAAGCACTTATAGAGGGTAGTCACTATCTTGGAGCAGCTCCGGAGCAACTACTTCAACAAGTACTATCCACTCGGCTGAACCAATGCAGCGTGAGCCACGATAACCAATTTCACCATGATCCCAAATGATTAGTTCCACGTGACTTGGGATCGATTTAGAGAGATCATTGACATGTGTCCACATCATGAGATATCCAAGCCCAACCTTGTTTAGAGCTTTTTCTGTGGGCTGACACTGGAGCTGCAGGGGCTAGTGAACTCCTCATGTGGAGGGTCCTATTTTGCCAAGGATGAAGACCAGGTCCGGGACAACTTTGAGGAGATGGTAGAGAAGTATACAGTGATGTCCAATACCCGTGTCTACACTAAGGGAAATCTCCTCCCATAGGTTATTTCCTATTAGAGGATTGCACACGTCGATGTCAGTCCTTCCAACTTCATCGTAAGTAGCAGCACTTACCGAGTCTTCAGTTGCCGACATAGAGAAGAAGAAGAGCTAAGGGATGGACAAGCTTCGCAAGCTTGATGAGCGTGCCCAGACCTTAAGTGACCTGAAGACTCAGATTATGTGTCTCCACGAGGGACAGACGGCTTCTCAACCACATCTCAGATTACGGGCCGATATAGGGGGTAACTCCACCCAACCTTCTACCTCGTACCACTAAGTGGACCACATCAAGGCAGAGCCAGTCCAGCATCTCCAGCAATACCAGCAACCACCACCATCTCCAGAGACTCAGATGGTGGTTTGCTAGTCGGATCATACCTTAGCAGCCCTTCCCCCACCACATCTTGAGCATCAGGATCCGTTGATGGAATTCAATGGGTTCCGGTACTCACAGTACAAACCTGAGCCCGGGATTCATCATGACCATACCGGCTTTCGATGGTCCACTAGAGGCACCTTTTCCCAACAAGAACATCTAACTTACGCGGGCAGAGCATCTAGGCTCAACAACCCCATCACTCCCAATAGTACCAGTAGCATGGTCCTCATCACAACCATCGGGGACAATAGTGGAGGTAGCCTCAACATCCTCAACATTACTACCAGCCTCCTCCTTACAACCACCAGCATCAACAGTCTCAGCCTCATTTCAACCAAAGCAACCTGCCCAGTTCTCATGAACCTATTTTTGAGAACCTATCCCTCGACGACCTTGCCTGCTTACTATTTGGCCAATAAGCATCCTTATGGCAAGATATGGATGAGTTCAAGCAGGAAATGGGGGATATTATCAAGGGCAAGGCCGCCATACTAGTTCAGATTGAACCCAATTCAAAAAATCTGAAGAGAAAATATGATCAGGTGTAGTTTACAGAGACTACCACTCCTTGTGATGTTTTGCAGAATACTTATTCCGCTCTGTTTGATGCTGATTCTGTGACACATAGGAGCGATAGGATGCCAGCTGGTGGTGACTCATATGAGTGATGTCTTCATGCATATTCCATGGTGCTGGATGAGGATGGAAGCGATACTAGTGCCGCTTATCACAATGATGATGACGGTTGTAATGAAGCCACCAAGGATGCTGATCTAGCTGACAGTACTGAGGCTGTCGTAATTCTAGTTGCAGATGGTGGTGCTGATGCCACCATGATTCCAGATGCTTGGCTAGAGTTCGATGCTGATGCCACAAAGACAGATGTTGGGTGGTACTGATGCCATCAATTTACTTTCAGTTGTTTCACCTCTTTCTGTACCTAAGGATAGTTCTAGAAAAATGCAAAAATGGAAAAAATAAAAAGCAAAAATATGAATAAAGGAAAGGTTTATGTATCACCTATGAGTCTGTCTACTTTACATGATGATCACTGCATGGATTATAGCCTCTTGCATGCATAGGAACCTACTATTGACCCACAACTCTCTAGAGAGGGTCCCTCCATCCCCTTCCCTTAAGTACTCTGCTTCGAAAAAGGGGACCGAAAAAGGAAATCCAAAAAAGAGACGTGAGATAGAGTTCAACTAGTAGATGATAGATAGATTCTAGATACAACTGACTCTACAAGAGGCACTAGAGCACATCCCCCTCTTCCAGAAGAACTTAAGAGAGAATACCACTATCCACAGGAAGAAGAGGAATCACAATGCAGAGATCCATGTGGTTACTCGTGCCACTTTCTTCTCTATTCAGAACTGGTTGCCGGCCAAGAGACCTAATGCAGGAGCTCCATATGTCAGATGCCATATCCATGAGAAGCGGTTCGATCATAGCCTATTAGATAGCGTCTCAACGATTAACCTTCTTCAGGCTGCCTTACTCGACCGATTCGAGTTTGGCCCTCTTAGATAGAGTAGAACAATCCTTATGTTTGTTGATAGATTTGTCACGAGACCAAAGGGGTTATCGAAGGACGTGGTGGTCACAATTTCGGGCCTGAAATTCCCCTGTGGACTTTGTTGTACTGGACATTGAGATCTCTGAGTCTATGACCGATACCCCCATTATTCTAGGATTACCTTTCTTGGCCACAACCAAGGAAATATATGATCATGATAGCAGGAAGGTATATTTTCACATCAAGGGCGAAATAGTATAAATAGAGATGATGGATGAGACCAGAGCTAGAGATTAAGCTTGCTCAGAGCATATCAAGGATTCAGAGCAGATGACAGATGGAGAGCTAGACATCCCCGAAGAGTGCAACTTTGTGATTACAAATGATAAAGTAGTTTGGGAAAACCCTGTATCACGAGCTCTTGTCATGCTTACAAACACTACAGATACGCACATGATAGCAGATAAGAGTTCAGAGAGCACACTCATGGCAGAGGATACCATAGAGGCTGATGATCCTGGTTAGGATAACGAGACAGATTTTATTTCATGTGCTTCAGCTTCAGATCCCTCGAACAAAGACACTAATTTAAATTGGAAAGATTTTAATGACTATTTACAGTGTATTGTGCCTATAGAGTCGACAGCTAGGGCAGAGAGAAAGCCGGGACAAATGGCAGATACACCAGTAGGGCTGCCTTCGTCAGATTCACCACAACAGCGAGAATTCTCCCATGCAGATCTAGTAGACTTCACTCAGACATCTTAGAAGTCCGATTTCTCAGCTCCCACTTGTCCGAAATTGAAGACTTTGCCTCAGATAATGAAGTACAGATTCCTTATGGGTGGGCCAAATATGTTCTCAGTCATTATCTTAGCAGATTTGACTGAAGACCAAGAATCTTATCTGATGGAGGTTCTTGAAAGAAACTGCAAGGAAATCGGATGGAGTGTAGCTCATCTCTAGGGGATAAGTCCGTCCATGTGCTCCCATCACATCTATCTCGAAGAGGATGCCAAGCCATCACGTGAGCTCCAGCGGCATCTCAATCCAAATCTTCGAGATATAGTCATGAAATAAATAACAAAGTGGTGGAGCACCGATTTTATCTACCCCATCTCCGACTCCAAGTGGGTTAGCCCATTACATGTGGTACCCAAGAAGATGGGTATCACCACAGTTGTGAGTGAGTCTGTAGAGGATATAGCTACCCGGCTACCCTCTTCTTGAAGTGTTTGTGTGCACTACAGATGATTGAATCATGCCACCAATAATGATCATTTACCGCTACCATTCATTGATTAGATTATCAAGAGGCTAGCTAGGAATATTTGTTATAGTTTTCTTGACGGGTACTCAGGCTACAATAAGGTGGCCATACCGCCCGAAGACCAGGAGAAAACAACATTTACCAGTGCATTTGGGACGTATGCTTTTAGACGGACGCCCTTTGATTTATGTAATACCCCAGCTACGTTCCGAAGGTGCATGATTTCTATCTTCTCAAACATGGTGGGTGACTGTTTAGAAGTCTTCATGGATGACTTTTTGGTCTATGGGGATGGGTTTTATGCTTGTCTTGATAGCCTAGACCGAATACTTCAGCACTGCATAGAGGTTAACCTTGTGTTATCTTGGGAGAAGAGTCATTTCATGATGATTCAGGGGACGGTCCTTGGCCATATCATCTCCACCTAGGGCATGGAGGTCGATCCGGCCAAGGTGGATAACATAAAGAAACTCAATCCACTGTCCAATTTATGAAAGTTGCTATCTTTTCTGGGGCATATCTATTTCTACCGACGATTCATATAGGATTTCAGTCGGATTGCTCGACTGCTTACTGATTTGCTGACCAAAGACACTGAGTTCATTGTATATGATAAGTGTCTGTCATCATTTGAAACTCTCAAGGGATTAGTTGTCCAGGCTCCTATTTTTTAGCCAACAGATTGGTCTCTCCCATTCGAGATCATTATGGAGGATTTAGAATTTTCCATAGGGGTTGTGCTCGGACAGAGGAGGGAGGAATTGTCATTTCCCTTTCACCACGCTAGCTGGACTTCAAATGTTGCTCAAGGGAATTATACTGTGACTGAGACGGAGATGCTAGCAGTAGTCTTTGCTTTGGATAAGTTCAGATCTTACATTATCGGATCTACAGTGACTATATATACTGATCACACTTCCACCTGATAGATCATGGCTAAGACGGATGCCAAAGCCAAATTGAAAATATGGATCCTTCTGCTCTGTGAGTTTGATATATAGATCGAGGATAATCTTGGAGTCAAGAATGTTGTGGCATATAATCTCTCCCTATATAGAACCTTTAGGATCCTGATTAGGTCACACCTATTACAGAGACATTCCTAGACGAGGCGATTCTTGCTATCACCTCGCTTTCGTGTTACGTTGACATTGTGATCTATTTGTCACCACAAAAGTTCCATAAGGTTGGCCCATACAATGACTAGAGACTTTCCTTACGAAGGCCAAGTCATTCCATTGAGAGGATCGCACCCTTTATCATGAGGGGGGCGGGATAGTGTCTGGCATCGGTGTATTCCTTAAGAGGAGCACCATAGTGTCCTCACTTACTGCCATTAGCTTGTGGTAGTTGGACATCGTTCTGGGAGATGGAAAACATAGAAAGTTCTCCAATCTAACCTTTGGTATCCTACCCTCTTCAAGTATTCAGATATATTCGTAAAGAGGTGCACTGACTGTCAAAGGATGGGCACTTGTGGACAACATGAACGTTGCATACCATTCACCTATGTGAGGTTTTTGATACATGGGACATCAATTTCATGGATCCATTACCTAAGAGTCAGGGATTCGAGTACATTCTGCTTGCTCTAGATTATGCAAGTCGTTGGGTTGAGGCCATTCCCGTCTGAGCTGCGGATGCTAAGACCGTATGCAAATTTTTTAGGATAATTTTTATTTCCCAGTTCGAGGTACATAGAGTGTTGATTTCAGACAGGGGGACTTACTTTATCAATGACAAGGTAATGACCATTCCTAAGGAGTTCAGCATTGACCATCAAGTGGACACTCCGTATCACCCTCAGACCAATGGTCTTGCTGAAGTGTCGATTAGGGAGATCAAAACTATTTGCAAAAGGTTGCCCGCCCATACTGAAAGAATTGGTCATGGCTTTTAGACTTGATCTTGTGGGCTATCGGACCTCCTTCAACACACCTTTGGGCACATCTTCCTTTCGTCTTGTTTATGGCAAGCAATGCCACTTACCTAAGGAAATCAAGCATAAATCACTATAGGCAGCTACATAGTTATTATTGGATTCCAAGAGTGTAAGGAGATTAGAGGAAATCAGAGTTGGCATCCTAAGAGGAGTTGAGAGATACAACCTTTTCAAGTAGCCTACAATGTAAGCATAAAGTGAAGATATGGGATGATTCTCATATCACCCATATACAATTTGAGCCGAATCAGAGAGTATGGCTATTTGATGCCAGGTTGAGATTATTTCTATGGAAATTACAAATCAAATGGAAGGGGCCACAATTGGTCAGAAAAGTGCATGCCAATGGAAGCATTGATATATTTGAATTGTCATCTAATTCCACCTTTTAGGTTAACTGTCAGCGCCTGAAGCCTTACCTTTGTCATGATCCGCTGATCGTTGACGTTACCCCTATTCATTTTATATGAGATGTGTCTTTGATTGACATCATATGCATCTCACACCTGATTATCACTTTACCTCCACAACTTATAGATCTAGATTGTCCATATCATACAGTCTTTTCATCTGACACCTCGTCTTCATCTTATGATTATGTTGTACTTTGGGTGCACTTTACACTAAGTATAGAGGGGTATCGGACCATGATTATCTATTTGATTCTTTTTACCTCTATTTTGTTGTCTATACTTTGGGATATTTTACCCTAAGTATAGGGGAGGTAACACATGCACATCCTACTCCTCGATTTGCCTTTGTGTACAGTCTACTATGCTTAGAATTATTTGTTCCTAAGTATAGGGGGATCACCGATTTATTTTATTTCCATTCTTTTATTCGTCGTTGTAGTATATCATTCTTTTTACTTCCCACTACTCAGCACAAGTTATGTCTCTCTTTCATTGCTCATTGATCACTCTAAGGACATCGTACGAGCTAAGTATAAGAGGGTATCATATATATTGTATATATATTTTAGCCATAACTCGTACTTTGAATAATTAATGGATAGAAATAATATGGCTAAAAATCAAAACAAAATTTAAATTTTCTTGTATATAAATGTGTGTAAATTCTCTTATAAAAAGTTTTTTACAAAAATGTTCATAAAAACACTTAATAAAAACTATTTTTGTACAAATGTTTGTAAAATTGTTTTGCTTGTAAAACATTTGTAAATAATTGTATATCAAAATTATGTATACAGTACAAAATTTTTGAAAACATTGAAAAACAGATGTTTGCAAAAATCTATTTGTAAATTTTTGTAAAAATATTTTACAAAAATTTTTCTTCTTGCATTCAAAAGCTTCATAAAAATTTGCATATTTTTGAAAAAGTTTTCAAAAAGAGTTTTTGTACATTCTTGCTTGTATATTCTTCTGAATCATAGTTGACATTTAAACTAGTATGGAATTAAAATGAAAAGTGGAGCTTGGTTAAGACCTTAATCCACCTAACTTCAGAGGAACCTTAAAAGATTTGGGGTTACGACTTTTAAGGTCCATAGTAACTTAATTCTTTGAGTCCACTAGGTTATGTTCGCATGTCATCTTGATGATCCTAAGTAGAAGACTTAACAATGCATGCATAACTCTCAGAGACAATGGCTTGACTTGGACACACACCTTATACGTAGCTCAACACGGATGAGATGGTGAGGGAGCATAATTCTTTGGCTTGGGGTAGCATACAAGGGTAGTACTACTTGCTGGAACCTCTTGTCTTCCCTAGGAAGGGATGTGCACCTCAACCTGGTCTAGTGGCATTGAGTTCTAAAGACAAGAGTCCATGGGTTGCAATAATGTTTTAAAAGTGGGATAGTCTACTGGCTCAAGAAGAAAAACTCCTTATGTATATGTTGCACCATGTAAATTTATTGTACATATGGACATCAAAAAAATGTGCAAAATAAAGAAAAAACTCCAAAAAAGGGGACATGCCTGATTGAAAATAAAATGCTTGCCGGAGTGTATATAGTGAATAAAGCAAAGCTTATGTATTCCACCGTCTCATCTCATGGAATCTTGCAGCTGGAGACTTAGCTACACTTGTTAAGCTCCAAGGGATACGTGGCTAGACTGGTCACGGTCCATTTTCTTCTTTCCCCCTCTTCTTGATCTTGTTGAACTTGAGCTTAGAAGGGAATACCTCGCTCCTCGAGGAAAGAGAAACTAGACTAGGAATTAGAGTTACCTTATTGAGGGAGTCTGTTTCTTTTCCATTTCCGAGGTGGGGAGCTACATATAACTTACACAGTACAAGGAAAGATTCATAGTCATTAGAGTTTGCATATGCAGACTTGTTTTAACCTGGTTATTGAGGGGACTTGACCATAGAATTGTATAACTTGAAGGCTATTGAGTCTTAAACCTATTTCCCAATAAGATTCCACTAAACTATAATAATCAAAAGGTTTGACTGAGATCCATACTCCAATTTAATGAGGATAAGTTTAATAATCATCCTTGATACCTTTTCTTTTCTTCTTATTTTCTATTCTTTTTTAAATAAGTGTTTGCTAAAGGATTAGCAAAGGTAAAGTATAGGGGGATGATGAATCTATGATTCTCATTCCTTATTCTTTTATTTTAGCTCTTTGTTTTAGCAAAACCACCTATAAAGACATGTAAATACAATAACTTAGCATTTTCATGTCATTGTTAATATCTCTTATATAGCATTTATTTTGCCAAAAAAAGAATAAAGTGAAAGGAAAAATAATGATGTATTTAGAATAAATACAGAGTGACCCAAACCCCAAGAGAAAGTCAAGCCTTGACCTGATCGCAAAAAGAATGAGTAGAGACAGATAAGGGTACACTATGTATTGTACATATCACCTATACTTGTACACAATATTTATTTATTTATTTCTGATGAAAATATTTTATTATTTTTACACGCTTGTAAATAGTCCTAAATATAAATAAAAATCTAAATAAAAACAAAAAGAAAATCATCAATTCCTTGTACAAAATACACATGTATATACTAAATTAATTATTTATTTTACATCTTTAATTAATTAATATAAATAAAATAAAAATCATCCCTTAAATTATTTTGTAAATAAATAAAATATAAAATAAAAAGAATTTTTCTAAAAATAAAAAAAATAAAAATACGTGTACTTAATACATATGTATACTATACCTGTATGTAATACTATATACTCTATATACTTTACTTTATTTTTCATAAATATAATCAAAAATCGTAAAAATGGCATATAAAATAATAAGCATTTTTTATTTTATACACTTTTTAGTTCAAAACCATTTACTATTTTTTTGCATTTTTTTGTATTTTTGTACATCCTATTTTCACATTGGTCCACGTCCGCACGTTAACCCCGGTCAACAGTCTCTTCTAGCCCGGTCCCATCGCACCTTATCTCGTCGGAGCGCTTTCTCCATTTTCTAACAATTTCGGACCCGACCGCCTTTGGTTGCGATTCCTGCACCCAATTACATACCTTTTATCCATGATCCTCGCGGATCCCTAAGATTAGTTAGATTTACCTAGGGTTCTGCTCTACGCTCCTATCTTTTTGGACCCTCAAGCAACCTATATAAGAACTTGTTCCTCTCCTCCAGCACCTTAGCTCGTCCCTCGCGCCACCCAAGACCCTTAGCTACCTTCCTTAGAGTGATAACAATCAGAGGAGTAGCTTAGGAATATCTATTGGAGACACCTGGAGGATCGTAGCTCGTTTCGTAGCCGAAGATCTGCAACGAGTAGCCTCCTAGCCAACCGCAACTTGATCGAGGATAAGACCCATCTACCTACCTTCGCCTGGGGCCTCTGAGTTCATCTGAACCTTCAGATATAGCCTTTATCTCCCCAATTTCCTCATTCAATCCATATATCCATTTCATCTCTACCGTAACTCCCATGCTCCAACAAGCCAATCATAGTCCCGTCTCGATCATCTATCCACACATATCTGTCCCTCACTTCGCCCCACTCCTTCCTATGCAGCCCACTACCCTGAATCTCGATCCTTGGAGCATGATTAGGTATGGTCTCCAACTCCCACCTTTACCAGAGACCCAAAGACTTGTCCCCCATCGCTTCCCTTTATTTCCTAAGCAATAACCCGACAGGCGTGCTCTTGAGTCCGACTACCATCTGCAGGTACTAGGGTGCACTTGGAGTATCATTAGAAGCACATACTACTCAGGAGGAGCAGCTGAAGGTGGAGCAGCACCGTACGCTTCATCTGCTCATCCATCATCCCATCGGAGCCCTCTATCCGACAAGGAGCACTTCCATGACACTGCAGGACCCCTCAAGGCCATCATCGGAGTGGTGGATCTTCTGATTCGCTTGGTGGAAGATCTCCTTGGGAGAGTTCTTCCAGCCACCCTGTCAATTTTCGATCTTCCCTCGTGCCCAATTGAGATCAAGGTCGTCCACCCACGACTATCTGCCAACGATCTTACAAGATTTTCCCGTCATTTGAGTCGCCTGACAAAAGGGGTGCCCAAGCACTTAGATCACATCTAACTTGTCAGATCTGACTGTACGTCTGCGACAACCCCTAGACCGTCCGATTCCTTCACAGCATCTGTCAGGGCCGTACGTCAAAGTCTTCCCCTACGTGTGCCACGTGCCCCTCCAATGGGTATATTTCATTTTCATCCTTGTATGTTTCTCTATTTTTCCTTAGTCTAGTAAATAAAATTTGTAGTTAAATACATTTACTGTTTGGACCTCATACTTTTTATATCTACATTTTAGTCCCTCCATGTCTAAGGCACATGTGTCCCGCCGTGCTTATCTGGGTCATTTGCATTTCATGTCTCGAATATTGTTTGTTGTTATTAAATGAATGGAATATTTTAGAATTTGCATTTATGCCATGTGAGCCTTGACCACGTGTTGTGCGTGTATTGAGTGGATAAATTGCTTGTTTGACCCCTGTGCTTTTATCATGTGTTATTGTTTAGTCCAGGAATTTAAAATAATTACTTTTAGGTTTATGTGAACTGCATTAACTCCTTGTTTTGTATTGGACTTAATAAATATTATGTTAATTCTAAAAATTGCCTAAAATTACTATTTCTCTTAGTGTATAATATATGTTGTAATTTTCATGGATTTATTTGTTTGCATTTTGTATTATTAAAATTGAAATGACCCTAAAAATTGTCCTGTCTAAGTTTCAAAATTTATAAAAATTCAAAAAATGTCTTAAAAATTCCATTAAAATTTCTGGAGTTTCCTTTTGTTGTCTTTTAACTTTAGTAAAAATTTGGTTTGAAAAATATTTATAAAGCCCTAAAAATCATAAAATAAAAAAAGCTTATAAAAATCATGAAAAATCCAATAAAATACAGAAATTGTGTTTTATATCCATGTTTGTAGCTTTTTGCCTATATTTTTTCATATAATTGTCATCCAAGACCTTACGGTATTGTAAGTACTTCTAATTTGCAATTCGGTCGTAGTTGTGCACTGTTGGCATTTTTAGCATTGTTTGATTTTTATGAAATTACAAAAATCTGTAAACCCCATAAAATTTACCAAAAATGTTTAAAAACCTATAAAAGACAAAAATATTTTTTGCTTTAATTTTCTAAGTAGGTTTAGATATCTTAAAAAATCCAAAAAGAGTGTTATGTGTGTGCCTTGTATTTTATGCTTTTTTGTTTTTTATTGAAAATAAAAAATTCTAAAATTTAAAAACCACAAAAATTTGTTTTCCTCCGAGATTTAACTACTCAGTTTTTAAATCGTGCTCCTTGTGTTCGACCTTGGTTGTTATACATGTAAATAAAATCGTGAGACCGCTTACATTACTTGCTTGATTTCTTGAGTGGTTTATTTTTCTTGTCGAGTCAACTGATTGATTGGGGTCACAATGACCTTTGTTTATCTTGATAACTAACGCTTGTTAGTTGACCTCTCATGACGATGGGAAAGAGATGACGTGAGCGAATAAGGAAGGAGGAGGACGAGCAATGCTCAGCCATAAGAGGAAGGTGAGCGGTTAGATCCGTAGTGGGTGAGATCCGTGGAGGAGGCGGGATACGTAGCGACACCGCCCTAAAGAGGAATGTGGGAAGAAGGTGCATGTAAACTACACACCAAGGTATTTATTTATTTATTTATTTATTTTTTAGGTGTTCAAATAAAAGGAATATAAATAAGCCCAAAACACATGGTGTGTCAACAAAGCAAATTCGAAGAAAAATAAAGATTTTTTTAAAAAATAGGAAACGACCTCAAATTGAAAATTTTTCTTAGAGGAAATATCTCATATCTATGAGATCTACAACTCTAATAAAGAGAACAAATCCAAAATTGGTTATTTATACAAAGTGATATTTTTGTGGTATTTTGTGTGTATAAAATACCTTTTTTTGGGTTTTGTATTTTTTTTTCATTTTTTAATTAGATAAAACTTGACAAAAGTACAATAAAATAGAAGACAAGTATTTGCACATTAATATTTTTGGATCTTTAGTAAATAAGAAAATTAAAATACAATAGAATAAAGATAACTTTTTGTCCAAATGGTTGACAAACATCCAGGCTCAGTTAATTTGTTTAAGTTTGATTTTATTTTGTATTTGAATTTTATGCACATTTTAATAAAACTTTTATCAAAGAATATAAATGAAAAAGAACTGAAATAAAAAGAGTTGAATATGCACATAAAATAATATATCGAAATTGGGTAAAATACACAATGTGCAAAAGAGGCCCAAACCCAACTTTCACATATGAGCTCTGATTCACTTGAACTTGGTCTTGTTTTTAAGGTAATTAAATGTACATGAGTGCAAAAGTGAGTAGGATCAAATCAGGCACTTTATGAGGATGAGATTAATGTTTATGTTCGAGAGATTTGAAATTAGGGTTTTGGTTTATTTTTCAATTATTTCTGTTAGTGATTTTTTTTGTATTTTTTATTTATTCTTATTATTAATATGTACACAATGGTGGTGGTTTCTCATGATTTGGAGGTAGCATGAATTAGTTAAAAATCAGGAAAGATAGCTTGTTTTACAGTTCTCTTGGACTGTGATGTTTGGCTTCTTATTTGATGCAATGATGAGTTATAAAATGATATTATTATTTATACAAGCATGAATGCTAATTATGCAAGGTAATATATAAAATGCAGACGGATTTTGGGGAACAGAGCTTAGTTAATTACTTTTAGAGTGATAAATCGTATATATGTTCAATATATCTAAAAAATTTTAACTAGAGTTACAAATTTAATGGACCAAATAATAACCCAAAACTACAGGGGTTCCCCGACAAAAATCCCACCACCTCACGTTTATGGACACATGAGGTGATGTGGTGACGGACCTAAGCGCAAATGTCAGGAGTACATGTGTCCTACTTCAAAATATCCAAAAGTTTTATAGCAACGAATGAAAGTTTTTGGACTTAAAGAAAAATACAAAAACTGAGGTGGTATATGGCAAAACTACCCCCTAATGCACAAACAGATGACATATTTTCTTCACTTAAACACGTGGTGGTAGTACATTGGTGGATGATGCTTCAAGGAGGGTGGATGAGATTAGATCTTAGCGACACAAACGGTCGAAGTCACTCGCATCCAAGGGCAACTGCTTCTCCTGGAACCTCCTCCTTGATTTGACGGTGGAGATGATTGTTGGATGAACTAGGGAAGAACTATCCCAAAGAGAGCTTTAATATCTACTCCTCGATGACTCCAAGAACGAGGTTCAAAACTATCTCCACCACCTAGGAGGATACCAAGAGGTTCAAAATTATGACGATGCTCCTCCATGTTGATTGGTAGCTGATGAATACCCATTCATCACTCTTTATTCTTTTATTTTAGCTACAAAACCTTTGCCAAACACATGTACATTCATGTAAATACAAATAATTATCAAATTGCATGCATTATATAAAATTAAATAATTAGCATGTTTTTGTGCATAAATAAAAGAATAAAGAGACAAAAGAAAAAGAGGGAGATATTTAGAATAAATATTGAGCGAACTAATCCCAAGGGGGGCTCAGCATGGGCCATACCGCATAAAAGCCCAAGTAGAGAGAGATAAGGAAGCTCATGTGTACATATACCTGTCTATAAATAAATAAAACTATTTTCCTCTAAAACAAAAATAAAAGTGGATTGAATTTATTTGTAAATATTTGTAAATACAAAATAAAAATAAAAACAAGAAAATTAAAAATAAAATAAAAATACCCTTCCTTGTGTATATCCACCATGTACATAAACCCATGTCTATATTTATTTTACCTTGTAAATAAATAAATCAAAATCCCATAAAATTTATATGTATTCTATAACTCATGTTGTAAATAAATAAAATAAAAACCATAAAAACAAAAATTAAAATAAAAAGAACAAAAATAAAAACCAGAAGAAACATTGTATATATACCATGTATATAAATATATTTACCTATTTATTTTACTCTTGTAAATAAATAATAAAAATAAAATAAAAATACCATTTTATTCCTAATTTTATGCTATAAATAAATAAAATATAAAACGGGAATAAAAATGTACAAAAATAATTAATTAAAAATCAAAAATTAAAAATTAATATTGTATATATACCTATACATAGTATTGTATCGTAAATACCTAATTTATATTTCAAAAAAATAATTAAAAATCACAAAAAATAGTTTAAATAAGAGGAAAATTTTTCATGTTTTGACTTTTGTGAAATTTGGCCATTTGTTATTTTATTTTGAATTTCCAAATCATTTCCACGTCGCTGCCTCCTATTGGTCCACGGGGGATGTTGACCCCCCGGTCAACTCCCACCTTTGGACCAAACCCCCGCGGATCCTGTGCCCGAACCCGTTTTCTCCCATTTATCCGCGTTCAATCTGCCTGCCATTTGCGGAAACCCCGGGTCCTAATCCATCTATGATCATCCCTGATCCACGCCCGGTAGGGGTTATTGGGATCAACACTCCGATCTTCACACCCGACTCCCCTCAAGCCAGACCCCTAGATGTATATAGTCTGAGCTCCGCCCCCATTTTCACGCATCTTTGGATCATTTCTCTCCACCCTAGTAACACCATAGCATCCTCCTGAGCGACAGCTCGCGTTCGGCCGTGTTGCAGCGAGGAGGGAGCAGCTGGACCACTGATCCGGCGACGTTACGCCACCGTGCACCGCCCAGACGTGGTGCTCGAGCATCGGGCACCGACATCCCTCGAGGCTAGGACCTGGAGCTTCCCTAGATTTTCCCTATTCGACCTCGTCCATCAGGTAGACCCAGTTCTTCCTTAGTTTAGCTAATTTAGATTTTCGCCCAAATCATCCCGTCGCCGACGAACCCCGATTCCGACCACCCTAGCCCATCGTTCGATCGTCGGAGTCGACCAACACCTTCGCCCTTCCCCCACGCACCTTCTCCACCTATTCGTTCAACCTAGTTCGCCACGGAACTGGATTGAGGCTCCACCGCCATCGCTTCGCCGGAGCCCCCTCATCTCGATGCACCGACCACCTACACCACCGCTAACCGGGTCGAGGCACTTTTCCCTCGACCGAGGAGCCTGTTGCTTTGCTTTGTAGGTCAATCCAAGCCCATCTGAGGGCTCGGACAGTCAGGAGCAGCAGCTCCACCTCCGTCGGTGCCGCCTGAGCTCTACAGAGCTCCGTTGCACCATCGGAGGGTCTCTTCAGACGCGGGAGGCCCAGGCATTCCTTCTCCGATCAATAGCAGCCCGCGAGGAGGGTCACCGTACGTGCACCGGGCCGGCGAAGTTCGCCGGCCACTTGTTCTTCGTGCATCCTCCAGAGCCGTCCGATCTCCCTCCATCTCCAGATCAGATCGCAGACGTCCAATCGAGGAGCCGCGCCAGCCGTTCGATTATCAGAGGGTGGATCTCGACCGTCAGATCAGCGAGGTTTAGCCACAGCGCACAGGAGACGTCCAATTTTCCACGTGGCTAAACCTCCTCCGTCCGATCCGAGCTAGGTCCCTTCGTATACCCACGTCGCATCACAGTCGCCCAATCTTCCACGTGGGAGGTTCTCAGCCATCCGATCTGCACTGAGGGCCCCTTTGTTGTGCGCCACCCCCCTGACCGTTGGATATCACACATGGTGCCACTCCAGCCCTCGGATCATAATAAGGGGTAAATTTCTTGTAGGCCCCTCTGTTTATTGCTTTTATTAGTTAGTCCTATAAATATCGCATATAGTTGTTTTTATTTTGGACTTTTTGCATAGTGGACCTCATCATTTATTTTATTTGCACTTATACCCCTGTACGTTGTGGTACACGTGCTTCGACACGTGATTTAGTGGGATATTTGCATGTATGGGCCTGATGTTCTAGGGTGTTTATGAATGAAATTATGTTTTTAATATTTGCAGAAATGCTCCTGAGAGTGTTTTAATTGTGCATGTGCCAAATATCGTGGGTATTTTACACTTTCGCCCCTGGACTTTTAGTATGTGTTACTATTTAGTCCATGGACTTAAGTTTTATTGCAAATTGGTCCCTGAGTGCCCAGGTCACGCGCTTTGCGCGTGAGTTCTTGGAGATTTTGCACCCGACCCCCCTGGATTCTTGTTCTTGTTACTTTTAGGCCCCCAGAGTATACTTTTATGACAAATAGGTCCCTGTGACTGTGGGCTTGTATTTGTTGTAATTAAAATACCAAATCTCATCCAAATCTAGTGAAAATTTAAAACATGGCTCTTGCCACTATGTAGAATTTTCACTGATTTTTGGAAAATTTTTAGAGCCCATTTATTATTTTTAAAAATTCAAAAACACGTATTTTTCTTACTGTCCAGTTCAAAAAATCACAAAAAATATTAAAACAACTCTAAAAATTACAAAAAATTAGGTAGTACTTGTTTTGTTGTGTTTGACTTTTTGATCAATTTTGGTCATTTTTGGACATATAGAAAATATAAAAATTGGAAAACATTGAAAAACTCATAAAAATTCTAATAAATAATTGAAAAATCCAAAAATAATAAATCTAGTGCCTAATTTTTCCTTATAGTTATACTTTACAGGAAAATTACCTTCAGGTTTTATTAGGGCCATTTTGTATTTTAATTTGGCCCTTGAAGCTTGACTGGACATTGTCTTGCATTTTCTTTCTTGTTTCATTTTTATAAAATTCCCTAAAAATCAGAAAGACCCCAAAAATTAAACAAAAACATAGAAAAATATAAAAAACATAAAAACATTTTTGTTTGAATTTTTGGGTGAATTTTGAGTAGTTAGGGCCATTTTTGTATGTGAAGTTCCTTGTTTCCTTGTTTTTTCGATTTTCTTTATTCTTTAAAAATCCAATATTTTCTTCCTTCTTGACTACTTCGTAGGCCGCAAGGCCATCACGTGCTCCCTGAGTCCGACCCTGGTAGCTATACCAGGCTAATCCAATAGCCAGGGCCACTACTGATTTTATTCGATTTTTATCTTGTTTTGGTGGTCTGATCCTTCATTTTTCTTGTTGAGCCGATATTTCTATCGGTCCGGGTTGCAATGACTCGAGATCTTATTTTGACCTGATCCGGATTGATAGAATTTTTGGCTCATTAGTAGCCTTAAAAGGATCAAGGACCTATCAATGGGGTCTTAGAGCTCAAAGAAGTGCGGAGGACCCAGAGCTACTTCAACTGGACAAAAGTCGATCCAAAAAGGGTCTTTGGACCTCCAAAACCTCCAGGAAAGCACGACAGACACAAAGCGGGGCTCTAGGGGTCCTATCAGGGCGAAAATGGGTGTAGGTGGAATCAGGTGGAGGTCTCCATCGAGGTGGCATAAGTGGAGAGCAAATACCTCGATCTGAGCAAGATCGAGGGGGTTGGAGATGCCTGGGATGTTGCTGAAGTGAAGGGGAAAGAAGGAGAGGTGATCTGACGGTAGGAGAATGATGAGGTCACAATGAAAGTAGTAGCTGAATCTTAGCTCAAGCGAGTTACAATTTTGAAATTGCTCGAAATAAAATTCAATATCGACTAAAACTAAAATCTAGGCTACTCTAATCCTAGTCCTAGGGAAAAAAAGAAGCAATAACTATGGCTATACCTCAAGAAATGAGGGGGCTAGTTGGAGTTCTACTGCAGAAAATCGAAGATGCCCAGATCACCACTCCAGCACCTCTTCCTCCTCACTAAATGGTTGATGGAGATCACTATTGTCTCCAGCATCCTAGAACTCTAGAAGATATGGGGATTTCATGGGCCAAAAGGGAAAGAAACGTCAATAGGAGGAGGTGGAGGTGTACATGTACTAGGGGGACTTTGACCAAGGGTTCTGCATGATGTAATGATCCAACATTTGAGGAATCAATTGGGTGTCAAATAACGTTGATCGAGGAGCAAAAGTAGCGAAGGGATAGAGCAGAAAGAATGCAAGCCTCTAGCAGGAACATGGAAAAATCGAGGAGGTCAGTGGTCTGATAGACCTAAGGGGCACAATGGGTTAGTTGACTGGTGGGTCAACCAAATGATGCATCCCCATTTGTTCACGTCACCCACACAATGACAACAATGAAATAAAAAATAAATCAAAATAAAATAATAGATTATTTATAAAATACTTGATAAATACATGGAAAGTATTTATTAATTTATGTCCTATTTTAATATGATTTTAATTATTTTTGAGGTTATTTGTTGCATGTTACTTCTTACAAGTATAAATATAAGTATATTTACCTATATATTAGGTATTTTATTTTTATTTTCTAATTTAGATTTTATTATTATATATACATATAATTTATATATTTATAACTTATTTAGATACATGTAAAAATATTTTTTTGTATTTTTCCGTATTCATAAGTACACTTTAATAAATATATGTATTGATTATATAGGTATATTTATATATGATCCATCTATATATTTTGTTTCACTTAATTATTTTATTGTAATTTTAGCGCTTTTATTTAGTTTAATTATGTACATATGTTATAAGAAATATTTATAAGATTATAAAAATATAAAATATAAAGAATAAATAAAACGATTATTTATTCAGGTATAATGTACAATATGGGTCTAAAATCTAACTTTTGAACCTTAACTTCAAATTTAATGAAACCATCTTTATTAAATATCTTATTAAATTTTATATACAATAAAAGTTGAGTTTAGTCAAGTTTGATACAATATGGAGAATATACATTCCTGCGAAAGTTTGAATTTTTGGATTTTTATTCTCAGTGTATAAGGCACCTTGTGCATTACTTTTACATGAAATAACATTCGTATTTTCTATGTATTTTACCTACAACTATCATGTACAAGGTTTATTGTCTTGAGATATAAATAACAAAGAATAAAATAAGTCCCAAAATGACATTTATTTAGTAATTGTAACTTAGGGTTCTGTTGGTTTATTGACCCTTATCTCCCCCTGCTTTATTCCTTGTCTACCCAGACATCATGATGCCTAAGTCTAGAGGTTTATAATCATTCCATTCCTATGGTATTTCATTTATTTTTTTCTATTTTATTTAGGCTTTTATTTTATCTTTAAATGCATTATTTTACATAATATTTATTCTGTAAAAAATAGAGATTATTTTGTATAATATAATGTTATATACATGCATTTAGCTAGGGATTTGAAAGAATAAAGGTGAAAAAATGGAGATTCATCATCCCTCATACCTGTCTTAGTTAGTCTCTAGCAAACACTTTTAACTATAAGGGAAAAATATAAAATAAATAAAAGAAAATGAAAGAACTTGAAATGATTTTCGACTTTTGAACTTGTATTATTAAAATACAATTTTGTAGTTTAGAAAAGATCTTTGGATTATTAGCATGTTCGGAATTGCAATAAATTTATGAAATGTGACACAACAACAAGTAGGTCCCATAATCCTATCATCTAGTTCTATTCAAAGTCAGGTCAGAGCCATCCTCTTAGTCACATACTCTTGTTACATTGAAATGACAGATTGATGTTTATGTATTTCAGCTCTTCTCAGACAAACCACTGAACTATAAAAGAGTCTACTCTCCTCGTATCTTGTGATCTTCGAGATATATATTTATTTTTAAGGTCAATTGCCAATAGTATTTACAACCGAGTGGAGGAAAAAGCTAGAAGAATGGGAAAAGAATTGGGAATGAACCGGTGTAGTCTTCGTTCCCTTGTGAAGAACAGTTAGTGTAACCAAGTCTTCACCAAGAAGCAAGAATTTCTGAAGCTCGTATTTTTGGTGGAATTCTTTTTGTGTAGGTTTCTTTGTATTTTTCTTTGACTTTGCATTGCTCTGCATTCTTGTTTGTGCTCTGACGGATATAACATCTTTTTATCCACCCATTTTAGGGTCTTGGAATAAAGGTACGCCCACAGACCGTTTCTCATCCAAAGCATTATCTCAATCCATATGTTTAGATATCATGGCTACTAGAAGATGTGGGTTAGAGTATTAGTTTCGACAATCCCCAAGAATAGTTCATGATCCACCCTTGGCGAAGAAGCCTAGCATTCTCCTGACTTTGAATCTAATATATTTCTATAATCTATCTAGGTTGAGATTAGTGTTAAGTGCAATGTGTCTAGTCAAGCAATTGTCTCAAGAGTCTTATGGATGATATCAAGGGTTCTAATTAGACACATTTAATTGACTCAAGAACATAGTCTCATGAAACCTAAAGAATTAAGTCGAAGTGATCTAAAGTATTCCAATCCCAGTCCTTAGTGGTTTGTCTGAAATTAAGTGCATTAACGTATATACAAAGATCCAATTTTCAGACTTTAATTCAAACATGCTCAATTATATTAATCATTATAAAAAAATGCAAATGCCATATACAATGCAAGAGGAAATTTTTTGTAAGAATTTTTCTAAGTGAAACTATTATGAATTTTTAGAAAGGTTTTGCATATTTTTATGCACATTTTTGAAAAGATTTTGTAGATGTTTTTGTATTTTAAATTTTGCAGTTTTTTATTGATTTTTGGATAAAAGTTAGTATCAAGTATATGTATAGGTATTTACCACGTGTTCATTTATATTTACAAAGGTGATTATGTATTTTACATAGAGAATTTACATGTTGAATGTTACTGATTATTTACAGTATTTTAATATACAAGTTATACATACTTTTGTAAGTATTTTGGTTGATCTATTATTTACACACGATTCTTAAAATATTTGAAAATAATTTTCACAAAAAATTTGAGAACTTATTTCTATAAATAATTTTGACAAAAATGTGTACAAACCTTTACAAACCTCGAAAATCATTTTGCAAATATTTTCCAAACAATATATATATATATATAGAATTTTCAAAGTATTTTGCAACCATTTTTCAAATCATTTGCAAGTATATTTTTAAAAGATTTTATTTACATAAATAAGAGGATTTTTTACAAACAAAATAGATTTTCAAAGAATTGAAAACATTTTGCAAAAGTTTTCTAAACATTATTCAAAAGATTTTTCAAAATATTTTCAAACCATTTTTCAAATCATTTTGAAAAACATTTTAAACCTAATTCATTACTTGTATTTACAAAGAATTTTAGTGTGTTTTACTATATTTTTGAAAATACAAAAGTATGAGTTATGGTTAAAGTATATATAGTGTATATACGAGCCCCATATACTTAGTTGACCTATGTCCTCTTGAATCATAAAGAAAAAAAGTGAATGCATAACTCGTTGTAAGTACATAAAATTCTATAATAAGACGACTAAAGAATAATCGAATGAGAAGTTTACCATCCCTCCTATACATCTGATGAAATAATCCTAAGTATAACAGATTGTATACAAGGCATGGAGGGCCAAGGGCGGGGATAACTTTGGATGAACACCAGACCTATCCCCCTATACTTAGGGTAAAATATCCCTAATTATAGACAAAATATCCAGAGTTAAGAAGACAAGTTAGGGATCAAAGAAATGAATAACTCGGGGTGAACACTAAAGTATAACATTGGATAAAAGTATGAAAACATTTTTAGAACAATTTGAAGAAGAAAAAGGAAAAGAAAAAAAGAAAATTAGAAAAATAATAAAAATGATATTTTTTTATTTTATTGCTCAAGTGTCCTATCATTTGGACTTTAGGAGCTCATTTTGAAATACAACTCGGTAGAATCGACAACAGACACGAATGTGTCATTCTCTAAATATGCCTTTAGCAAACTGTATGTTGACTCCAAAAGGTTGTATGTTATGTGACAATTCATATATCGATAAATTTCTATTGTCACACAATTTTTTTACAATAAATGATCCTGTCCATTTTCTCTTCAGTTTGCCTGAGAAAAACTTCAATTTAGCATCAAATAACTACACCTTCTGTTCAGGTCTGAAAGTCTTCCTTTTGATGTGTTTTTCGTGTCATTTCTTGACATTCTCTTTGTACATAAGGTTGTTATTGTATGCATATTCTCAAAACTCTAGCAAACTATTGAGATCGACTTTTCAATTCTTTCCAGCTTTCTCGGAATCAAGGTTGCACGTGTTCAATGCCCATAAGGATTTGTGAATTAACTCTATGGTAAGGTGGCGTGGCCTGACATAAATAAGATTGTAGGGAGACATCCCAAGAGGAGACTGAATCAATAGGTTGTGATTAAGTCTTCCTATCTTGTCGTAGGTGCTTCTGCAACATAGTTTTGATCTACCTGTTGGAACACTCAGTGAAACCATTTTATTGAGGGTGGTCAATTTCTTGACCTACTTGTTAATAAAATGGCTCCCCCATCTAATATGAGAATCATGGGAATCCCAAACCATGAGATGATGTTGTCTTATGTGTGACTGTTTACAGTTCAAGTAGGGATTTCCTCCACCCATCAGTTAACGTAATAGATGGCCAACATGATGTATTCAAATCCCTTAATGTAAAGGAATGGGACCATGAAGTCCATGCCCTAGGAGTCAAAGATGTCAGATATCTAAATATTCTTTAGAGGCATTGTGTCTCACATACTGATATTCTTGACCATTCGCTGAAAGTCAGTACATTTCTTGACATAATCTTCTACATCCTTGAATAGAGTTGGCCACCAAAGGCCAATTAAAGTACTTTATCTATCATCCTCTTCCCATAATGGTGTCCATTGACTTCAAGCTTGCTATTGTGGTGTAGGACAACCATTGTCTCCTCCTAAGGTATACACCTACTTCATATGCAATCAGCACCCTCTCTGAATAGATGTGGATCCTCCCACTAGTAAAATTGAATGTATGACAAGAAATTATCAATCTTGATCTTCGACCAGTCTGGCAAAGTCTTCGTGGAGACAAGATAATTCACGATATCTGCATACCATGGAGTGAGCTTATAGAAAAGATCGCCTCATCTGGAAAGGTCTCTGAGATTGGAATGGAGTTCTACTATGGAGTTTCTGCTTCAACTATTTTTGAAAGATGATATGCCACCACATTTTTGATGCTGGATTTATAATGAATTTCCAAGTTAAATTCTTGTAGTTGGAGAATCCAGCGAGGCTTGGCATCTTTCTAGCTTTATAAATACTTAAGGCAGAATGGTTAATGTGTATTATAAAATAGGATCCGAGAATATGCGATCTGAACTTCTCCAAGGCAACACTATGACTAACATCTCTTTCTCTATCACTATATATTTCTTCGAGGCTTCTACAAGTTTTATGCTAGAGTAATGTATTACAAATGTCAACCCATCTCGTCTTTGTCCTAACATTGCACCAATTACGAAATCTGTTGCATCCTTCATTATCTCATAGGGAAGAGAATAATCCGACGGCTGGAGGATAGGGGCATGTGTGATCAGATCCTTCAAGAGGTTGAAGTATTGGAGGATCCGGTCATCAACCATAAAATCAACCTCCTTTCCAAGTAGCTTAGTCAATGGTCGGGTAATCTTGCTGAAGTCTTTAACGAATCTTCTATAGAAACCGACATACCCCTAAATCAATTGGATATGCTTCAGATTTATGTGTGGCTCAAGTTTTGAAATGACATCCACTTGGCTAGGTCAACCTCTATGTCACACTTGGAGATGACGTAGCCCACGATTCCTTCAGTCAACATGAAGAACGAGATTCACCAAACAACATCTTTATACACTCAATCTAAATATACAAGGCATTTATCAAAACTATCACCATAAAATAAACTCCCATGAATACTTTGAGAAAACTGCCCACCATATCAACGAACATGACTAACATGCATCTCTACAATGTCGTTGGTGCATTGCACAAACCAAAGGGCATCCTGCAAAAGGCATATGTTTCGTACGCATAGGTGAGGTGGTCTTCTCCCAATCTTCTGGAGTGATGGTGACTTAATTGTACCAGGAGTAGCAGTCCAAAAAGTAGAAATATTCCTTTGCTGCTAGTCTTTCAACTACCTGGTCGATGAAGGAAAATGGGAAGTCATCCTTCTTGGTTGCAAGATTGAAGCATTTAAAGTCCATAAAGATGCGCCATGAGGTCAACACTCGGGTCGGTATCTCCTCTCCATTGTCCTTTGTGAGTATGGTGATCCCTGATTTATTGGGCACTAAGTGTAGGTGACCCACCCATTTGTTGTCAGAGATGGGATAGAAAATTCCTACATCACATCATCCGGTAATTTCTTTCATGACTACCTCCCACAGGTTTGGATTCAATCTCCTATGAAATTCCTGGGAGGGTTTCCTATCTTCTTCAAGAAACATGTGATGCGAGCATAATGACAGATTTATCCTGTGGAGATCAGTGATATTCCAACCAATTTCCTTGTGGTTTCTTTTAAGAAACTCAAACAAAAGAGATTCTTGTTATTCAGTCAAATGTGAATTGATGATGATAAGAAGTGTGCTGGTCTCACTCGCAAGGAAGGCGTACTTCTAAAGGATATGAAACAATCCCTAAGGGCATAACAAAATTGTGAGGATCACATCACATACGATCGCTAGCAATTAGTTGCACTAGTTGCTCAGTGCAACGAATTTTAAAAATTTAAACGATGAAACCACATGATCCAAGATAACTTTTGGGTTCATTTCATATAAACCACATATTAAATAAAGTAATACATCTTGTAGTGTGGCTGTGATTGAGTCTCTAAACAAAAAGACATCATATCTCAAGTCTGATCTATCGGAGGAGACATTTGCAAGAGTGGAGATGAATCGCATGGTTCTCACAATCCAAGTTGTTATCCAAGCAGTGGATCTCTTGATCTCGTCTCACAAGATCAAATGCATTCTTCAAGAGTGAAGCACACCAAAGGAAATGGAGATCCATTAGTTGTCATGTTAGTGGCATAACGACGATGCGACATCCACGATGACATTTTCTCTAGGGTTAGGGTGGACAGCCTTCCCAATATGGAGAGAGAGAGGTGGCGTGGGCTTGAGAATGAGAGAAAGAGAGAGATCAATATTTGTTGTAATATTGAAGAGCAAGGATTTCCTCTTCTTATATAGTATTTTGGGAGTCCATGGATCTCAATCCATGGACAACACGAAATCTATGGATGAGATTTATTTGTGCTTCGTTCAATGATCATGATTTAGTTGTACAAACACAACAACAATTAATTAAATTAAATTAAATATAAATTGAATAATAAATATAAATTAATTTCAAATTAAATCAATTTTCCATGGAAATAATTGAGAAGGATATTAAACTCCTACCATAAAAGGGGAGGGTGACCACCCAATCAAATTAGGACTTTGTGGCCGTCCACCACCTTTAGATGGAAGGTGGGAATATCCTTGTTATTCAATGAGATTACTTTATCACATGAAAATCTCCAATATTTTGCAACATTTTTTTGCAAATTTATTTACATAAATAATTCATAATTATTTTGTGGACATTGTAATCAAGCCATTGGAAATTTGTGAATCGCATTCACAATCGAAAATAAAATGTAAATTATATTATCAGTAATTATCAAATGTGAATCCAATTCACATAAACACTTACTCAACAAATATAAATTAGAATTAACTCTATCTAATATATTATAAATCACATTTATGATACATATGAATAATTTTTATAGTACTATCCACATTATTCTTATCCATAATAATTAAATCTTATTTAATTATATCGGATCACCATTCTCATGCTTCTAAATAATATGAATAAAACACATATTATTCATGATAATTAAATTACATTTAATTATCCATTTCTCAATGCCTGGATATCATTTAACAATGGAATTATTCTTGAACTCTTTCATGAATAATGCACTTTCTCTACAGATCTTGGAGATAAGGACAGGGCGACTGTACGTTCCACGTATAGTGACATGGATATTGATATCACATCTAAAATCTAGATATCATGGACATCTCATAGATGCTTTATTAAATCAAGACATTAAATCTAGTCTTCTCATTGCATCTGAATGACATTTAGATTAATGTCCAACATTTGGAACAAGATCAGATCACTTCTCTACTGAGAGGAGTCACTAAAATCCGGACATATTTCATCACTACCTTGGAATGGAAGCATTATGTTTATATAATTTTTTATGGTCACATCACCCTCAAGTATTCCTAATAGTTGCACATCCTGCATATTGGAAGACCTATGATTAATCCGAAGACATCGATCAATTTGCACTATCATCTTTAGGGTTTCCTCATTAAGTTTCTCATACGATCATAAGGAGTTGATATCGATCATATGCTTTCCAAAAGCCTATATCATACCTTCAAATTCTTGGCATGCTTCCAAAGCACAATGAACATGCATGGAATTTGATCGGTCCCAATATCTCTTGAGTGAGCTCATCTTCCTCTTCACAAGTGAACATGTATGATACCTTTTAGAGATCGTATCACTCATATGCCCTTATATGAACACTAGCTCATTGGTGTATTTATCTTGATTAGGCCACCAACCTATTGGTCTGCCAAATGTACATACTTAGACATATAGCAACACATCTTTCTCCGGTCACAAGATGCATGCCTATATCATGATAGTATATGACATAGGACTTGGTTATCTCGATCTTATTGGGTCAATTCTTTGATCTAACTAATCTGACACCTTTGAATCTCTATTCCCATGAAGAGGACCTACATTAAGAGGTTGGTCAGATATCAGCGAAATGAGGAAGGATTGCCATCTCCTACTCAGGTTGGAGATCAACTCTTAATAATCATTTTACGGTGCTCGATGAGTGCTCAATCTAACTCTTTAGATTCCATGTACCAGCCTTTAAGATTCAATTATTGAATCAACAACCGTATGATTATCAAGATGGCCGTGGTACATAATCCTAATTGTGTAGAGGGACCTTATAGTGCATTCATTCATTTAATCATAGATAGGGAGTGAAATAACCAATAACTTTTATTGATAAATCAAACATTGCAATAACATTTATTGTAGGAATGGTTCACCTCAGGCTCACATGGCTAACAACTTTATGTTGGAGGGAAGATTTTTCAACTCTGGGGGAGAAATATTCGGCTTCGTGATGACTTCAAAAACTGAGGTAGGTTTTTTCCCTTTCAACTATTGACTGTCTACCACTGTACATTCTGACTTTGAAATTAGGACATCACACAAATCTATAATAAATTCATCCTATTCAGACAAGGATGGTTGTTCATATATCTCAGAATGTCCATCAGCAAGAGTTTCATCATCAAAGACAACTGTGAAATTGACTACACTTTCCAGACTCTCCTCCAGAGATAGGAATGTGTACATCTCATTGCTATCTATGAACGAATCTGTATCTTTATTCTCACCTAGAAATTCACAGTCTTCTTTGCCATGTGGTTCAACCACGATAGCAACAGATGCCACGTCAGTTGGTTTAGCTTCTGGGGCCGTCTTAATCAACACTTTATCGCTTCTAGAGTGGAATGTAATTTCTCCAGTGCCATAGTCTACCACTAACTCGGTCGTTCGGAGGAATGATCGATCGAGGATGACTGGAGTGTGGAGTAGAGGTGTCCATGTCAAGGACAATGAAATTCACTAGTAATTGATCCCTTAGACTATGATGATGACTTCCTCTAACATGCCTTGGGGCTACTTGATATATCTCTGTAAACTACAGAATCATCTTTGTAGGTTTTAGTGATCCTTCTCCAAATTCCTTAAGCAGGATGGAATGTAATAAATTGGTTGAAGAAGCACTATCAAACATGGTACACTCAAACTCTTGGCTAAAAATTTGACATCTGACAAGTGGTGCTCCCTTATGTTTCTGTTTGCTCGGGAGATTGCTGATCAAGTTCACAGTAGCCATGGTCAGAATGTACATCTCTGGTTTTCTCTATCTCTTTCTTCTATTCAATCTCTTTGTGAAACATGCTTCTTTGTGTCCTCTTTTCAATTAGGAATATACTACATGGCTTTCCACAACGTCATTTCAAGAATAAGGTTTTGCAATATGATGATAGTCTCAAGATCATAAAAACATTTTTTTTATTTTTTTTGCTATTTTTGCTTTAATAACTTGTAGAAAAGGAATATTTATATCACAATAAAATATATCTGGGAATATTTTGTCCATATCTTTGTTTACAAGTAGATAGAAAAAATGTTAAAAATCATGTACATGTTGTGGACCAAAAAATGGTGCAACCTTGGCTCCTTTGACTGGCTTTAATTTGGCTGTTGCAGCTGCGTCTAGATTATCCATCACTAAAACATATTCACCTTGGTTGTTGTTGTCTTTTTGAATTTTATTCGTATTTTTTGTATTTAGTGTAGTTGGTGATGCATCAAATAAAAATGTCTATATCCCCTTTGGATGGATTCGTTGAAGACTCACCATTATATGCCTTGGATTTTCCCTTCGCTACTGTAGATGTCTTGAGTGTCCTATCGCTTATAGGAGTTACAACATAAGATAAAACAATGTCATTTCTACTAAATTCAGGTTGAATACTGCAAACTAACTGCTTCTTGTGACATAAGTTCTTTGGATTTTTTTCAATAGTAGTTTTTGTGGCTGTCAGGACGTCGATCTTCTGGCTCATCTTAGCCATGTTCTTTATGAGATGTGACAAACAATCTAAGGTAGGGTTGATTGAGTGTTGAACCTAGATTATAAAGGTTTTAAAAATAATGAGAATTATTGGCAATGTCGTTGCAGCCCTAAAAATCCCGCAAAAAAAATGTTTTTATTCACAACTCAAGTAAACAAACAAGGAAAAGAATGTAACATAAGAATGAGTGCTAGTTATTTACATATATAGCGTATATGATCGATCTCAGGGAGGCTACCAAAATCCTGAGGGTTATTAAATCAATGAAAGAAATCAATGAAATAAAGAGGAACTTCTATGAACACTATGCTTGGTTTTTGTATTTTTGAACTTTTTAATGAATTTAGATTTTATAATTTTTATATTGTTTTCTAATTTTATGATTTATATGAATTTATAACTTTTACAATTTTTTTATAATTTTCTTTGAAAATAGAAGAACATATAAATAAGGAAAATGAAATAATAAGTAGAAGGGTACAAACACAATTTCTTTGTTTTTAAACCAACTAAAAATAAAATAATAATTAAATAAAACTATTTTTGGATTTCTAGATTTTTCTAAAATGTTTTTATGATTTTTCCAAAATTCTTAGAAAATTTTCAAGTCTTTTAAAAAGAATCAAAAGAGAGGATAAAGCAATTAAAACACAGAATGAATGTTTTTGCCTTTTTAAATAGCAAATGACATAAAACATTTATGAAATATGAACAAAAAGAGAGAGGGTTTTTTATATTACCCAAAATGGTATTAATATTTTTTTAAATTTTTCTACGAATTTATATGATTTTTTAAGATTTTGTGTTTTTTGTTATTTTTAGTTTTTATGAGTAATAAAAAACAATATAAAAATTAAAAGATATGAAAATATACAGTAACGTTTTTTAGTTTTTTCATAAAAGTTTTATATTTTTTTGATTTTTAAATGAAAATATGAATTTTTTATGTTTTTTTATGAATTTATAAAAATAATAAGAATAATGAAAATGCCAAATAAAAACTATTCATGAAAAAGATGCTTAATAGAGAGTTTCATAATTTCTGTTGAATTTTAATAATGTTTGGGTAGTTTTATTTGAAAAGGGGTATGGATGTAAATATTTAAAGTTTGAAGATTGAATGAGAACAAAGATAAAACCTACAGTGTGAAACATGTAATAAGACAAAAAGATGCATGCACAAGCATGTGAGCCTCGCCATAATGAACCAGTTTTTATTTAACTCATATCCAGGGTTTGAATAATAACAAAGATCATGCGGGTCTTTATTGCAGTTTTCATAAAATAACGTGCAAGGCATTCCTTGAGGTCTAACCAAGACCAATATGCAACTAACATAAATACAAGGGATAGAAAAAAATGTTCATATCAATGATATATAGATGCATATCCAAAAGGACTTATTTGCGAAATAAAATAAAATCACGGGTCGGGGCACAAATATAACCTTAATCCATGTGGAATGATCTACTATTGTGATTCATGCGGAGGCTGATCAGACAGCTACTGAAGAAGCGTGATTGAGCGCCTAAGATCTGATCTGGAACTTCGATCCAAGGTTCAAATTTTGGGAAATCAGATGGTTGTAATGAAGACTGGAGCAGATGTTCTTGATCGGAGGGCCAGGAGATGCTACGAACAAACTAGGAAGAAGGTGGGTTGCAGAGAAACTCAATAGATTGATGCTCGCTGGATCTACACTGGTTTTGCCTTCTGAATGGTTGATCACGTTCCTGCACTTCCCTCTTTTGATCCAAGGGCTTTGAGGTGATCAACGTCGTCTATAAGAGGATTTGGAGGTCAAGAACTACATGACTCCAAATGAACATCCAGGTGTTGATTCTTGCTCCCAAGCGAACTCCTGAACCCTGCAAGTTATTGCTCAATCTTGGAGGAATCTCTAACGATGGTTATTAAGACAAAAATAAGGAGAATGATGAGGGGGGAAAGACTTCCAATGAGGGTGATTAGAGAGGAAGTCGATCCTCATACCTAAAGCGATCTTAGGCTGGTCTGGTGGTGGAGGAGATGACGAAGTTGGGCAAAGTTGTAGGTCGAGTCGGAGGCTAATAAAGATGATTGGAGAACCTCTTATCATGAAGATCAGAGGTGGATTAAGAATTTCTGATTTTCTTAACTTAATTCTGAATCTAATGAATTGAACACTAAAATTAAATTTAAAAACCACTAAGTTACTTATAGGTGGATGGTGGAAAAGAAAATCACCTTGATCTATGGTGGAATGTAGAGAGTCGGAAATACGTCGTATGAAAGCCCGTGAGTGGTTGGATCACATCCTTCAAGCAAATCCTCACGCTCCAAATCATGGAGAAAAAGCAATATCACTGCCTCTGACTCTCTACTCGATATCGGGGAAGAAATACAAGAGAAAAACAAATCAAACCACCTTCAGAGCTGAAGGGGTTGCATTTATAAGGATGTCTTCGGTGAGTTTTGAAATTTGAAGGATGAGCAAATTAAGGCTATTTGTTAGGGTCTAAAGAGCGAGTAAGGTTGCGATGGTTAAAGTGAGAAGAAAGTGGATGGAGTTAGTGAGTGGAGGCATGTGGAAAATTAGGTGAAGAGAGGGATGTACACGAATTAGCAGGAATCAAGCGGGGGTGAGGCAGTTGACCCAGGTCAACATACCAGGGTCGACCAATGAGGACGTGCGTAGGAAAAAGCTAAAATAGGCTAGATAAATTAAAAATTGAAAATGAATTTAAATAATTAAATAACATAAATAAAAATGTTAAGGATAAAATAAAGTTAATTTAGGTTATTTTTATTAATTAAATAAGGTATTTACATGTGTTAAAATAAATACAAGGTGTTATTTATAGGTATGTATACCCATTGATACAAGGATTTGATTTATAATTAATTATTTATATAGATATACACATAACATAATATTTTATTTTATTAAAACATTTTACAGGAGTTTTAATGAAATTTTTATTTTATTTTTAGGATTTAATTTGTTAGATTAAATAAATAGGTATATGTATAGTATATACATAATGATACCTATACAATATATACGTAATTTTATTTTTGTTTATTTTTTATTATGTGATTTCTATTTGTATAAAATACAAGTCAAATACAATATAAATTAATTAAAAATACAATATTTCTAAATATGTAATTGAAAATAAATATTTAAAACATAGTATACGTAGGTATTATATGCAATAATACCCCAATTCACCACATTTCATATCTTAACTCTAATTTTTATGAAACTACCTTTATTTGAAATATTATTTAATTTGGAATACAATAAAAATTAGTTTGGTGTGTTTGGAGTTTTGGTGGATAAGATATTGATCCTGAAGTTGAGATTTTGGCTTTTTCGTAGTGTTGTAATTTATACAATGTACAGTGACTTTTATTGCAATTAATTTTATTATTTACAAAAGATTTTTATGCACAATTTTCAAGAAGAAATCATTTTTATTTGAAAAGAATTTGGTGATGAATAAATTAAAGAAAAGAATGTGTATTATAACCAATATTGTGAATATCATGAATATATACAAGTGATAAATGATTTTTAGGAATTTTTGGCATTTAGGGCCTTATCTCCCTACTTTATTCCTTATCGATCAGGTTAAGTGTTGACCTTCTCTGAAGGTCAAAGTCAGCCTATGTCTATTACGTATATATAGTCTTTGATTTTCTTTATTTTTCCTTTATATTAATTATTTATTTAGTCTAGGTTATAAGGGTGATAAATATGAAATATAACAAAAATTAGGGATAGTAAAATAATGGTGTTATTGATATTTAGAGGTGTTTTATAAGGGATTTTACCTTTTCTAGTCCCTTGGCAAACACTTATTTGAAGAATAAATGATAAAAAGGAAAAGAATAAACGAAAAATAAAGAACTTAGAACAATATTGAGTATTAAACTTATCTTCATAAAATCAGAGTATACAACTTTGGATTATTAGTTTGGGCGGAACCCTAGTGGAAAATAGACTTAAGACCCAACAACCTCTAGAAACCACACAACTCTTGCACAAGTCTCTTCAATAGCCAGGTCAGAATAAATCAACTCGTATGCAAACCCTCTTGACTATGAATCACTCTTGTACAATGTAAGTGATATGTAGCTCTACTCGGCTAAAGCAATAAAAGTCAGTCTTCACCAACATGGTGACCCTAATTCCCCAATGTAATAACTCTTTCCTTGAGAAGTGAGGTATTCCCTTCTAAGTCCAAGTGCAATCAGATCAAGAAGATGAGGTGGAGTGAAGAATGTACGGTAGCTAGTGTAGCTACATATCATAGGATGTATGGTCAGTGTAGCCAAGTCATCCACCTACTGGCTCATAAATATTTGACTTGGAAGCCCTAGCTTGCATATTTGACCATTCATCTGTACATACTCCGACATGAATTTCATTTTTTTCTATCTGGCCTGTGCACTTTTTTGGAGTTTTTGATTTTTTTTGAATAACACAGGGGTACAACATGTACATAATGAGTTTTTCCCATTGAGCCAGTATTCCTCTTTTGAAGCTTTATTGCAACACACAAAATTTTTTAATTAGACCTCGTCTCTATTGGACTGGGTTATGGCACAATGGCCACAATTGTGTGACTACTGATGTTTCCATTGGCTTGTGTCTAATGCCGACAAATCCATCTCTCTCCCACTTCAACTGTGGTGAGCAAAGTGTCAATGCATGTGTGCAAGCTAGGTCATTATCTATAAGAATCATGTGTGTACTCTGAAGTACTCTACTTAGGAAGTCCGTACGAAACTCAACTAGGTCTTGTGGTTCTCAAAGAACTAAGTCTATAAAAATGAAGAATCTTATTTACATTTCTTATAAGGTTTCTTTGAAATTAAGTGGAATAAGGTCCAACGAAGCTCCATTCTTCGACTTTATTACATACTAGCTTAAGTATCAATACCATTCTGAAAAATGCACATGCAAATGCAAGAAATATATACAAAATATTTTTTGAAAGAAAAAGAAAATAAAAGAGCAATCGTTTTGAAAAGATTTTCCAAAGAATGTTTGCAAATATTTATGGATTTTAAACACATTTTTTTCAAAAGAAATAAAAGGGTCAGTAAATTGAATGTATTTATAGGAAACATATAAAAATTTTTAAATAAAGAGTATACAAGATTTTACAATAGGATTTTATGCACAAGTTTTATATAAAAGTTTATAAAATAACTTTATATACAAAAAAGAATTTTATATACAAGAGGATAAGTGATTAAGAATTTTATACACATATAAATTTTATGTATATATATATATATGTACATACATCCCATAAGTTATTGTTGGAAATGTGAGCCCACGGCGAGCCATTATGCAATAAATGTTATTGCAATTCACTCCTTCATCTGGAATAAAGAATACATAATTTGCATAATAGGTCCCTTAGTACAATTAGGGTTATGTACCATGGCCATCTTAATGATCGTACAGTTGTTGATTCCGTTATTGAATCATAAAGGCTGGTGCTTGGATGAATATCTAATGAGTTAGATTGAGGACTCATCAAGCACCGTCAAATAATTGTTAAGAGATGATCTCTAGCCTGAGTAGGAGATGGCAATCCTATCTCAGTTAGGCTGATATCTGACCGACCTCTTGATGCAGGTCCTCTGCATAGGAATAGAGATTCGAAGGTGTCAGATGAGTTAGGTCAAAGAGTTGGCTTAACGAGATCGAGATAACCAAAGTCCTATATCGTATGATGTCATGATATAGGCACACATCCTTTGACCGGAGACAGATGTGTTACTATATGTCTAAGTATGTACTTTTGGCAGACCAATAGGTTGATGACCTAATCAAGGTCTATACACCGGCGCGCTGGTGTGCATGTAAGGGCATATGAGTAATACGATCTCTCAAAGGGATCATACAGGTTCAGTTACTGAACCGGAAGACATGAGCCTCATGAGATATTGGGAAGAATCAAATTCCGTGCGCACGGTCGTCTCGCTTTGGAAGCTTGACTGAATTTGTTGGTTTGATATATACTTCTGGAAAGTATATGATCAAGACCTAGGTATGATATATGCTTTTGGAAAGTATATGATTAATACCGATTCCCAATGATCGAATGAGAAACTTACTGATAAAACCATGAAGTAGACAGTGTAAAGATGATCTAATACTTCGGGTTTATTCTGAGTCTTCCAGTATGCAGGATGTACAGGTATTGGGAATACATGAGGGTGATGTGATCATAAACGATTGTATAACCATGACGCTTCCATTCCTAGGGAGTGATGAAACGGGTCTGGATTTTAGTGACTCCTCTCAGTAGAGAAGTAATCTAATCTTAGTCCAAATATTGGACATTGATCTGAATGTGATTCATCCAATGAGAAGATTAGATTTACGGTCTTGATTTAATCAAGCATCTATGGGAGGCCCGAGATCTGGATTTGAGATGTAATCTCAATATCCAAGTCACTATACGTGGAACAATACAATCGCCCTGTCCTTATCTCCAAGTATCTGCGGAGAAAGCGCATTATCCTTGAAGGAGTTCATGGATAATTTCATTGTTGATAAAATGTATACGAGCATTGAGAAAATGGATAATTATATGTGATTTAATTATCAAGATTAATATGAATTTGATTCATATTATAAAGAGAGTTATCTAAGATAATTGAATATGATTTAATTATCGAAGATGTGAATAATGTGAATGTGATTCATATTGTTTGAACACATGAGATAAAGAGATCCAAGATGATTAAATATGATTTAATCACCATGGATAAGAATAATGTGGATAGCAATATCCAATTATTCATAATATATTATAAATGTGATTTATAATGTATTAGAGAGAGCTAATTATAATTTATATGTCTTGATTAATTATTATGTGTATTGGATACACATTGTGTAATTAATTGACAATGTAAATTATATGTTGTTTTGGGTTGTGAATATGATTCAAAAATTTTCCATGGCAAGATTGTAATATTCTCAAATATAATTGTGAATTATTTTTGAAGAATAAAACCCAACAAAAGTTGTTGGAAATAAATAAAGAGAGAATTTCCATGGAGATATGCAATCTCATGAATTATCATGAGATTGCCCTCCATTAGGAAAGGGGTGCGCGGCACCCATGTCCTATTTGGAATGGGTGGCCGTCCACCATGTTATACATGGAATTGTAATCTCCATGTATGTATTCTCTCCTTATTTATTGGTTTGATTTAGGACTAATTTATATTTGATTTTGTCAAATATATTTTAACCTAAATTTGTTGGATTTACCAACAACAATCTTGACCATTGGATTGACATAAATCAATCTCATCCATTGATTTTATATGTCCCATGGATTGAGATCCATGGACCCCAAAACCTATAAATAGAGAGGCATACCCATGCTCTCTCTTGACACAGAAAATGCTTGAGAGTCATCTCTCTCTCTCTCTAGGCGTCAGCCTTCTCTCTCCCTCTCATGGCCGTCCACCATGGATGCTATGGAGAGGTTCTCCATCACCGCAGCATCGTCGTTATGCTGCCCGATCGTCTGCTCGTGGATCTCCGTCTCCTTCGGTGCGCCTCGCTCGTGAAGAAGATGACGGATCTCGTGTGTCGAGATCAGGAGATCCACCGCTTGGATCATCAACATGGATTGTGAGAAGCACGCGGTTCATCCCCGCGCTCGCAAGCGTCTCCTCCGTCGGATCGGACTTGAGAGAGGAGCTCTCTTCGTTTAGAGACTCGATCGCAACCACGCTTCAAGAGGTAACCCTAATACTTGTATGTGGTTTAGACGAAACGATCCGAGAAGTGTTCTTGGATCATGTGGTTTCGTCACATGAAAATTTTTAAATTCCGCTGCATCGAGCAACTAGTCCGACTAGTCGCTCCTTGTCGTATTCGATACGACGCACACGCTTCCATGATGCGCTTGAGGATCTAACCATATCCTTCAAGTGGTATCAGAGCCTTAGGTCGACGGTTTTGAATATGATTCGAAAAACCGAGGACGACTTGGGTTCGTTAAGGTCGCGAAAGTTTTTATCGCATTTGATTTCGTAGATCTGTTTAGTAAATAAATTCGGTACTGTTTAAATTATTTAAACACGAATTCAATACTTGGATTTTGTTCCCCATTAAATTAGGAAACCATAGGATCTGAATTTGCGTAAATCGGATTTCCTATGCTCAAGATATGGTTGTTTTATTGAACATGTATGCACTGTTGCGGGAACTGTAGATCTGAACGTGATTAAAATGTTAATTACTGTTTAGACTTGCCTTGAAATGCGTGAAGCATCACTTGGCTTCTGTCTTAAATAAAGTTAGCAATATATGAAAATTGAGTTTGTCTAATTTGGATTTAAATTGATTGAGATATGTTAATTTTAGTATGTAGGGGTCACTGCTGAAATTACATTCCTAACCTGGAACCAAGTGATTGTCAATTAGTGAAATTAATTGTTAATTTCGTGAAATAATCTTGAAAAATATTTGTGAAATATTGAAACTTGATTATTTGCCTAATTGACTTGGCCCCAACCAATTAATTGATTAAGATGTGATCTAAATCATAATTTCTCAAAGTACGTATTAATTCGTATTTTAATAATTAGAAAAATACATCTTAATCCCTCGGACATTATCCCGGCCCTACCCGCTGTCATGGCCAGTACCGACGGGAGTGGGACGGACCGTACACGTTGCAACCCACTACCCCAGCGATCCCTGACTAGACACCATATCCACCTCGGGAAAGGATAATGCCAAATTGATTAATTTGTATTTGAGATGATCATTGGTTCTTCAACCGAAATTGTACCATATAGTAATAATCAAAACATTTTTGATTATAAGGAAATTTGCTACACAAATTCCCAAATCCTATTCAAGCATCAAGTTTGATTGATTGAATTGGTTGATAATTAATTTAATATGATTAAATTGATTATGTCCAATTAGAATACTCTAATATGATTAGAGCTAATAATTCCCTTGGAAGAATTAATTGTATGAATGTGATTCATTGTAATTAATTAATTAAATTTGAATAAGAAATGGAGGATCACATAAGTGACATCCATGGTCTCCCGTCAAGGCGAAGGGTTTCGTCGCCAGATATTATATGTGGGAGATGCCTGTCCGAAGTGACAGCTCCTGCATACGATCCATATGGATCGGCCTCGTCGCTTCTCGAAAGAGTAAGGACGTATGCGTAGTGACCCCAATATCGAGTCCTCATATTATTGGGGCGATATTGGATTGCGCATAGCGAGTTGTATTCCTGTTGACGGTTGGTTCAATTAATGACAGGTCAACATTGCCTTAGGGGTGGTGGGCTCGGGTGTTAAAGATCGAATTGGGAGATGCAAGTTGGACTTGCAAGTTCTCATATTATTGGGATGCAACAAAGATAAGGAAGGAGATCCCAGATCTTGCTTGAGATATAATGGTAAGTATATCTCTTACATTGAAAGTGATTAAGAGAATGAACTTTCATTGTTGACATTGCAAGACAACTTTGATATAAAAATTCCTAAATCAAAGTAAAACATGTATGTATAAATATATACCCTTATGCAAATTTCTTATTTCAGATAATTCTTCAGTAAACCCACTCAATGTTATACTCAATAATAACCAGTAAAATATCATGGATTGGACCCTTTGATCCAGATATTATATTTGCAATTGGACACATAATGTATGTGGTTGCAATGTGCAAGTTTCTCATAATAATGAGGAATGATAATTAAATAAGACAATAGGACTAAAACCTTAGGGTTTGTATGTCTCTATAAGTCTTGATCTCATCGAATATACTTTCGAAGTAACATGTCGATAATGATCGTAATTATGATATAATCCTTATAAAATCTAAGAAGATGTTTTGGCATACATATGTGCTCTCGACATATAATCATGAATGACATGGTTCTCTGCATTATGCAGAATGGTGGCTCTATAGGAGATGATGTATTCAAATTGTTTGAGTACCTACCTGAACCTAAGTTTTAAGAGTTTAAATGGTTGTAGATACGATAAGTGTCATCATTCTACTACCTTTACTCTAGTCATTCCTGGAGCTTCATAATATTCATATTGTATGAATTGAATGAAGCATGTATAAATGTTCAAATTCTCTTATATTGAATTTTTTGTTTTTAACATAAGAGATCCTCTGTCTTGAGCAATGGTTGCTTATAGATAAAGGGAGCGCAGTGGAAGCATGGGTTGGACCCAAGTAAGAAGTATAGTCAAAAGAGTTGAATGTACTTCTGTGACTTCCATGTAACATCCAAAGAGTTGGATGAATGCCAATACCGCAATAAGTTGATGTGTTGATAGTACGACTATCATATCTATCTAGAATCCTTAGAGAAGGAATTGGATAGTACATCAGAATAATCTACTTATAATCATTGAAATTGACTTACTTATTTGATAATATAAAGTCTAATAATTGTATCTCAATCTTCTAATGACAGTTGCAATTGGTTGCATATGTATTAGAATATTAGAAATTTGATCTTAAGGTTTAATGGTTATCTAAGTTGGAATTGATGCAATTGTTGCAACAATTTCCACCTGATGAATATGCTTCATATTTTCAGTGGGAGTCCTTAATCTTAGAGAATGTCTCTGTGACCTAGATGTTAGAATACACTCATTATTAATTTCCAAATGTTGGAAATAAACATTAATTCTATAATAAATCTATCATAAAGAGTTATGATGGAGATATTTCAGATAGTGATCTAAAATCTTGTGGACTCTACTGAATTAGAAAATTAATTAATGGTTCATTAAGATTTCTAATGCTAAAAAAAATAAGCCATTAAAGATCAAAAGGAGGATGAAGATCATTTGATAATGATCTAGCATCATGTTTTGGACATATGTCTGTTGATATGATCAATAGACTGAAAAGAGATGAAACTTTAGATTGTCTAAAGGTTCAAATCTTGCATACTTATGAATATTGTATTCAAAGTAAAAATGTCCAATACACCCTTCTTTGGGAAAGGTGTAAGATGTCAAGGTATTCAGGATCTCATACATATTGATGTATGTGAATCATCTATATCATAGTAAACATTATGGATATGTGATATCTATTGATGATTATGTATGATATGAGATATCTTCTCTTCACCTAAGAAACCTTTGAAATGTTCAAAGATTTCACAATTTTGGTTTAGAACCAAAGTTTGAAGGAAGATGAAATGAATTTGATCTAACCAAGGTTGCTTGTACCTATTAGATGAATTCAAGAAATACCTTATGGAGATATGAATATCATTCCTATCTCAATCCTCCTAATGGACCTTAACTCAATAGAGTTGTAGGGAGATACAATTGATCATGTGTGACATGATTTAATCAATGATTTATCTTAACATAATTATCTCTTAGTTTCCAAGCATATATATATATATGTGGTAGAGACTACATTATATATATCCTTAATAAAGGTTCCATGTGATTAAGTTGGAATCTAGCACCAGAGAGTGCTACTTCATTAGGAAATTAAAGGATGGTATTGGATACCTACTTTATGACCTTGAGATTCTTAAAAGATCTCATCTTTGAGAATATGATTCTTAGAGGATGACTCTCTTAAGAATCAAGATGAAAATGAAGTAAAGGAACTCATTTAATCCTGAGATGATAATGAGGCTCCTAGAATCGGAAACTAAAAGACAATTAAAGATGAAACACTAATACCCCTTCAAATAAGTTTGATGATGGGTTCCATGTGTCAGTTGAATCTGACAAAGATTTGACTTCATGTGATGAAGCTCCTGAGGATCATGACATGGAAAGATGGATGTTAGCAATAGAAGTCTAATGTAGACTTCATATATAAGTGTTGTATATGGACCCTCGAGGATCCACCTATATGGGTAAGACCCATTAAGGTGTAAATGGATCTTCAAGAGAGAGGGAACCTGATGAAAAGGTAAAGACCTTCAATGCATGGTTCATAGCCATGAGCTGCAAACCGAAGAGAAGACATCGCTTGCGATGAGACTAGCTCTCCAGTGACCTTGCTTTAACCCATCAGAATATTGCTAACTATAGCTACACAACTTGACTATGACATCTTCATGATGTGAGTCAAAATTGCATTCCTCTATGAATTCCTCTCTGAGGATATTCATATAAAGTAGCCACAGGGCTTTATGGTTGAAGATGTACGAGCTAAAGGACTCCATCTTTGGACTCAAATAAGCTTCTTGTAGTTGGAACATAAGATTTGATGAAATTATAAATGTTATGATTTCAGATAGAATCTTGATGAACCATGTGAAACTTAGTGGGAGTGCCAATGTGTTCATTGTGCTAAATGTAGATATTGTTCTAATCATTTGGAATGATATAAGGATAATAATAAGTGTTTTATGATTTGGTTGTTTCACACCTTGAGATATGATCTCAAGAATACCTCTTAGATCTTAATTCTGAAATCATTCAGAAGCAAAGAGAAGAGGGTATTGGGACCAACACATTAGTAGTAAACCTTGGACTTATTCCATTTTCTGGAAAATTCTAAGAAAGGCTTCCTTCCCTTAAGATGTGGTACTGACCTATCTAAAGGGATAGCACCTCAAAGAGTTGAGGAAGTGAATGCTAGGGCTGCTTGCACTTATGCATCAGTTACGAGAAGCTGAGTGTATGCTAGATGTGCAAAAGAGCCAGATGTCTGCCAAGCAGTGGGAGTAGTAATCTGTTACTAATCCTACTCTTGAAATAAAACACTTAGTTGCAGTAATAACAATATCTTCAAAGATAATGAAACTTAGAGATAGTGATCTCAAAGTCTTATCTTCAAAAGTTTAAGACCTTGTAGATAGTGATCTATAAGGGTCTTAACTTTAGATACCTTAGGAGATAGAGATCTCCGGGAATAAAGATATTATAAAAAGGATTATGGGAATACTGGTTATAATAATTAATTGGTTGCATAAGATGCAACATTCGCATTGGATGCGAGCACTGTTACTGGGGATATGCAAGTGCCGTAAAAGGACTTGGCGTAGTCTTATGGGAACAGAGTGACTGATCTGCTTACCTAGCTATTTTCTAAATAGCCTATGATTGTCACATGAGTCTGGGTATAAATGATTAGCCCATGGCTCTTTGGGCTAGTGGGAGATTGTTGGAAATGCGTGCCCACGACGAGCCATTATGCAATAAATGTTATTGCAATTCACTCCTTAATCTGAAATAAAGAATACATAATTTGCATAATAGGTCCATTAGTACAATTAGGGTTATGTACCATGGCCATCTTAATGATCATACAGCTGTTGATTCAGTTATTGAATCATAGAGGTTGGTGCTTGGATGAATATCTAATGAGTTAGATTGAGGACTCATCAAGCACCGTCAAATGATTGTTAAGAGATGATCTCTAGCCTGAGTAGGAGATGGCAATCCTATCTCAGTTAGGCTGATATCTGACCGACCTCTTGATGCAGGTCCTCTGCATAGGAATAGAGATTTGGAGGTGTCAGATGAGTTAGGTCAAAGAGTTGGCTTAACGAGATCGAGATAACCAAAGTCCTATATCGTATGCTGTCATGATATAGGCACACATCCTCTGACCGGAGACAGATGTGTTACTATATGTCTGAGTATGTACATTTGGCAGACCAATAGGTTGATGACCTAATCAAGGTCTATACACCGGCGCGCTGGTGTGCATGTAAGGGCATATGAGTAATACGATCTCTCAAAGGGATCATACAGGTTCAATTACTGAACCGGAAGACATGAGCTCACTCATGAGATATTGGGAAGAATCAAATTCCGTGCGCACAGTCGTCTTGCTTTGGAAGCTTGACTGAATTTGTTGGTTTGATATATACTTTTGGAAAGTATATGATCAAGACCTAGGTATGATATATGCTTTTGGAAAGTATATGATCAATACCGATTCCCAATGATCGAATGAGAAACTTACTGATAAAACCATGAAGTAGACAGTGTAAAGATGATCTAATACTTCGGGTTTATTCTGAGTCTTCCAGTATGCAGGATGTACAGGTATTGGGAATACCTGAGGGTGATGTGATCATAAACGATTGTATAACCATGACGCTTCCATTCCTAGGGAGTGATGAAACGGGTCTGGATTTTAGTGACTCCTCTCAGTAGAGAAGTAATCTAATCTTAGTCCAAATATTGGACATTGATATGAATGCGATTCAGATCCAATGATAAGATTAGATTTACGGTCTTGATTTAATCAAGCATCTATGGGAGGCCCGAGATTTGGATTTGAGATGTGATCTCAATATCCAAGTCACTATACGTGGAACAATACAATCACCCTGTCCTTATCTCCAAGTATCTGCGGAGAAAGCGCATTATCCTTGAAGGAGTTCATGGATAATTTCATTGTTGATAAAATGTATCCGAGCATTGAGAAAATGGATAATTAAATGTGATTCAATTATCAAGATTAATATGAATTTGATTCATATTATAAAGAGAGTTATCTAAGATAATTGAATATGATTTAATTATAGAAGATGTGAATAATGTGAATGGGATTTATATTGTTTGAACACATGAGATAAAGAGATCCAAGATGATTAAATATGATTTAATCACCATGGATAAGAATAATGTGGATAGCAATATCCAATTATTCATAATATATTATAAATGTGATTTATAATGTATTAGAGAGAGCTAATTATAATTTATATGTGTTGATTAATTATTATGTGTATTGGATACACATTGTGTAATTAATTGACAATGGAAATTATATGTTGTTTTGGGTTGTGAATATGATTCAAAATTTTTCCATGGCAAGATTGCAATATTCTCAAATATAATTGTGAATTATTTTTGAAGAATAAAACCCAACAAAAGTTGTTGGAAATAAATAAAGATAGAATTTCCATGGAGATATGCAATCTCATGAATTATCATGAGATTGCCCTCCATTAGGAAAGGGGTGGGCGGCACCCATGTCCTATTTGGAATGGGTGGCCGTCCACCATGTTATACATGGAATTGTAATCTCCATGTATGTATTCTCTCCTTATTTATTGGTTTGATTTAGGACTAATTTATATTTGATTTTGTCAAATATATTTTAACCTAAATTTGTTGGATTTACCAACAACAATCTTGACCCTTGGATTGACATAAATCAATCTCATCCATTGATTTTATATGTCCCATGGATTGAGATCCGTGGATCCCAAAACCCTATAAATAGAGAGGCATACCCATGCTCTCTCTTGACACACAAAATGCTTGAGAAGCATCTCTCTCTCTCTCTCTCTAGGCGTCAGCCCTCTCTCTCCCTCTCATGACCGTCCACCATGGATGCTATGGAGAGGTTCTCCATCGCCACAGCATCGTCGTTATGTTGCCCGATTGTCTACTCGTGGATCTCCGTCTCCTTCGGTGCGCCTCGCTCGTGAAAAAGACGACGGATCTCTTGTGTCGAGATCAGGAGATCTGCCGCTTGGATCATCAACATGGATTGCGAGAAGCTCGCGGTTCATCCCCACGCTCACAAGCGTCTCCTCCGTCGGATCGGACTTGAGACAGGAGGTCTCTTCGTTTAGAGACTCGATCGCAACCACGCTTCAAGAGGTAACCCTAATACTTGTTTGTGGTTTAGATGAAATGATTCGAGAAGTGTTCTTGGATCATGTGGTTTCGTCACATGAAAAATTTTAAATTTCGCTGCATCAAGCAACTAGTCCGACTAGTCGCTCCTTGTCGTATTCGGTACGACGCACACGCTTCCGTGATGCGCTTGAGGATCTAACCATATCCTTCAGTTATATCCCACATGATAAAATAATTTTACAAACATTTTACAATCCTTTTCAAAACATTTTACAAAAGCTTTTTCAAACATTTTTCAAAATATTTTTCAAAGATTTTTCAAAAGTTTTTGCAAACTAGTTTACAAACAAATTTACAAACTAGTTTTTGCAAATATTTTGCTTTCAAAAATTTGACAAACATTTTGTACAATATACTTAGTTTTGATGGACAAGATAATTTACAAACATTTTAGAAGCAAAAACAAGCAATATTGTAAAGATTTGTATAGAAATAGTTTTACCAACATTTTTAAAAACAGTTTTACAAATAGTTTTACAAAAGAATTTTACAAATAATTTTTTATGATAGCCATATTATTAAAAGAATATGAGTTATGGTTAAAGTATATGTACAATATATACGACACCCCCTATACTTAGCTTGAACTATGTCCTCATAGTGACCAAAGAGCTACAAAGGAAAACATAACTCGTAAAGAACAGTTAAAAGAATCCTATGCAACAATGACTCAAAAAATAGACAGAGATCCCCCCTATACTTATGATCAAGTAGTCGTAAGTATAAATGACAGTACAAATGGGGAAAATTGATGAAAAGAATGAACAAACTAAACAACTCGACTTGTTCTCCCCTATCACTTAGGGTAAAAGATTCCCAAGTATAGAAGAAGAATATTAACAAGTTGAAGAACAACAGAGAGAACATAAAAAATAAAAGAAAATAAAAACATAAAAGATATAGAATGAATTACATCACTTCCCCTACACTTAGGGTAAAGCATCCCTAAGTATAAGAAACAATAAGAGTGATGAAAAAGAATGAAAATTGAAAAACTCAAGTCATTCACCTCCCTTATACTTAGTATTGAGTACAACCTAAGTATAGCACACACAAACACACGATGAAAAGAGGTGAACCATAAAAATGGAAAAAGAAAGAATAAAATGAAAGGATATATATAAGAGAAAATTGGCTCGTGTATTAGATGCAAAAGATGTCAAAAAAAGTCATCATATGATACCACATATATGGAATCAACCATGGTAAGGAATGTATCATGATCTAGATTGTCTTCAGCAATTTCCCATTAACAACAAATGGATGTGCATTAGATGACAACTCAAATATCACAATACTACCATTGTCACGCACGAGTCTCACAATTAACTGTCCTGACCATTTGCTTTTCTAATATGCTGGGAAACAACTTCAATTTAGCATGTAACAACCAAACATTTTAATCAGTGTAGAAAGTTTTCCTTCTAATATGTTTAACATGCCAATGCTTGACTTTATCCTTATACATGAGTGAGTTGTCATATGCATAATATTGGAATTCCAGCAATCTGTTCAGATCCATCTTCCTACTATATCTTGCTTTCTCACAATCCTAATTACATACATAGATTGCCCATAATAATTTGTAAATTAATTCAACTGGAAGGTGGCAAGGCTTTCCATGCATCAATCTATACGGAGGCAATACCTTATGGATACTTGTACGCCATCCAACAAGACCACAGAACCGAGTCAAGCTTCTGGGACTAGTTCTTCCTATCTGGACGTACATGTTTTTGCAATATCATCTTTACCTCCCTATTTGAAATCTCAACTGAACCAATAGTCTGTGGGAGGTAAGGAGACACTACTCTATGCTCAATGGCATACTCTTTATAAGCTTCTTCACTTTTTGGTTAATGAAATGGCTTCCCCCATCCAAAATAAGTATCTTGAGGATTCTGAACCATGAAATAATGGGATACTTAGAAAGGAAAAACTGTACGACTATCAACAACTCAGGTGGCGATAGACTCCATCCAACAATGATGAATCCCCATTCATCACTCTTTATTCCTTTATTTTAGCTAGAAATCTTGGCAAAATACCATGTAAGTATTTGTAAATACAATAGATTTCCAAAATGCATGGTTCATGTAAATAACTATAATTAGCATGTTTTTGCACAAAAATAAAGGAATAAAGAAAAAGAGGGAAATATTTAGAATAAATATTGAGTAACCTGAACCCAAGGAAAGGCCAATCATTGGCCTGGCCGCAAGATATAACAAGTAGAGAGAGATAGGGCCATTCTCCATCATACATATATTTCCCCCTTTATGTATATATTTTATTTTCATAAAAAATGTTGTAAATAAATAAAATATAAAATAGAGATCATTATACAAAAATAAACAAATAAAAATAAAAATAAAAAATACCCAGGTATTTTATATATATAGAATAATATCCTATGGAAATACATTAATTTATTTTTCAAAAAAAGAAATAGAAATCACAAAAAAAAATAATTTGAAAAATAATAAACATTTATCATGTTGAATAATTTTCGAAATAAAATCGTTTACTATTTTCAAATGAATTTAAAAATAATTAATAAAATAATTAATCTGATTGGTTCACGTGGGATGTTGACCCCCGGTCAACTCCCCTCGCAGGACCACAAGCCCCGGGATCTTAGCGCCAACCCGATTTCTCCGATTTTTCATGCCTCAATCCGCCACACATTTCCTTAAACCTCGAGCCTCAATTATCCATGATACATCCATGATCCACGCACGACCTCCTTCTTGGGGATCCGTGCACCGATTTGCTCACCCGACTCCCATTTTCCCGGACCCCTACCAGTATATAGCTTCGCCTTCGTCTGCCATTTCATGGACCTTCGGCCACCGTCTTCTACTCCCAGGACCTCCACCTTCTTGCCTTGAGTGACAGCAAGCCCTAGGAGGTGTTGTAGCGAGGATATAAGCGCCCTAGCCCCAGGTCCGGTGGTCATCGCCGCCGCGCTCCGCCATCGGCGGGCTCGAGCCTCTAGAGACGCCGCTACATTGAGGCGAGGATCCCAGGAGGTCACCACCTCCATCCTAGATGATTCCGATCATCAGGTGACCTTGATAGCCGTTAGATTAGCTCTAATCTCGATCTTTAGGTTTTATGCCGCCAGCCATCGCCAATTGTTTCCCGATCATCCCTCTGTCTATTCTCCCATCCGACCATCGTATCGCCTCCACTAGACCTCTTCGCACCTTCTACACCCCTCCAATCATCCTGGTTCGCCCCAGAACAAGGACTTAGGTTCTCCTCCACCGTTGTTCGTCGGAGGACCACGCCCCGACTCCCCCGATCGCCCATTTCGCCCGCTAATGGCTCGAGGCAGTTTGCCCTCGACCCCTCTTCTTCCCTGTGCAGGTATCGAGACTTAAAAACCTCATCTGGAGGCTCAACCGTTCAAGCACAGGTGCTCCAGGCACTCGACATCGCCGGGGACCCTCCAGGTCCTCCCGGCCCCATTGGAGCAGACCATTCGCGGCGGATCATTCCCAGGATCGGTTCCCCCATCTTAGTAGCACCAGAGTGGTCTCTATCGCGCGTATTGGCCCAACGAACCTCACCGCGGAGCTGTTCTTCTAGGATCTTCCTTCGCCATTCGATCAGCCCCTTGCTCCATTTCAGATCTCCACCGTCCGTTCGTGAGGGACGTCTGACCGCTAGATCCCTCTGAGGATCAGATCCGAGCCATAGATTACCGAAGAGGCATCCACGCATCTCGACCGTCCGATCATATATGGAGTGTTTACCAGCCGTCAGAGCAGAATAATGGAGTAATATCACTTAGGCCCCTCTTCTTTTCGCATTTATAGTGTAGCCTTGTAAATACTTTATCTAGTTGTTTTTATTCTGGGTAATTTTCACTTTGGACCTTGTGTTTACTTTATTTGCGATTTAGTCACTGTGTTTGTGGAGCACGTGCGTCGACATGTGATTTGTGGAACTTTTGCATTGTTCATCCTATAGTTTTGAGCTGTTATTGTTTACATTTTTATAAATAGGAATGACACTTTAGTCCCTGTGAGTGCAAATCACATGCGTGCCTCGTGCCCATCTGGGATTTTTGCAACTTTGTCCCTGTGGTTTTTACACGTGTTATCAATTGGCCCTGAAATTTACTTTCTTCGCACTTTGGTCCCTGTATGCATTACCTTGTTTTGTGATTGAATAAAATATCAAATCAACTCCAAAATTGGTGAAATAGGACACATGGCTCCTGCTACTGTGTAAAAATGTCACTAATTTTTTAGAACATTTTTCTTACTGTTTTCTATTTTTAAAAATTCAAAAACACATATTTTTGCTACTGTTAGAAGTATAAAATCAACTAAAATTATTTAAAACCCTTCAAAAATTCTAAAAAAAGTAGGTACTGTTTGTTTTAGTGTTTTCTTTCTTCAGACCAATTTTTATTGCATTTGGATATACAAACACCTAAAAATTGGAAAAACCTAAAAATCTTATAAAAATCATTAAAAATTCTAAAAAAATAAAAAAATGCTTTTTTTCTCCTGTAGGTTAGTTTTTATTTCTAGTCTTCATAAATATTGTCTTTAGATTTCTACAGGTTATTTATCTATTTTTAGATAACCTTTCAAGTCTGGCTGCACATTGAGTTCCTATTTTCACCCTTTTCCATTTTTATAAAATCCACTAAAAATCACAAAAATATGAAAAATTATAAAAAATGCATAAAAAATATAAAATCCAAAAATAATTTTATTTTAATTTTCTGAGTTTAATTGTGTGATTAAATAATTAGTTGTGTGTGCGTTTTTCTACCTTTTCCTTATTTTCTTCATAATTAAAAAAATCAAAAAAATTTAAAAATCCCTAAAAATCCACCAAAAATATTTTATTCATTTTCTGACTACTTCGTAGGCCAGTTGGCCAACCCGTGCTCCTTGTGTTCGACCCTGGTCGCTATACCAGGTTAAATAAATAGCGAGACCGATTTTTCTTGTTGATTGATAGCCGAGATCTGGGTCACAACGGTCCTTGTTTTTACCTTTACCCGGATTTTGTGTGATTTTTCCATCATCAAACAACTAACATAATCCACGACAATCAGGATGTATTGAAAACCTTAACTAACATAAACTCTGCCCATGAAATTTATCCCCAAGCACCAAAATCATCTGCAATCTGTATATATCACATGTGCATGGTATCTTTGGAACCAACAATTCCTCCCATATTTTGACAGTTAGCACAACCTCTAACATAATCTGTAGCATCCTTAAATAATGTTGGCCACCAAAGGATGCTCTGTAAAACCTTTGTTGTCATGTGCTTCCCCGATTGATGCCAACCAAACTCTAACTAATGACAATGCTCAAGTACATTGGTGTATTCCTCTTGGGGAATGCACCTTCTCGAGATACAGTCCACACCCTCACAAAATAGGAACCGATCGTCCCACTGTAAAAATATATTTCTGACAAGAATCCATCTACCTTGTACTTCGAACAATTTTGTGGAACTTTCTAGGAGACAAGATAGTTTACAATATGAACATATCATGGGTGTGAGTCCACAGATAAAATGGTCTCTTATGGAGTGGTCTCAGAAATAGGTAGTATACTCTACTCAAAAGTCTCTGTATCTGTGATACAAGAATGGTGATCTGCCACAACATTCTTTACTCCTAGTTTATCTTGAATATCTAAATCAAACGCCTGAAGAAGAAGGATCCATTTGATAAGGTATGTTTGGCATCCTTCTTTACCTTTTGGTATTGTACGGTAGTGATCTATGTATACTATTACATGTGAACCAAGGAGGTAAGATCTTAATATCTCTAATGAAAGCACCATTACTAACATCTCCTGATTTGTGACCGTGTAGTTACTATGTTCCTTAACCAGAGTCTTGCTAGCATAGTGTATAACAAATAGTATCCCATCCCTTCTCTTCCCTAATACAACTCTAACTGCAAAATGTGACGCATCCGTCATGACCTCAAAGAGGAGAGACCAATGAGGTGGCTATAGGATAGAAGCAGTAGTACAATGTCTTTCATTTGATTTAGCGCACGGAGAACTTTGTCGTCAACAATAAATTAACTCTCCTTACAAACAAGCTCAACAAAAGGTCTGGTGATCTTTTTGAAGTCCTTTATGAATCGCCTACAAAATCCAACGTGTCCTAAAACTTACCTCAACTTCTTCAAATTCTATGGTGACTCTAGCTCGGATATCATAACAATCTTAGTCAAGTAAACCTCCATACCATGTTTGGAGATGATGTTGCCCAATAAAATACCATTACTCACCGTAAAGTGACTCTTCTCCCATGATAGCACTAGGCTTACCTCACAAAAATATTGAAGTACTCGGTTTAAATGAGCAAGATATAAGTCAAATCTATCCTCGTAGATCGATAAATCATCCATGAAAATCTCTAGAAATCACCGACCTTGTCGGCAAAATGGCCAACATATACCTTTGGAATATAGCGGGAGCGTTACACAATCTAAAGGCATCTGTCTAAAGGCGTAGGTGCCAAACAGACAAGTAAAAGTAGTTTTCTTCTGATCCTCAGGAGCAATAGCAATCTGGTTATATCCTGAGTACCCATCCAAGAAAAAAAACTATTTACCTACCCTCCTCTCAACAATCTGATCAGTAAAGAGCAGTGGTAAGTGATCTTTCCCGGTAGTTGCATTCAGGCGAATATAATCTACGCAGACACACCATGAAGTAGGTACATGAGTCAGAATCTCCTTACAACGGTCATTCTTCAGTATTGTAATCCCAGATGTCTTCGGAAGCACATGTAAAGGATCTACCCACTTGGAATCTGATATAGAATAAATAAAGCCAGCATCACACCATTTTCTGATCTCTTTCATGACATCATCCTACAGGATCGGATTGAGACGGTGTTGACACTCACAAAAGGGTTTGCTATCATCCTCTAAGTAGATATGATGTGAGCACACAGTTAGACTAATTCCATGTATATCCGAAATTTCCATCCAATAGCCTTGTGGTTTCTCTTAAGAACTTCTAGCATGCAAAATTCTTGATTGTCGGTCAACTATGAACTAAGGATGACCGAAAACATTTGGGAGGGCGGCACGTAAGGAAGGCTTACTTCAATGTTGATGGTAAATCCTTAAGCTCAAGCGGGGTTTGAATCAGCTATATAATAACCTCTCCAACTACACTGGTAGATGGTATATGATCTGTACTCTGTGAATTGTCTACTATGGCTACTATCATCTCACGAAGAAGTGTACCATATAGATCTTCATGAATTTCTCTCTGCTATGAAAGGAGTTATGCATCAGGATGTTCAAACATCTCTATAAACTCATCAATAAAGGGCTCATATATCTTAGCAATAATTTAGAAAGGTGTCTCTCATCAGTTCTTATCTTAGATGATGCTGCAAGTCTCTCATATATCTCAGCAAGAGATATATCAACAATACTCTTAGAATGATGTGTCAAAGGAATATCAGAATGTATCTCAGAAATCTCAGAATGATCATGAAAATACAGTTAAAATTGACCACCAGCAAATGACATAGTATGATCAATAAGGGAATTCATGTTGATTGTGCTTTCCAGGAATTCCTTCTGAGAAAGGAACTCCTGGGTGTCCATCAAATCTGGTGTAACTTGCACTATCTCATTTGTTGCTGCTGGTGGCAGTGATGGCCTAGGATCAGGGATCATCTCAACTTCCACCTCGTCACTACGAGAGTGAAAGATAATCTCTCTAGTACCATAATCAACTATCGCTTCAGTCGTTCGAAGTAACCACTGACCTAGTATGATCAGGGGATGGATTAACAATACAGAGGTGTCCATGTCCATGATAACAAATTCAATTAGGAATCTCATTCCTTGCACCGTTATAATAACACCCTCAATATGCCTCTCGGTATCTTGATCGATCAATTAGCAAACTAAAGGATAATTCTGGTGGATCTAAGAGGCCCAACCCAAACTTAATGATATGCAAGGATGGCATGAGATTGATGGAGGATCCATTTTTGAGAAGAGTACGATCAAAATCTTGATCAAAGATGTGGTAACAGATGTGAGGTGCTCCCTTATCTTTATTTTTTGGCAGGAGATCGCTAATGGCATGAACTGTGTGAATGGTCAAGATGTGCTTCTCTGTTTTCTTTCATTTGTTTTGGTTTAAGCATATGGGGAAAATCCTTAAGCACATCCCATAAGTGTGAGGATCACATCACATGTAATCAAGAGTGACTAGGCACAGTAGTTGCTATGGGCGATGGAATTAAAAATTTTAAAAAGATAAAACCACATGATCCAAGAACACTTCTTGGATCGTTTCATCTAACCACCATTAGGTATTAAGCTTACCTCTTGAAGTGTGCTTGCTATAGAGTCTCGAAAGGAAGAGACCTCTTGTCTCATGTCCGATCTGATAAAGGAGACACTTGCGAGCATGTTGATGAAATGCGTGCTCCTCACAATCCATGTTGACAATCCAAGCGGTAAATTTCATGTTCTCGTCTCACAAGATCCGACGTCTTCCTCAAAGTGTAATGCATTTATGAAGGTGGATATCCATGAGTAGTCAAAGCGACGATACAACGACATGGCGACAACGACGATGACTCTCTCTTGGGTGCCAAGTGGACGACCACAATGAGAGAGATATAGATACTTGGCATGTAGAGAAGAGAGGGACAGAGCATATTACAACTGTATTAAAGAAGAGCTAGGTCGATTTCATGGGACCCTTTCCCAACATGAAGGAATATGTGCACATCCTTCTTATCGTTGATTATGTGAGTTTCTCGGTTGAGCTATCACTGCACGAGTCGTAGACAACCGTATAGTTTGTCGGTTTCTGAGAGAGAACATCATATAGCGATTTGGAATTTCGTAGATTCTCATATCAGACAAAGGTAGCCACTTCATTAACAGAGAGGTCAAGAAAGTAATGAAGGAGTACGAATTCGAATACCGAGTCGCGTCTCCTTATCATCCCCAGACCAATGGTATGGAATAATTATCAAACAGAGAAATAAAGACGATCTTGCACGATCTTGTAAAGCCGGACAAGAAGAATCCGTCCCTACTAACCGACTCCGTCCTTTAGGCATACATAACCTCTTACAATTCTCCCTTGTGCATGTCGCCCTATTGTCTTGTGTATGGAAATCCATGCGATCTGCCCATAGAATTGATCCACAAACCATTATGGGAAACTGATATCTGCAACTTGGACTCACAAAAAGGTGGTTAGAAATGAAAAGAGGATCGGAACAAGCTCTTAACATTCTGAGACTAGGCATATGATAACACATCGATGGAAAAGAAGAAGTTTAAATACTCGCATGACCAGCACACCAGACGAAAGATCTTCGACTCTGGACAGTGCGGCTGTTTGACGTAAAGTTGAATATATTCTCAAGCAAATTAAATAGTAAATGGACAAGGACATTCAATGTGAAAGAAGTGCATGACAATAAAAGCATCACCATATTAGATTTGTCAACTGACACACTACCATTCATTGTCAACGGTCAGTTACTGAAGTCGTACCATGGGCATGACACTTTCTTGGCTATTGTTGACTCAGTTCAAGTGATGTGCAATGATGAAACCTCCACAACATCAAAAACATCGGAATATTCAGATAATGTTCCTAAAAAACTTTTCCTCTAGTTTTCTTCTTTTCTGTTGTATTTTCTATTTTCTACTTTGTTTTTCGCATTCATTGCCAATATACTTACGATATGATTCTTCCTAAGTATAGGGAGATAAGTGACTTCACATGTTCATTCCTTATCTCACCACTTGTCTCCTCTCTTATTGATATTTCTATTTATACTTGGGGATATCTGACTCTAAGTATAGGGTGAGACAGGACGAGTCGATGAGTTCTTCATTCCCACCCTTGATCCATTCTGCATATAGATATAGTATGCTATACTTAAGATTATTTAATCCTATGTATATGGGGGATTACTGACTTCTCATTCTCTGGATTCATTCTTTCATTATTCTTTACTCATTCTACTATAGGCTTTTTTATACTCAGTACGAGTTATGTATTTTCCTTTTCTCTCTGATCTATGAAGACATAGCTCAAGCTAAGTATACGGGGGTCGTATATATGTTTTTTTATACTTTAGCCGTAACTCGTAGTTTTTTATTTTCAAAATAAATATGGTTAAAATACTATTGTATATACATATCAAATTCATTAAATTAACTAATAGAAAGATGTATGTTATTCCTTAAATTCTTTTTTATATACTTATTAATAAATCAGGTAAAAAATTTTGTAAAATGTTTGAAAAATTAGTTAAAAATCTATTTGAAAAATCTTTTGAAAACTGTCTGACGTATATTTGGTAAAATCTTTTCAACCTATGTAAAATTATTTCATTTGTAAAATTTCTAATCTTTTGTGAAATGAAATGTATTAAAACCTATTTGTAAATGGTTTTAAAATGGTTACAAAATTATTTTGAAAAATCTATAGATATTATTTGAAAAACATTTAAAATATACTTAATCACAGGAACCATAGAGGAATTGGAATTGAGGTACTTATGGTCTATATGACATAATTCTTTGAGATCGCGAGACTTGGTTCAATGTCATCTTGACTGCCTACATATCACTCCAAAGTCCGAACACATATCACTCCAATTCGCCATCCTTGAAATAAGGACGAAAAATGCAATAACAAGAAGTATAACAAAAAAAGATTGTGAAGGGAAGGTGTGAATAGTGCAAAGGGATCTTTACACTAGCAAACAAACATAATATAGACCCTCGATTCACCAATTGAACATGTCGCGAGTATTGTGAAAGTTTAGTCTTTTATCTTTTCAATTTTATTTTAATGAATCTCAAGAAGTTACTTAATAAGAGACACATGACGATGTTGTCCTATCACCCATCATACATCTTCAAACCTCCCCTAACAGTGAAACCATATGCCCAGGCACCCAGGTTATATCAAACCCAAATGGAGATAAGAGGGGGCGCTCAACAAAACAATTTTCAAGTGCTCGCAGCTACAACCATACATCGAAAATTGATGTATGTGTGCGTCGGGCGCAAGTCCAGGGATTTGGGCTCTATCCTTATGGCAACATCCTCACCCACTCTATCTAGAGATTAGTAGCTGCAATAATGAGGTGGTTCCTATCCCCAAACAATAATGATAACCTTTTACGTTTGCTTTTAGGTCAAGTATGATTAGCGATCCCAAATTTATTTGGTTATCACTTTTTCGGATTTTTTTTCAAATAAACAGTCTAACAAATTTTCCAATTCCTTTTTTTATTAAAATGAGAAAAATCAAGGAGGGAGATCAGAAAAGCAGATGCGATCGAAATCAATGATGCATGCGGAGTAAGAACTGCATACTTTTCATCAACAACCTACATTCAAAATGATCCTCACATAAAAAAGGAAAATAAAACTAACCTAAAAGATGCAACATAACCATCCTAGAAGTAATGTCTATTATTGGGTCAGAACCATTTTTTTTCAAAGTCCAATTTATGATCCACTCTATAGGAACAAGAAATCATTAGGGCCTTCTGACCTAATTATTTACCTCTCGCAACCAAGATAATAGAACCTACTTATGATGGCTCAAGCACACAAAACCACGAGAAAACAAATAAAAATAAAGTCGAAGAAAAGGAAATCTGGTGAGGTCCCCCAAATCCTCCGACACTTAGTGAAACAAAGCATGCAATGACAGGGTATATAAAGGATTAGAAAAACAGGAAAATAGGCAAGCACCAAGGAAATTATTACAAATTATTACAGAACTAATAATGGAAATAAAAGACTAAAAAGAAAATAAAAATATGATAAAAAATCTACTTCAGGTTCTCATCCAAGTCTTCAGCTCCTCATATGCTCTCCCACCACTCAATGAAGAAATTATTGGCCTCCATTTAGCTCCGGTGCGTCAGCGCTCCTAAGAATTCCACCCTCGCTCGTCGAGACCTCACAGAAAAGAGGAAAAAGGAAATATGATAGAAATAATATATGAATTTATCAGCAAAATAAAATAAGAAAAACGACACGAAATAAAAGAGACAAGTGAAGTGAAAATGAAACAAATATATAAAAAACCAAGAGTAGAAGGAAAACAGAACACAATCAAACTACCCCCGTTGTGCTGCCCAGAAACGACACTCTTTGTTGAAATCAAGAATTTTTGGGGTTTTTATTCAAAAGAATTTATTCACAAGTGAATTGTTATCGCAAACCAAAGAAGCTTAAAAAAATTTATTTTAATTTTCAAGCAATAATATAGCGAGGAAATATAAGTGGAAGAAAAGTGCGCTATTTATTTACCTGTATAGACTACAAGATCGATCTCATTGAGGCTACAAATCCCAAGGGTTATTTAATAAAAGAAATATCAATAAATAAAAAGGTATTTTTTTATTCTTTTTATTCTCAACTATTGGTATTTTTATGGATTTTTATCTTTTCATAGTTTTTTATGAATTTTTAGTTTTAATATTTTTTTAATCTTTTCTGATTCTGAATCTTTAATTATGTTTAATTTTTCAAATTTAATTATTTTATTTTTAAAACGAAAAAAATAAAGAAATAAAGAACAAAGCATTCTTTTTGTATTTTAAAAAGAGGGTAAAAATCTCCAAAAAATCAAATAAAAATATTTTTTTGTTTTGGTATTTTTACTACGTTGGGGATTTTCCAAGAATGTTTAGTTCTTTAAAGTTTTCAAATTAATTAAAAAGAGGAAATAATCAAAATATAAAATAATGAAAATGTTTTGGGTATTTAAAATAGAAAATAAAATCGAAACTAAGAAAAATATGGACCATCAGGAAGGCAATTTTACAAGCTTTAAGACAAGCTATATTAGGTATTTTTGTGAATATTTTGTGATTTTATTTGAACTTTTAATTATTTTAGGTATTTTATTATTTGTTTCATTTTTATAAGTAATTTAAAATGAGATTAATATAGATAGTAAAATAACTAAAAACACACACACACAAATTTTATAGAAATTTTCGAAATGTTTTTTTAAAATTTTTAGTAATTTTTATTGTAAATAAGAAAAAATGAGGTGATTGTTGAATTTTTAAAAAATAAATCAAATTATTTTATTTAACCAAAATTAGGGATAATAGATATAATTAACAAGTATTTCAGGGAATTTTATCGTTTTTTTAAGAGTAAGAAACTATTTATTAAGACTTATTTACACACAATTTGATTCTATACAGTTCATGGACTAACACAACAAAAAGTATTTGATGGATTAAATTCTAAACAAAATAAATAAATCCGAGTGTACAACTACAAATCTGACACTAAAATGCTCATGTTTGCATACGTGAGTCGCACTATCACGAACTTATTTGTGATTTAATTATTCTCAAGGACTAAATAATAACATATTATATAGGGCCCTTATTGCAATTTCATCAAAAAAATATGTGCTCTAGCATGTAAAGTTGTTCACGTTGGACCAGATAACAATTATAAAAATTTTGAGGGAAATTTTTGCAATTATTCAGCACACAACAATAAGACACATGTCCTTTAGAGGATTTATTTACAAAATAAGAACACACAAGGGCAAAAGATGCAAATACTCATAGGTAGTCTATTGGTTATGTACATATCTCATGCCTCCGGGTTGTAGATATAGATCTGGATCAACAGTTAAAAGTTCGGTCAGCTTCGATGGATCTAATGCGATCTGGAGGAGGTGCTCTCGATCCAATGGTCACGAGCAGTGCTTGAAGAACATGGATGAAGCAAATCACCGACAAGATTCAATTGACCTGATCTTGGCCGATCTAGACCAATCTACTCGCAAGAAGCCTTAAGCTCTGAACTACTTCTTGCTACTCCTCTACGTCGATTGAATGTATCAAATAAGCTCGATGATGGTTGGAATATGATCGGGAGAACCCGAGTGGTCTGCTTTCGAAAGCCAACTCCAGATTTCGATCTATCACTCCAATATCGCTACAAGCACCTGTAGATATATATATTTGCTCAAAGTTGGAGCTCTAGTAAATTTATTAATTAGAAACAAAGTAGATGAAGGGGTGTGGACGACTCCAATGAGTGGTGCATGGAGGTAGAGTCGGAATCCGAAATCCATGATGATATGGGGTGATCAGATGTGGGAAAGATGAAGGAAGGTTGGGTAGATGTCTTGTGAAGGTCAGAGATGAAATTGGATTATCGGAGAGCTCCGATTGCGTATATTGGAGTTTGATGAAAGGATAATCAGATGTATACCACAAACATGAATGAAGATGCGAAATTAAAGACCAATCAAAGGAAAAATACGCAGATTAACCTATAGTGGAGGAGAGGTGGTTACGACCTCGATCTGCGATGACATTAGATAAAGCGATTTGACCTCCGATGAAGATCTTCGGTGACATGGATTACGAATTCCACGCAAAACTGACGCACAACTTGATGTGGAAACAATGCTATGCGACAACAAGGTACTCCAGACATACTCCTAGATGAGAAAATGGCATGAAAATAGATTAGGGAGGAAGTTTGGAAGTATAACGGATTTTATAACAGCCGGGGACGGTGAATTTTGAAACTGAAGGTGCATTTAAATGAGGCGTGGTTATTGAAATGAACAATTTGGTTAGATTACTGGTAATCGAACAATAAAAATGGTTAAGAAATCGAGTTGATTTTATGGATGGAGCATGTCTGAAAAATCAAAGAAAGAGGATTAATGAACTTTTATATGGAAGGACCTGGGAGAAGCGGAGGTTGAATCAGGTCAATGGAGCCAGGTTTGCCCAATGGGAGGACAATATGCATACGACAAAAGTAGAAAATGACAAAAAAGTGAAATGTGAAATAAACTAACAAATAATATGGAAAATGAATTTAAATGAGATAAACTTATAAAGAAAAATAATAATAACTAAATAATCTCAATTTAGTTGATTTTTAATAATTTAAATAAATTAAATAAATCGGTATAACTAAACAAAAACCTTTATTCATAGATATATATATACCCATATATACAACACATGGATTTTTAATTATTTATTTTTACAAAGGAATATCTATTCTTTAAATTTATCAATTTACAACATTTTTATGTATTTTAAATATAAGTTTTTTTTCTTTATGAACTAATTTATTAAGCTTAATAAATAGAGGTATTTATAATATAGATAGTGGTACATATATAGTATTTACAATAATTTATTTTAGGTTATTTTTTATTTTATTATTTTCATTTACAGTTATTTGGGGAAATAAAATATTTACAAATATTTAAAAATTGCAATATGTGCAAAATTAAAAGAAAGAAAATACAAGAATAAAAATCAAACAATGTACGCTACAAACAAATATACTATACAGTCCAAAAAGGTCATTTTGTACGTCTTAAGTTTGATTTTCACGAAACTACTTTCATTTTAAAGCTTATTAAATTTAAAATACAATAAATGTGAGTTTGAATTATTTTGCATTCCTATGGAGAAGATATGGATTTCACTAGTTGAGGTCTGCGTTTTTTTGAAAGTGTTTTTATTTAGATCTGTGTACAGTGGTTCTTCTTGCAATTATTTTTAAAATTTACAATTTATTTTTCTGTACAAGTTTAAAGAATAAAACATTTTTATTTGAGATGAATTTGGTGATAAATAAGATAGAAAAGGAGCTATATATTGTATACATTATGTACAACATGGATGATGATGAATATAAAAGTATATAAATTATTTCTTTCTTATTTTTTTCCTGATTAAGGTCTTATCTCCCCCTACTTTATTCCTTGTCGATCAGGTCAAGACTTGACCTTCTCTCATGGTTAGAGTCATCTTGTATTTATTGCATATATACAATCTTCTGGTTTTCTTTAGTTTTCCTCTATTTCTTACAATATTTATTTATGTTAAAAATAATGATAATATACAATATTTATAAAATAACATATATGTACAAAAACATAGGTTTATTGATATTTACATGTGTTTAACAAGGGGTTTAAGATAAATTAAATGAATAAAGTTGATGAAATGCAGATTAATCAAAGGGGTAGTTGAATTGAGATCGACATTAGACCCCTCCTCATTAGTCCTCTTTCGACCGAAGGAGGACAAAATAGGGAGAAAATGACTTAATAAAGAAATAATAATTATTAAATGATATTATTATTAAAACTCAAAACATAAAAAGTCCTTCTTTTTTTATGATTTTTATTTATTTTTACATCCTTATTAATTATATGTTAATTTCTACAAGTATACTTATCTGTATATTTACCAACCTTTTGAGTGTTTTATTTTTATATTGTAATTTTAATCTTATTATATCTACATATTTTATACGTTTATAATCACCAATTTACATATTTTTACTTTATTTTCCAACTTTATTTCCATAAATAGGGGTCTTTATAACACACCAATATTTTTTTATTTTATTATTTATTTAAATGCATTTTTGATGGTTTTATTATATATTTGCATTTTTGATGGTTTTATTATATATTTGCATTTTTAATATGTTTTAACTAAGATTTACAAGTATGGAAGAATATAAGAGGTGATACTATAAAGTATAATTTATATGAATAAAACATACCGATATATAGTACAATGAGACCCTAGATATATGGTTTTGCATCTTAACTCTGTTTCTAGTGAAAACACCTTCATTACATAGATAATTTAATTCTAGGAACAATGAGTTCGGTTCACTTTGATTTCATATAGAGGCTATCTTGATCATTGAAGTTTTGTTTGCGTCTTTTTCTTCTAGATGTTCTTGTGCATTGTGCATTATTTTTGTGTCCCATCATTTTTATAAATTTTTTGTATTTTTATTTGAAAGTTTCATTTGATCAATTCTTTATTTGAGGTGTGTATAATGAACAATATAGTAGATCAACAATAGCTTAATTAAAGAATAAATATTAGGATTTTGTGTACAATATTTGTCCCTTATCTCCCCCTACTTCATTCCTGGTCGACCAAGTCAATATTCACATGGTCTCGGGGTCTAGGGTCATTCAATATCTTCGATACTTCATTTCTTGTTCTTTCCTCTATTTTTAAATGAAATATATGTATTTATACAGTATTTGTAAGTCAAATAGCAAATGTTACTCTATACAATTTAATGGTATTTACATGCATTTAACTAGATATTTCATGAGTCCATCCCACTAAAGTATATTCAAAATTTAGATGTCTTTAATGTATGGGGATCAATTTCATGAGTCCATTTTTAAACATTCAGGGCAATGATTACATCTTGCTGACCATTAATTATTATCAATTGATGGGCGGAGGATATCCTTGCTCGAGCCGCGAACAACCATACAGTCTATCAATTCCAGAAGGATAACATCATTGCGTATTTCGAGAATTCAAAAATATTGATATCCTACGTGTGTAGACACATCATAAACAAAGAGATCAAGAAGCTAACCAAGGACCACCACCACCACTATGCCAAGGATACCAAAAAGAGAATAATGGAAGATGTAGTGTTGATTCATCTTTGAAGGAGAACATACCCCTCATGGAGTCTTCTTCAACACCAACAAAAAAAGCAGTGCATTTTATTTTTCCTTCTTATTATACATTTTGGGTGATATTATATAGACTAATTCTGAGCATCCACATATACATGTTGATTCTGCTTTGAATAAAAGAAATGACTAGTTTGATATTGTTTCTGATTAAGTCCCATTTCCTGATGCTTTGAGTAAAAGAAAAAACATTAAAAACTAAAAGCAACACTATCTGATCTTGGAGTGGTAGAGACGCTTCAGAACATCTTTTTAGAGATGTCTCTACTGAAGGCAATGGAGTACATGCCCGTAGTTAAAAAGGGAATGAAAGAAGCATGTACTAGGAAGTGTCAGGTGGTGACACGATTTTCGAGATCGATTAAGGTGCAATAAATAAGTTAAGTGTCGTAGTCGTCAATAAATCAAATCGATCAATAAGAAAAGCTAACCACTCTAGGATAAGGCAATTAATGGAAGTGGCTTTGCTATTTTATTTACCCGGTATAGCGACCAAGGTCCAACACAAGGAACAGGATTTAAAAACCTTGTGATTGATCTAATTTTGAAAAACAAAATATTTTTAGTGGTTTTAAATTTTTGCAAATTTTTAATTTTTCAATATAAAGGAAATAAGCACAAATAATAAAAAGACAAAGATAAAATCTTTTTGTATTTTTGTAATTTGTCAAAATAATCACAAAATTGTAATAAAAATATTTTTATTTTTATATGATTTATATTATTTTTGGTAATTTTTATGGAATTTTTTAATGTTTTGGGATTTTCTAAAAATACAATAGTGGTAAAAATGATAAAGAATGCACAACCATGAGTAATTTGCAATTTAAAAATACATAACTTGCCCAAGACTCCTGAGAGTGATTTTTATGATAGAATATACAAACATATCTACAAAAAGAGTTTGAAACCAATACTTTCTTATTTTTTCTTTAATTTTACTTAATTGTTTAGAAGATTTTAAGTGTTTTGCAATTTTTTGTTTTTATAAGGAAATCTGAAATAAAATTGATACTAGAGGCAAAAGGCAACAAAATACCACTACAGAAATTATTGTGGAATTCTTATGTGATTTTCAAATTTTTATAATTTTCCAAATATAAACATGATACTTTTTAGGTGTTTCAAATTTTTAATAAACCAAAATGAACGAAAATTGAGTCACACAAATCACCACAAATGAAGCATGCAAACAAGAGTATAAAGCAATTTTTGGGTAATTTTCAAAGTCAATTAGTTATTTATTGTAATAAATCAAAGACATGTAATTAAAAATATTAAACAAAGGACTCACTTGCAATTATTTCTGGTCCCATGTCATAATATTAACATGCAATAGAAGTGTTGGGGCCCTGATGCAATTAATCCAAAGAGCATATGCAAAACACGTAATGCATGTTCACATCGGCATAGTTGCAATTTTAAGAATTAATAACTTCATTCCATAACTAGATAAAAGTTTGGGCAGAGATATGCAAAATACCTACACTAGCACGTATGGAGTCTTGTTCTACAGACTCAATAGGACTAAACTGCAATTATACAAAGTAAGAGGTCTTAGGTGCAAATTATCCAAAACAAATTAAACTACGACATTTAGTTATAGGGTTAGAAAGCAAATATAGAACAGAGACGGGCTTAAGGCGAAATTTACACCGTATTGCATGTTATCCGTCCATCAGGAGCAATCCATTTATGATGGACGACTGAGATCAGTAGATGCCCATTAAGCTATGAATGGCAGTGGCACGATCCTCATATGGATATAATGATACGGACCCCTCGATAGTGAGTGGCAGATATCAGAACTGGGATGGGACCAGATCTAATGGTTGGAGAGATGCTTGGACGAACTGGCTATGAACTTGCTTTCGACGAGTTTCGATCGACAACTATATGCTGGTCCAGCATCTCCAGAGGCTGTTGTGATGAGGAAGACTTTAATGATAGTGGTCTGCAACAACGGCGGTGTTCAGAAGGGTTCAAGCCCAAGGACAAGGGCCTAGAGATGATAGGGGGATCGGGAGTGTTCTGAATGAGTAGTAGGTGCGAAATAGCCTCCTAGAAGGAGGTCTTGAATCATGGTTCTGCATAAAGAGGTGTTGGATCGGAGATAGAGCTCTGGTAATGGGTTACAACATTGAATTAGTGTAAAAAAATGGGGGTGAATAGGTCATGTTATGTAAATGGAAACAGAGTCGACCTGAGATTCGCTCCAACCCGATGGTTGGATCGATGAACAGAGTGCGGAGATTTATGTAGAAGTGGAGTGTGAGTCATGTCAGGTGTGTGTATCGGTCAGAGTGATGTGGCGGAACATGGAATGGAGTGAAGGTGGATGCTTAACTTATGATGAAAATCGAGCATAGCATGAATGAGTAGAAGCTAAAACTATTACCTACAGGTGGAAGCTATCGCTTGGGACAGATGAGGTTCACCCCAGAATGATGACCTCAATGGACGGTGTCGCTAGAGGGTAGGTTCCTTGCGGTGGAGCTCAACAAGGATGTTGCTGAACCTAGGGAAACTCGACTCCAAACCCAATCCTCCTACCTCTTTCACTCGGCTTCACTCTTAGAAAGAGACTGGGCACAACATAAATGGTGGAGCAACCAAAGATGCAGAAATAGAGGTGTTGTAGGGGTATTTATGGGTATCCCAGGTTCGAGGAAGATCGAAGGGAAGCACATGAATCAAGGTGTGGATCCTGAGGAATACAATCGACCAAAGATACTGGATCTGAGGGGTTTAATTGGGACGAAGTAGTGAGGGCTTAATAAATTAAGTTGGGTCGGTATAATACGGAAAAATCAGAGCAAAACTCATCCGACAAAAAAGGAAGGGGGCCCGTTGACCACAGTCAATGAAGTAGGCAAAATAGACTACAAGACAAAAAATAAAGATATAAATAAAGATAATTACAAATAAATTATAAATTTAAGTTTAAATAAAAAATGAATAGAATTGAGAATTTTGATTATTTTATAAACTATTTTTTTGTGATTTTTAATTTTTTTATAAATTAATTTGTTATGCTATATATAGTATGTAGTATTATGTACATGTATAATATACCTATATATATATTATATACATGTATTTTTATTTGATTATTTTTTACAAAAAAATTCTTTTATTTTTTATTTATTCATAAAATAATTTTAGGGATAAAAATTATTTTTATTTAATTTTTATAAATTAATTAGGGGTGTAAGATAAAGAGGTATTGTATATATGTATTTGTGTCTTTTATATACTGAAATTGTGGATTTTGTTTTTATTTTAGTTTGGGTAATCTTATTTTTATTTTATTAATTTTTATTTTATTATAATATCTATAGATTAATATTCACAAATAAGGTACTCATACTTTGTTAAAAATAAATAGGAATAATTGTTGTACAGGTATAATTTGTATGTACAATGTATAGTATACCCTATCTTTCTTACTTATTTTCTTGTCTATCTGCTCAAGGGTTGACCTTCTCTCGGGGTTCGGGTCACTCTATATTTATTCAAAATACATCCTTTGTTTTCTTTTATCTTTATTCTTTTATTTTTTGATATTAGGTGCTAATTATGAGATACTAACAATAACATGCACAATGTTAATTTATTCTACTTACATATTTTTAGGTGTTTTTTTCTAAAAGATAAAGCTAAAAATAAAATAATAAAGAATGAGAATCGTAGATTCAACATCAGACCAAGCAGAACCGACACAAGAGAACAAAAAAGCGTATCTTGATCATGGCCACACTTCATGCCATTAGCAACCTCCTTCCCAAAAAGAAAGATAAGGGAGCACCTCACATCCGTTGTCAAATATATGATCACGAGTTTAATCATACTCTAATCGATAGCAGATCATCCATCAATCTCATCTCTACTCATTGGGGCATCTTAGATCCACTAGGATGATCTTTCAGTATGTTGATAGATTGATCAAGAGGTCGACGGGCATCCTTGAGAACATTATCGTAATGGTGCAAGGAATGCAATTCCTAGTGGACATCATTGTCTTGGACATGGACACTTCAGCTCCGTTACTCCATACCCCAATCATACATGACCGGTCGTTCCTACAAACTGTGGAAGCAGTAGTTGATTTTGGTATTGGAGAGATAACCTTTCACTCTCACGGTACAAAGGTTAAGAGAGAGATGATACTAGATCTATCGTCACTGCCAACAATAGATGAGAGAAAGGCAATTACAATTTACATCAGATTTTGAGGACTATAATTTTCTCATTGAGATTAGAGATACTGACTTTTTTACAAATTTCATGGATACCCAGGAATTCCTTTCCCGGAAGGAAGATCTTGAAAGCATAGTGGATTCATGCTCTGTAGTTGATCATTATGAGTTGTTTGTTGATTTATTTTATGAGTTATTTTTTTAGGATATTGATGAGATTTTGAGACATATACTGATGATTTTATTGATATTTCTGAGACTCCTGATGGGCCATCCCATTCTGAGCATAGAGCATTCATTACAAATATTTTTGGGACAATACATGCTCTCCACATTAAAAATATTTATAATCCTAGCCATAGTGGACTGTCCACATATTACAAATCATATACCTTATACCAGTGTAGTTGTAGATGTTGTTGTATATTAGATTCGTGAAGGATATGAGGAATCCTCAAGCACATCATGGAAGCGTGATGATCGCATCTTATGCGATCGGAGTGGCAAGTCGCACTAGTCACTAGGTGTAGCGGAATTTAAAAAATTTAAACCAAATGATGAAACCATATGATCACAAGAACGTTTCTTGGATTGTTTCATCTAATCACAAATTATTAGAAATACCTCTCGAAGGGTGGTTGCAATCATTAGATCTCTACAGCAAGAGATCATCCTGACTCAAGTTCGATCTACGAAGATGGCACTTGCGGGCGCGATGATGAGACGCGTACTTCCCGCAATCCTCTATGAAGATCCAAGCCCTAAATCTCATGATTTCGTCCAACGAAATCTAACGTCTCCTTCTAGAGAAAGAAGATCCAAAGAAGATGGAGATCCACAAGCAATCAAAGCGACAACACAACAACGTAAATGCGATTGCTATTCCCCCGAGTTCTTAAGGTGGACGACCACCTCTTGAGAGAGAGAGAGAGATGGGACGAGAATGAGATTTGAGAGAGAGAGAGAGAGAGTAGACGTGTACAATTTCATATATTTCAAGGGCTAGGATTGCCCTCTTTATATATTAGTTTGGGAGTCCATGGATCACAATCCATGGGATATACAAAATCAATGGTTAGATTGATATGTGTTTTTAATCAATGGCCATGATAAATGTTGTTCAAAAACAACAACTTATTATTTTATATTAAATTAAATACATGTTGCTTTATCATCAACATGATTAATTCAATAAAATCAATTATAACAAGATAACAATAATAAAAAAAGGGATGATAATCCACTCCTAAAAAAGAGGGGCGTCACCCATGACCAATTCATGGGTGACACCACCTTTTTATTGGTGGATTATATCCTTTTTTATTTCATCTCACTATCTCTTAATTATTTGCAACAACATTTATTGCAAATATATCCACTCAATTAATTCCAAATTAATTAGTGAATATTTCAGTCATGCCATCGAAAATATGTGAATCATATTCACAGCCCAAACAAAATTGTAAATTACATTTTTCAATTAATTGTTTAATGTGAATCTCATTCACAATAACAATTAGTAAATGCTATTTACAAAATTTCTCTCTCTCACTCTAATATATTATAAATCATATTTATAATATACACAGATACTATGGATAGCATGGATAACACTATCCACAATTTGCATTTCCTTAATAATTAAATCTCATTAATTATCTTTGATAATCATTCTCACAACATGAATCATATTGCTATTATTCTTGATAATTAAATCTCATTTAATTATCAACATCTTGTTGCTTGGATACATAATTCATCAAAGGAATTATTCTTGAAGTCCTTCAAGAATAACGTGCTTTCTCCACAGGTACATGGAGATAAGGACAGGCGATTGTATTGTTCCACGTATAGTGACTTAGATGTTTAGATCTCATCTCAAATCCTGATCTCACGGACCTCTCATAGATGCTTGATTAAATCAAGACCGCAAATCTCATCTTCTCATTGCATCTGAATCTCTTTCAGATCAATGTCCAACACTTGGACCAAGATCAGATTACTTCTCTACTGAGAGGATCCACTAAAATCCAAACCTGTTTCATCACTCCCTCGGAATGTAAGCGTCATGGTTATACAATCGTTTATGATCACATCACCCTCAGGTATTCCCAATACATGTACATCCTGCATATTGGAAGACCTATGATCAACCTGAAGATGTAGATCAAGTTTACATTGTCTTCATCAGGGTTTGATCACTAAGTTTCTCAATCTTGGTCATTGGGAATCGGTATCGATCATATGGTTTCCCAAAGCATATATCATACCTTCAAATTCTTATCATGCTTTCAAAGCACGATGACCATGCATGGAATTTGATTGGTCCTAATACCGGATGAGTGAGATCATGTATTCCAGTTCACAAGTGAACCTGTATGATCCCTTTTAGAGATCGTATTACTCATATGCCCTTACATGCACACCAGCTCGCCGGTGTATAGACCTTGGTTAGATCATTAACATATTGGTTTGCCAAATGTACATACTCAGACATATAGTAACACATCTGTCTATGGTCAGAGGATGTGTGCCTATGCTGTGACAGCATTCAACATAGGACCTAGGTTATCTCGATCTCGTTAAGTCAACCCTTTGACCTAACTAATCTAACACCTTTGAATCACTATTCCCATGCAGAGGACCTGCATTAAGAGGTCAGTCAGATATCAACCTTTGTGAGAAAGTATTGCCATCTCCTACTTAGGCTGGAGATCATCTCTTAATAATCATTTGACGATGCTTGATGAGTCCTCTATCTAACTCTTTAGATATTCATCCAAACACCAGCCTCTATGATTCATTTAATGAATCAGTTGCTATATGATCATCAAGATGGCCATGGTACATAACCCTAATTATATAGAGGGACCTTATATTGCATTCATTCATTCAATTTCAGAAAGGGAGTGAAACAATCAATAACTTTTATTGATAAGACACACACACACATACACACACACACATATATATATATATATATATTACAATAACATTTATTGTAAGAATGGTTTGCCCTGGGCTCACTTGTCCAACAATCTCCCATTAGCCCTCAGAACCATTCAGGTAAAATCTGTAAACCCATACTCATTACATGCAGGTCGAAAACCTTCTCTTTCAGAGGTTTGGTAAGAGCGTCAGCAACGTTGTCGGCAGAGGCCACCTAGGTGATGATGATATCACCACGCTTTTGAATCTCCCAAATGATGTGGTATTTCCTTTCCTCGTGCTTGCTCTTTTGATGCCATCTGGGCTCCTTTGCATGGGCAATGGCTCCCATGTTATCATAGAGTAACAGAATGGGAGTATCAGAGGAAACTACACCAAGATCCAAGATGAACTTGCGCAACCACCACCTCCTTTCCAGCATCCGATGCGGCAATGTATTCGGCTTTTGTTGTTGAATCCATCGTAGTGTCTTGCTTCTTACTTCTCCAGCTCATAGGACCACCGTTCAACAAGAATACGAACCCTAATGTCGATTTTTGATCATCAATATCCGACTGGAAGTCTGAATGTGTATATCCCAAGACTTGGAGATCACCATATCCATAGACCAATATGTAATCTTGCGACCATCTTAGATATTTGAATATGTTCTTTACTGCATTCTAGTGTTGCTCTCCATAGCAGGATTGGTAACGACTTACCACTCCCACTACATGTCAGATGTCTGGCCTAGTACACATCATGGCATACATTAAGCTTCCTACAACTGATGCATAGGGGCATCCAGTGATGGCCTTCTTTTCCTCAACACTTTGAGGAGCCATCCCTTTAGACAGATGGATACCATGTCTTAAGGGGAGGAATCCATTCTTGGAACTATCCATATAGAATCGTTCAAGAATCATCTTAATGTACCCATGTTATGATAATCCCAATATCCTCTTTTCTGGTTTCTGACCAACTTGAGCCTAAGATGAAAGAGGCTTCTCCAAGAACTTTCAATTCAAAGGTATGGGATAGCCAAATTTTCACACTGGACATCATTCCTGTATCATTCCCAATGATAAGGATATCATCTACGTAAATCACGATGAACACAATAATGCTCCCACTAAGCTTCTTGTACACACAAGGTTCATCAGGATTCTGCACAAAATCATATCTCTTTGTGGTTTTGTCAAATCTGATGTTCGAGCTACGAGAAGCTTGTTTGATCCCATAGATGGATTTCTTTATCTTGCATACTTTTCCATCCTCAACTATGAAGCCTTGGGGCTGCTGCATATAGATATCCTCCTCGAGGTATCCATTGAGGAAAGCCGTCTTGACGTCCATCTGCCAGAAGTCGTAGTCAAGAGATGCAACTATAGCTAGTAGTGTCCTGATGGACTTAAGCATAGCCACAGGAGAGGATGTCTCATCGTAGTCGATGCCTTATCTCTATGTGTAGCCCTTGGCCTTGAGTCGTGCTTTGAAAGTCTCTACTTTCCCATCAGGTCTCCTTTTTCTCTTGAAGATCCATTTACACCCAATGTGTTTCACCCCTCTAGGTGGATCCTCTAGGGTCCATACACCATTCTTATGCATGGAGTCAATTTCTGACTTCATTGCTAGCATCCATCTATCCATGTCATGATTCACTAGTGCTTCATTGAATGAAGAAGGATCATTGTCAGTCTCACCTGACACATGGAATCCATACCTTTCAGGTGGTGCAACCACCTTAAGAGTCCTTCGAAGAGGTATGAGAATTTCATCTTTATATATTTCTTCAGTTTCTAGTTTAGGAATCTCAGAATCCTCAGGGGATTCAATGAGTTCCTCTACTTCATTTCTATATTGACCTTTAAGAAAATCATCCTCCAGAAATTTTACATCTCTAGAGACAAAAACCTTTCGGGTCTCAGGGTCATAAAGTTGATATCCAATACCATCTTTAACATACCCAGTGAAGTAACACTCACAAGTGAGAGATTCTATCTTACTTGCATCCACATTCTTCGCATGGACCAAGCAATCCCAAACCTTGAAGTGTTTAACACTAGGTTTGTTTCCATACCTGAGCTCGTGAGGAGTCTTAGGTACAGATTTGCTAGGAATCTTATTCAGGATATATATTGCAGTCTCTACTACATATCCCCATAAACTAAGAGGTAATCGTGCTTTGCTCATCATTGAATGGACCATGTCCATGATGGTCCTGTTGCGTCTTTCAGCAACACCATTAAGTTGGAGGGTTTCATGGGGAGTGAGATTGGAGATAATTCCATTCTCTTTAAGATATTCCTTGAATTCATCTGAGAGGTACTCGCAATCTCTATCAGATCCGTTCAACCTTCCTATTGGTTTGGCTCTCAACCAAAGACTTAAACTCTTTGAACTTTTCAAAGGTTTCAGATTTATGGCGTAGTTGGAAGATAAACCCGTATCGCGAATTGTCATCAATAAACGTCAAATAATATCGATATCCATTTCAAGTAGCGGTACTGAAGGGACCACATACATCAGTACGTACTAGGTCAAGAATACCTTCACATCTTGTAACCTTGTTACAAAAAGGCATCCTGGTCATTTTACCTCGAATGCAATCTTCACAGGTAGGTAAAGATTGAACCTGTAGAAAATCTAAAGGTCCATTCTTTATCAATCTATTAATCCTATAAAAAGATAAATGATCAAGCCTTTGATGCCAAATCATATTCGAATGATTTCCATTCTCCCTGGATCTTTTAGGGTTCTTCTTAGTGGTAGTAACATTCATGACACATTCATCAATGCACAATTCATAGAGTCCACCAGAAGTCAAAATACCATCTGCAATAAATTTATCATATTGATTAATGACTAACTTATTACAAAAAAGGAATGAATATCCATTTCTAACAAGTTTAGATACAGATATCAAGTTCCTCCTGACTTCAGGTACATAAAGACACTCTTTAATTACTAAGACTCTACCACTATATAACGATAGTTGGCAGGTCCCGATGGCGACTGCTGCAACACTTGCATCAGATCCCATCTGGATGACTATCTCCTCTTGCTTCAAATTCCTAGTTTCCTGAAACAAATGCAACGAATTGCATACATGAACAGAAGCATTGGAATCTACAACCCAGCTTACTTCTCGTCCGACGAGAAAACTAGTTTCAATGATGAAAGTAGATTTCATACCTGGTGGGGCTTTACCTTTGTCAACCGACTCATGTATTCTGGGAAGTTGCGCCGCCAGTGCCTCAGCTTCTTGCAGTGGTGACAGACATCGATCTTCTTCGATGTCATTAGTGTGGAAGCACTAGAAGATGAAAGAAATCCTTGATTCTTCCTCTTTTTCTTCTGGGACGGGCCCTTCCGAGAACCTTGCTTCCGACCGCGCTTTCCTTTTACTTGTGCAACCATTGCACTAGCAGAGGGGTCTCCCTTCTTCATTACATCTTCTGCAGACTTTAATACAGCTAACAACCTAGCGTTAGTAAAGTCACCTTTTCTCGTGTGATATGACACGACAAAGTTGTTGAAAGACTTAGGGAGAGATAGGAGAATGAAATTAGCCTGCATTTTAGAATCCATGTATGCTCCTAGGGTTTCCAATTTAGAGAGGTACCCAAACACTTTGAGTACGTGTTCTCTGACAGAGGTCCCTTCCTGCATCTTGTAGCGAATAATCTCTTTCATTACATTATAACGATGTGTGCGGTTTATGTCACCGAACATTTCTTTGAGATTCGGCATGATTTCTTGGCAATGGTTCATTTCCACATGCTGCGTCTGAAGCACATTGGATAATGAGCCAAGGATATAATATCTTTCCAAGTTATGATCTTCATCATATTTCTGATTAAAAGATTTGTATTCTGTAGTCTTAGGGCATGCTATCTTATTCTTGGATAGCACGTATGAGATGCGCTCCGCAGAAAGGGCAAGATCCAAATTTCGGATCCAAACTCAATAACTTGGTCTGGTCAACTGATTGCCCTCCAGGAGCCTGCTCAGTGGGTTTATGGACTTCATTTTCTGAAATTAAGAATGCACTATATTAGAACACATAAAAAATTATATATTCATTTTTAAAACATTTGATTAAGGTATTTTAAATAAAATTTGTCTTGCTATGTCAACTTTGAAAGATTATTCCCTTATTATCCTTCAAAGTAAGAGATATACTTACCACTGTATCTCAAGCAAGATCTGGGATCTCCTCTCTATCCTTATCCCATCCCAATAATATGAGAACTTGTGACTCGAATAAAGAGAAGTGGGAACACATTCCGCCTTGCAAGTCTAACTTGCATTTTCTAATTCGGTCTTTAATACCCGGGCCCACCACCCCTAAGAAGATGTTGACCCGTTGTTAATTGAACCAACCGTCAACACGCTTAATACTTGCTATATGCAGTCCAATATCGCCCCAGTAATATGAGGACTCAATATTGGGGTCACTACGTATACGGCCTTACTCTTTCGAGAAGCAAAGAATCCGATCCAAATAAATCATATACAGGAGCTGTCACTTCGGACATGCATCTCCTATATATACAATATCTGGCGACGGAATCCTCTGCCTTGACGGGAGACCATGGATGTCACTTATGTGATCCTCCACCTCATGTTCAATTATAATTAATTAATAATCATGAATCATATTCACAGAAATATTTCTTCCAAGGGAAATACACATCTATTCATAATAGAGTGCTTTTAATTGGATATAATCAATTTAATCACATTAAATTAATTATCAATAAAATTTTCAATCAACAAATTTGATTATTATTTGAATAGAAGGTATAATCTCAAAGTACGTATTATTTGAATTTTAATAATTAAAGAAATACTCCTTGATTTCTCCAGCATTATCGAGTCCCTGCCTATTTCATAGCCAGTATCGACGGGAGTGGGACAAACCACAACCGTTGCGACCTGCTACCCCAATGCTTCCCGACTAGACACCATATCTACCTCAGGAAAGGATAATGCCAAATAGATCATTGTGTACTTTGAGATGCTCATCAGTTTTTCAATCAAAATTATACCATATAATATTCATCAAAACTATTTTGATAATATTATAAGGAGATTTGCTAAACAAATTCCCAATCCTATTCAACCAAGAGGGATTTGCATGTAAAAGTTGTCCTACAACTATTGTAGGATAAACAAGAGGTTTGCATGAAAAACAATGTTTGTTGATGATTTCATATCAACCAATTATGATCAAGATCAACTATCTTGTCATTTTGGTTAGTGAAATGTCATTCAATGAAATTATTATCATCTTTAAATATTTCACAAATATTTATCAATAATCATTTCATAAAATTAACAATTAATTTTCTTTAACTTATTTGAATGACTATCACAAGGTTCATGATCAAGTTTCTCAATATTCAGCAGTGACCCCTACTCACTAAAATCAACATATCTTGATTAATGTAAATCCAAATTACGTAAAATCAGTTTCCTAAGATAGCTAATTTGATTTATGACTTAACTCAAGTGATATTTTACGTATTTTAAGGTGCGTCAAAACAGTAATTAACTCATTAATCATGTTTAAATTCGCAGTTCCCACAACAGTGAATACATGTTTATTCAAAGGGCCATATCTTGAGCAAATGGAACCCAAATTACATAAAATCAGATCCTATGGTTTCCTTATTTAATGCAGAATAAAAATCAATTGAATATTTTGTGTTTAAACATTTAAACAGTGAATAAAAAATCCAATTAAATACAGGTGCGAAAATTGAAATGCGATAAAACTGTCGCAACCCTTACAAACCCATGTCGTCCTAGGTTCACAGATCGTATCCAAACCTTTCCGATCTAAGACTCTGATACAACTTTAAGGATATGAGGAATCCTCAAGCGTATCACAGAAACGTGATGATCGCATCTTATGCGGTCAGAGCGGCTAGTCGCACTAGTCGCTTGGTGCATCGGAATTTAAAAAATTTAAATCATATGATGAAACCACATGATCACAAGAACGTATCTTGGATCGTTTCATCTAATCATAAAGTATTAGAAATACCTCTCGAAGCGTGGTTGCCATCACTAGATCTCTAAAGTAAGATATCCTCCTGACTCAAGTCCGATCTACGAAGAAGGCACTTGCGGGCACGATGATGAGACGCGTAAATCCCACAATCCTCGATGAAGATCCAAGACTTAAATCTCCAGATTTCATCCAACGAAATCCGAAGTCTCCTTTCTAGAACAAGATTCTCCAAAGAAGATGGAGATCCATGAGCAATCGAAGCGACAACACAACGGCTTAAATGCGATTGCTATTCCCTCAAGTTCTTAAGGTGGACGACCACCTTTTGAGAGAGAGACAGAGATGGGGGGAGAATGAGAGCTGAGAGAGAGAGAGAGAGTAGACGTCTACAATTTCATATATTTCTAGTGCTAGGGTTTCTCTCTTTATATATTAGTTTGGGAGTCCACGGATCACAATCCATGGGATATACAAAATAAATTGTTAGATTGATATGTGTTTTTAATCAATGGTCATGATCATTGTTGTTCAAAAATAATAACTTATTAATTTGTATTAAATTAAATACATGTTGTATTATCATCAACATAATTCAATTCAATAAATTAATTATCACAAGATAATAATAATAGGGTAAAATGGGGATGCCCCCAGGGAGTAGCCAACTTGGCTACTCCCACCCCTATTTTTCCCTCATTTTTTTATTTTTTTGGAAAATAAAAATTTGTATATTCATCACTATATCCCTCCCACATTCTATTAAAATTTCGTCAGAAATAGAGACTCCTAAGCCCTCCGTCCAGACATCATTTTTTTAACGGTCGCTGGATTTTTTAAATCAACCATGTTTGGATGGAGGCCGTAGGAGTCTCTGTTTCTGACGAAATTTTAATAGAATGTGAGAGGGATATAATGATGAATATACAAATTTTTATTTTCCAAAAAAATAAAAAAATGAGGGGAAAATAGGGGTGGGAGTAGCCAAGTTGGCTACTCCCTGGGGGCAGCCCCATTTACCTCATAATAATAATAAAGGGATGATAATCCAATCCTAAAAAAGAGGGGCGTCATCCATGACCAATTCATGGGTGACACCACCTTTTTATTGGTGGATTATCTCCTTTTTTATTCCATCTCATTATCTCTTAATTATTTTCAACAACATTTATTGCAAATATATCCATTAAATTAATTCCAAATTAATTAGGGAATATTTTAATCATGCCATTGAAAATATGTGAATCATATTCACAACCCAAACAAAATTGTAAATTATATTTTCAATTAATTGCTTAATGTGAATTCAATTCACATTAACAATTAACAAATGCTATTTACAAAATAGCTCTCTCTCTCTAATATATTATAAATCATATTTATAATATACACAGATACTATGGATAGCATTGATAACACTATCCACTATCTGCATTTCCTTGATATTTAAATCTCATTTATTTATCTTGGATAATCATTCTCACAATATGAATCCTATTCATATTATTCTTGATAATTAAATCTCATTTAATTATCAGCAACTTGTTTCTTGGATAAAAAATTCATCAAAGGAATTATTCTTGAAGTTTTCAAGAATAACGTGCTTTCTCTGCAGATACTTGGAGATAAGGACATGGAGATTGTATTGTTCCACGCATAATGACTTGGATGTTCAGATCTCATCTCAAATCCAGATCTCACGAACCTCTCATAGATGCTTGATTACATCAAGACCGCAAATCTAATCTTCTCATTGCATCTGAATCTCATTCAGATCAATGTCCAACACTTGGACCGAGATCAGATTACTTCTCTACTGAGAGGAGACACTAAAATCCAAACATGTTTCATCACTCCCTCGGAATGGAAGCATCATGGTTATACAATTGTTTATGATCACATCACCCTCAGGTATTCCTAATACATGTACATCCTGCATACTGGAAGACCTATGATCAACCTGAAGATGTAGATCAATTTTACGTTGTCTTCTTCAGGGTTTGATCACAAAGTTTCTCAATCTTGGTCATTGGGAATCGGTATAAATCATATGCTTTCCCAAAAGCATATATCATACCTTCAAATTCTTTTCATGCTTTCAAAGCACGATGACCATGCATGGAATTTGATCGTCCCAATACCTCATGAGTGAGATCATGTCTTCCGGTTCACGAGTGAACCTGTATGATCCCTTTGAGAGATCGTATTACTCATATGCCCTTACATGCACACCAGCTCGCCGGTGTATAGACCTTGGTTAGGTCGTCAACCTATTGGTCTGCCAAATGTACATACTCATACATATAGTAACACATCTATCTCTGGTCAGAGGATGTGTGCCTATGCTGTGACTGCATTCAACATAGGACTTAGGTTATTTCGATCTCGTTAAGTCAACCGTTTGACCTAACTAATCTGACACCTCCTAATCACTATTCCCATGCAGAGGACCTGCATCAAGAGGTCGGTCAGATATCAGCCTTTGTGAGAAAGGATTGCCATCTCCTACTCAGGCTGGAGATCATCTCTTAATAATCATTTGACAGTGCTTGATGAGTCCCCTATATAACTCTTTAGATATTCCTCCAAACACCAGCCTCTATGATTCATTTCATGAATCAACAGCTATATGATCATTAAGATGGCCATGGTACATAACCCTAATTGTACAGAGGGACCTTATAGTGCATTCATTCATTCAATTTCAGAAAGGGAGTGAAACAATCAATAACTTTTATTGATAATATATATATATATATATATATATATATATATTACAATAACATTTATTGTAAGAATGGTTCGCCTGGGGCTCACATGTCAGACAATTCGGACCGCACCTGAGCTCAAAGTTTTACCATCAACGTTGAAGTATGCCTTCTTGCAGGTGCATCCCAAATATTATCAGTCGTCATCTGTTTGCAGTTGACTAACAACCAGAAATCTCTCTTGCTAGAGGTTCCTAATAGAAATGCAAGGCCACGGGATGGAATATTTTGGATCTTTGTTGGATCAATTAAGCATTGTGCTCGCATCATATCTACTTAGAGGATGGCAGCAAGACAACCTGTGATTTTCAACATTGTCTGAATCCTAATCTCCAAGATGTTGTCATGGAAGAGATCAGAAAATGGTGTGATGCTGGCTTTATTTACCTCATCTAGGATTCTTAGTGGGTTAGCCCATTACATGTAGTCTCGAGGAAATCAAGGATTACAATTGTAGAGAATGAATGTGGTGGGACGATTCCGACCTATGTACACACTTTGTGGCTTGTCTATGTAGATTACCGGCGCCTGAATTCAACGACCAAGATAGATTGCTTTCCACTGCCCTATATTTATCAGATTATTGAGAGGTTGGTAGGGAAAGATTTATTTTGTTTTTTTATGTGTACTCAGGATATAACTAGGTTGCAGTCACTCCAAAGGAACATGAGAAGACTTCTTTTACTTGTCTGTTTGTTACCTACGCCTTTAGACGGATGCCCTTTGGTTTCTGTAATTCCCCTGTTACATTCCATAGGTGTATGCTGGTTGTTTATGTTGACATGGTAGGTAGTATTTTAGAAGTTTTCATACAGTATTTCTCGGCATACAAGGATAGTTTTGACTCATGTCTTACTTATTTAGATCGAGTACTTTAGTGTTATTGTGAGGTGAACTTAGTGCTCTAGTGGGAGAAGAGTCACTTTATGGTGACTAATGGAATTGTATTGTACCATGTCATGTCCAAACATGGCATGGAGGTAGAGCCGATTAAGACTGATGTGATCTCCAAGTTAGAGCCGCTGACAAATTTGAAGCAGTTGAGGTCGTTCCTTGGTCACGTTGGATTTTATAGGTGATTCATAAAGGACTTCATCAAGATCGCCATGCATTTGACTGAGCTTCTATATAAGGAGAGTGAGTTTATTATTGATGAGAAAGTCCTACTAGCATTCCATTGAATAAAATACATGGTTAATAAAGCTTCTATCCTACAACCACTTGATTGGTCTCTCTCATTTGATATGATGACAGACATGTCATATTATGCAGTTGGAGCTGTTTAGGACAGAGAAGGAATGCATTACTATTTTCCATACGTTGTGCTAGTAAGACTCTATATGAGGTGTTGTGGAAGATTACAATTATGGAGAAGGAGATGCTAGTGATGGTGTTTGCTTTAGAGCAGTTTTGATCACTCCTACTAGGTCTCGAGTTATTGTCTACATGGATCACACTATCATACGGTACTTACATGCAAAGAAGGATGCCAAACCACGCCTTATCAGATGGATCCTTCTTCTTAAGGAGTTTGATTTAGATATTCAAGATAAATCTGGAGTGAAAACATTTTGTGGCATATCATCTTTCTTGCATTATAGATGGAGAGTCCTCTGAGCAGCTACTACTTCCCATTACAAAGACCATTTTAGATGAGGCTATTTGGTATGTTGTCGCACTTCCATAGTGCATTGATATTGTGAACTATCTTGTCTCCAAGGAAGTTCCACCAAATAGGCCCAAGCTGAAGGTAGGCAGATTTCTGTCAGAGATCATTTTTACCAGTGAGGGGATCCATACTTATTTCATGGGGGTGCAGATTGTATCTAGAGGAGGTGCATTCCAAAGGAGGAATACATTAGTGTATTTAAGCTAACTTCACTCCCTGGCCTTAGTTTTCCTATTTTTTATTTTTTTTGAAAATGAATCAGTGGAAATTCATTACTATATCCATATATTATTTCATTAAAATTTTGTGAGAAATAGAGACTCCTACATCCACCATCAAGACAATCATTTTCTAATGGTCATAGAATTGTTGAAATCGTCCCCGTCTGGATGGAGGATGTAGGAGTATCTACTACACACAAAATTTGAATGACATAATATAAGAATATAATAATGAAATTCTACTGAAATATTTTTTAAAAAAAATAAAAAAATATGGAGGAAATAGGTGGGGGAGACAAATTAGCTCCCCCCATGGCGGTAACCCTGTTTTACCCGTATTATAGTACTTATATACTAATTATTATTAGAGTAAAATGGGATTGTCCTCTAGGGGGAGCTAACTTGGCTACATCAGGATGGTCTTTTAGCATGTCAAAGATGTCAAGCAGAACGGACACTGGCTTTTATCACCGAGTCAGTAGAAGAGAGCAAAAGGGAGACAAGGAGAGAATTTAGAGCATCATAGCATTAGTATAGATTTTTATGTTATTTTTGTGAGAGATAATATTAATAATTTTTAATAATATAGTTTGAACATTTAGACTTTGGACAGTATAAGAGCTTATTTTCCAAGTTTTTGTTCACTTGGGGGCTCGCATGGTTTCTACGGTGTTCTTCGCCTTCTGCCATTTGTTCTCTCTATTTCCCCACTTATTTTTCTTCATTCCCATGATTTACGTTTTATGTCTTTATTTTATTTGTTTTATGTGAATGAGCCTTTAGATTTTTAGGATAGCGTGATTGAGTAACTTAAGTCCAAAGCCTTAATTTTGGCATGTACCGATAGTCTGTGCACTTGGACCTTAGTCAAATTAAATTGGTGCTTCTCTCTAATAACAATTCCTTATTAGGGCAATTATTGGCTTTCACATGTAGTGTAATTTAAATTCTCTCTTGCCTCCTGCATGGAGAGATTTGGGAAGCACTATGAGTCTTATTGCTAAGAATCCATCATTCTGACACAAGGGTGAGATGTCCAAAAATAGAAAAAACCATTAGGAAAATATTTCCTAAAACACTCAAAAAAAGGAAAATCCAAAAACTTAAAATAAGGGAACTGATAATAAAACTTTGACTCTCAAAATTCGTAACAGACTTCATTGTACTTGGTTTTTAATGCCCACATTGTTTTCAGGTATACATTAGACAAAGTGTGGCACTATCCGAGAACATAGAGACAAAATTCCAACTTGGGTATTGCCTTGTTGTTGACTTGATTCACAACGTATTGGCATTTCTATCATACGTGGACATGTAGAGCTTCATCTGCATGCTGACTTAGTCTGAAGTATTGAGCATAGGCCATCCCTTCACGGGGATTTCTATATCATTATTTAGCATCTGAGTATCCCGCAGGGGGAACGTATCGGTTTATCCTAGCAGCTTCCTCATCTATTCCTTGGTTGAGTATTTGATCTAGACCCAATATCAAGGATTCTGGTAAAAAGTACATGCTACATTTTACAAAGGAATTGGGAAATATAAGATACTTTCCTGGTAGTACTCACTCTCATATAGGGATAGCCTCTAAATACTTGCTATATATTGTCTGCAAAATATAAATTTGAAAAGATAAAAATCACCGAACTCTTACGGCTTCACAGTGTTGAATTGGTAAACACATAGCATTGATTTTTTTAATTATCTTTAGGTCAAAGATCAAAAATCATCGATCTCTCATGTCTATTGTTTTCATTTCTTTGTATTTTTCTCACTTTGAGCCTTCTTCTTATCTTCTATTAATTTAATGCTTTTGTTTATCACCTTATTGCATACTCTACATCTATTTCACTTCTATTCCAAGATATCGAATCATGGACGGTTTAGTCAGGACCCTACAGACACCGACATAGTTTCCATGATATTAGCACCTTCAATAATTCGAGGCAATTCTCGAGAACCCAATCTAGACATTGCTAAATGATCTCTAGAATTGTCTTCTTTTTATATAAACCACGATCACTCTTGTCCCGACATGTATCCCTTGTTTATAAAGATCTATTTCACATCATATCATGTACTCCATTTTCATCTCTTTGGTATTGACCCTATTTCTAGTATCAATAATTCATCTAGAGCCCAAGACCTCTAGTCTAATCGAGATGCATCTTATTGTGCAGATCAAGAGATGAAGCCAGATCAAATGGTAGTGAATGCCCAATTGTTAGATTCCATATTAGCCATCCAGCAAAAACTTACAAATCTGGCTCTCATCTAGGTCACCTGAACTAAAATGATTAATGACTTGAGGAGAGAAAAAGAGAACCGAGGAGGAGGAGAGAATGATGATGAATTGAGAGAAGGACCCATGAAGGGGCAGATGAACCAAGAAGAGAGGCTACTAAAACTACGCCCACAGAAATATAGAATCTTGGCATAGTCTAGATGACATAGTTTATTCAGATTCCTCTAGTCAATGGACACATTGAGTTAAAGCGACCATTCCTATTTCTTCTTCCCTCTTTCCATGGGAACAACAATGAAGATCCTTATATCCATATCCAGTAGTTTTCCCGCATATGTCACACAAGTCACTACCATAACATCCTGTTAGGTGTATTTAAAATGTTTGCCTTCCCATTCAGCCTTAGGACAAGGCATTATATTGGATAAATCATTTGGGGAAGGTAGTGATGACCTTGGAGGAACTTATGTTTACGTTCCTCCACAAATTCTACCCTCGTGGTCATCTCAACTAGATGTGAGCTCACATCTGCAACTTCTCCCAAGGACTGCACGAGTGCATTCATGAAGCCTGGGATAGATTTAAAGATCTACAAGAGAATTGCCCCACCATGACATTCCTCGGACCTGCTTGGTCCAATATTTCTTTGGGGTCCTGACACAAGAAAGTTAGAGGCTTGTCGATGTCACATGTGGTGGATCTCATTTCAAGAAGTAGGAGGACTTCATCTAGCAAATATTCAAAGAAGTGGCCAAAGGAGAGGAAGAATTATCCCCATCTCATATATGTCAGTGACAACTGCAAATCCACAACAAGTCAGTAAACATGGCGGCATCCAATAAGCAGGACAGGGACAAGAACTCCAACCTCAACATCATTAGGAGCCACAAGTAAAAATTAGACATCATTGAGAAACGATCACATGACTTGGATATATTATCTATGATTGAATAGAGGACACAACATCTGGAAAAGATGGATCATATCACCAAGAAGCTAGTGCAGGTAGCACCAACAATGCAGTTTTTCTGAGCCCATCAGCTTCAACTCCTACTGAGCAAAAGGAGCCTTAATTGCCACAGCCACCTCAGTCGAGTATAGGGCAACTTTAGGTCAAGCACGTATACTACGTTCAAGATCTAGACTAGATACCACACAACCGTCGCAACAATAGCTTATCTTCTACCAGTCCGAGCCCTAGCCTCCATCTTATATGGATCCATTTTCCTCCATGCCAAATTCATGAGGTGAATGACATCTAGAATAATTTTGCACAATTGTCTTATTCAGAAGACACTAGTAGGGCCAGTACTCTAACATCCGGTTGTACCACCAACCCTCTAGTAGGAAGTTTGTCAAACAGCAGCCTGTGCACCAATCTCCACCATATTAGAATACCTGGAGATAGAATCACCAATATCAATAGCCATCATACCGCGAGTACTAATCGCACCACCATTATGTGGATACTTCGCAGAATCAATACCCACCACCTCCTCAACATTACCAAGATCCTCCTCCTTAGTAGAGTATTAGTTTTCCCATTCACAACCTCTACAACATTATCACTCTCAATGCGTTCAACATGTTGAACATGAGGTTGCTCCATTGAACCCAGCTTTTAACTATATAGCTCAGCTACTGTAAATGCTAGTAGAGATGTGCCAGAAGCTTGATGACCTCATTGCCACTAGAACTATTATTCCAACGCAGGTTGAGGCCAATCCCAATAACTTCATGTGAAAGGAGCATATTGTTTGTGATGCCTCATCTGATCCAGCAGATTCATGTATTTCCGATTTTGTGTTGTCTAATGTAACAACTCTTAGGAGCATTAGGATGTTGCAACTCTTTGTCGCATCAAAGGGTAAACATAAAGTATGCTCTAGTGAGTCATTGTCTTCTCCATCAATAGGTCCAACAACAAAGCCAGATGAGGAAGAAAAAGATGAAGGAGCAACACCAGACCACCACCATCATCAACAAAAATTCTAAAAATTCAGCAAAAAGAAATTCTCCAAAAAGAAAATAAGATCCGAAGCCTAGCCAGCCGATGAGAAAACCACAACAGTAGCCGATATAGAGCCACTTGACGAAGACGAAGCTCTTACACATAGTCTTTTGCTTGTTTTGCATGGCTGCACACTTCCTAGATAGTTAGTTGTGCATAATTATGTAACTAAGAACAACGTATATGGGTATGTTTCCTTTTCCTAATGAAACTAAAAATGCCAAAAAAATAAAAATTGAAAAATACTTTGTTAGATCCCGACGTTGTTGATAGAATTCAAAATCTTTATTTGGGAATGTCGTTGATGAAGGTCGTGGAATACATGCCATCTGTGAATGAAGGTTTGAAAGAAGCATGTACCTCTAAGCGTCAGCCTGATGAAGCCACATTTCATCATCTTTATTCTATCATTTTGGCATCAAAAACCCTAGCGAATGCGTGTAAATAGCATTAAATCCATCATCTTAGCATTCATGCATGTACATGTAAATAGTGTATAAAATACTGTAATTAAAGCCAAAATTATAGAATAAATAAAAGAAAAGAAAAAGAATAAAATATTGTAAATATTTTATGACCCAAAACCCCGAGACCTAGGCATCTTGATGAATAGGTCGACAAGGAATAAAGTAGGGGAGATAAGGGCTAAAATGCAATAAAAATTCCTTCATTCTTTATTCATTTTGGGACCTATTTTTGGTTCCACTTTTTATACCTCAAATAAAGAAACTTTGTACATGAAAGTTGTAGATAATTTAATAAAGAATAATACAAAATTGATTTCACTGAAAAATAATGTGCAGATAAAAAGATGTGGTCTGAATAAAATTCCAGAATCCCAATTCCCAGACCTGTATCTCACAAATGAAAACTCCAAATGCATCGAACTCACTTTAATTGTATATAGAATAAAATAATATATTTAATGGCGGTGGTTTCGCATTTGGCAGAGCTACGGTTTGAAAGTTGAGTTATAGACCCTTGTAGTATACTTGTACAGATTAAAATATTCAATTTATTCTTTATTCATAATTTTTATAATTTTACATTTTTAAAAATATATAAATATTACTTATAATAATTATGTACATTAAAATCAGAATAAAAATGCAAAGAAAACTCAAAATAAAAATACTTGTATATAAACTACACAAGTATTATACCGATATGCAAACCTATACAATACTTACTTATATTTTATTAAATATACAAAACATATCATAAAAATAAAAAAAATTATTTGTGTATATAAAAGTATTTTATAATTTTAGAAAATAAGAAACAAAAATAATAAAATTAAAATACACAGAATAAAAATAAAAGACTAAAATATATAGGCATTATACCTATAGAGTGCATAAAAGGAAACTTATAAAATTATACCTCCTAAAAATAATTAAAAATCATAATAAAATACTACATAAAATAACGAATATTTTTTATTTAATAATCATAATTAATTCGGCCTTTTTCTATTTTTAAATGAATTAATAAAGGTTTTAAGCAGGGTTTTTCCTGGTTGGTCCACGTGGACCAACCAGGCGCAAACCCTAGTTGACTCTGGTCAACTAGGTGTCCTAGCCATCTGCCAGCCCTGTCAGCCTCGTTTTTGCTCCGCCTTTGCGGATTTTTCGAGGCCTTGACTTTCATCTTTTGAGGATGATTTCTTCTACAAATCTCTTCCTCGATCATCCACCTTGCCCGCCCCATGATTACATTTGGTCGAGGGCCAGCGATTGCTCCAATCTTCGTTGATCTTTGAGCCCCTGTCACCTTAGGTCAAACCAAATATAAAACACCCTCCACTTTCCATTCGAATTTGAGTCCCTTCGATCCACCCCTCACCACCTCTCTTGTGCTATGTGGCTTCTTGGAGGTGACAGCTCCACCGTGAGCCCCTCAGCCAAGGCGTACGAGGTCGGAGGCGTCTCCATCACCTCCCCCAACCCCGGCGGTCAAGGTACCTCACTTCCTCTGGCTCCGACCATTGAGGGCCCCCTCTCCCCTATTTTTCATTCGCACTTTATTCCTGTTAGTTCTAGGATTAAAAACCCTCAAAAATCGCAAAGAATCGCCGCTTGAATCGCCCAAATCATCATCTTGGCCGGAGCGCACCTCCGGCCAATCACCGCCACTCCTATTTCACTTCCATTCCACCATCCTGAGGTCCAGGCAGTTTGTCGTGGACCTCCTAACCATTTTTGCAGATCAACACGCTTTGACTCGCGCTTGGAGGCGATTTTGGAGCCTCGCCAGAGCTCGCGAAGCCCCCCAGCTCCGCCGGCCACCCGCGAGCACCCCGCTTCTGCCGTGGTATTTTGACGCCCCCAAGAGGAAGAGGAGACACCCAGGAGTCTCCACGTCCATTTTGAAGCCCAACCGCCAGCGGAGGACGGAGATCGAGCGCGGCGAAGCTCGCCCTCGTTGGCGTTCTTCGTTGTTCTTGGTCCCAGCCTCCACACCATTGGATCGTGGAGAAGCCCCTGATCGCACAGCATCCGTCCGATCCTCCCTCGCCTTCACCGTCCGACGTTCGCGGAAGATCTAATCCTAGCCGTGCATCGTTGAAGCGTCATCGGTCGTCCGTCGCTCGCCACGTGGATAAGTGGCCAAGTCTCCGCCGTTAGATCGCGCGTGCCAGGGGTATTTTGCTACTTTAACCCCGCGCATTTTGTATTTACTATTTAGTCCAAAACTGTCGTCTGTAGTGTAAAAGTTTTGTAAAATTTGCATGTAAACCCTCGTATTTATTTTATTTGCACTTAGGTCCTCTGCCACGTCACCTCACGTGACCTGTTCACGTGAGGTGTGGGCATTTTGCAGGGGGGCCTCGGCCCTTTGTTTATTTCATTTAAGTACTAGAACTTGTAGCTCAACTGTTAAACTTTTGGAAATATTGCCTATTAGCCCCCGAAGTATTTTTGGAATTACTTTTAGGTCCCTGTCAGGCGCGTGCAAGTCACGCGCCCTGGTGAGTATTTTGTGCTGATACCCCTGCGGGTCTGCTAATTTGTATTTACTCCAAGAACTTTGATAATTAGTGTAAAATTTTGTGAAAAATTGCTTGTATGCCCCTGGATGTTTTAGTATTTGCATATATACCCCTGTTAGGCTGTGACATTTTCATGAACTTGTTTGATTTATTTTAGGCATCATTGTAACTTGAAAAATTCCACAAATTTATGCTAAGCTCCTGTTAACTTGTACTTTCACGCCATATTTTTGCATTGCATTTTTGTCGCATTCTTATATTTATTAAAAATCAAAAACATGCATTTATTTCACTGTTTGCATTAGAAAATCCATAAAAATTATAAAAACATTTTCAAAATTCCAGAAAAATTATATTTTGTGTGTTTCATCATATATTAGTGTCAGTCCAAAAACCACTAAAAATTTCAAAAGAAAAACCTTAAAAATTTCAAAACCTCTAAAAACTTCATAAAAATCTATAAAATCATAGAAAATCACAAAAATATAAACTCAGTTGCTGTGCTTCCCTTGTTTCATTATCTATATTTTGAAATTAATTTGGAAAAATTTTCCCACTGTTTGATATTTTTCCTTCCCATTTTAATTTTGGCCAGAAAGTTTATTCATTGTTTTCCCTTGTTTTGACTATTTAAAATACCAAAAATATTTTGAAAAGCACCCAAAAATAACAAAAACAGTAAAAAAATCATAAAAACACCAAAAAGATTTTATTTCTGAAGCTTTGAGTATTTTTTCATATTTTTATAAATATTGTATCACCCCTTTTATTACATTGTATACATATTCCATTATTAAAAAAGAAAATAGAAAAATATAAAATATAAAATACAAAAATCAGAAAATTGAAAATCAAAATACAAAATTAAAAATTAAAAATTAAAAAATATAAAAATTAAAAACCCACAAAAATATTTGCATTTGCATAGTGTAGACAACACTTCACATTCACTCACGCACGCACTTGTTTGATCTACCATGTCTGCTCCCTGTGTTCGAACTCTCTGCATACTTGCTTGCTATACATCTTTTGTGCAGAGCTAAAAATAAATTTTAACTCCACATTTATTTCTTATTGCTTGATCTATAGTGTGGGTTAATTGTTGATTAAATACAGTTTATTGTTGGTCACTGCAGCGACCTCGGTTGTCTCCGCCTTGTGTGAGACATACTATTTAGACCTTCGATAAATGGTGTTTATCAAATGGCGTCGTTGCCGGGGAGCAACAACGAGTAGTTCATATTCTTGCTTGATGGTGTTTGTTGTCTTCACTATTGCTTGCTCTTTTATCTCTCTTGATTTTGATCTACATTGTTGAGCTTTCTGACCACTCTTTTTCTTGTCTTCTTGCGAGGGACCGCAGAGCGAGGCGGATCGCCTAGGGGATCTGAAGCAACCACGTGAAGCGGAGCCGGCTTTTCTTAAGCCAAGCCGGCAGGAGAGAGCAGGAGGAGTGAGAGAGAGTAGTAGTTAGCTTGCATTTTATTTTGTGAGAGACAGTGACTATTAATTTGTAAAAATACATGACTTGGACACTTGAACTTCCGGGCCCAATTTCCGGGTGTTTGTTCACTGGGGGGCTCACCGCGGATTTTGACGAGGTTTCCACCGCTGTCATTTTCTGGTTTTGTTTTCATTTTTCACTTCTTTTGTGGATTGAGCCCTTAGTTCTTGGCCTGCTTGTTTGATTAAATTAGGTCCAAACACACTAATAACCTTTGCACGTACCTATAGATCGTATTTGGACTTAGTTTAATTAAACAGTTAACTCATCGTCTTAGATCCGTCGTGCCGCGAGCCCTCCCCATCAAGCGCTACTCCTGAACTCGATGTGTCGAGAAGAGGAGGGGGGTCTAGACTGGACTCTTAGGATCGAGGATTGGTGATTAACTTGTGGTTCTTAGCGCTAGCAGTTGCCTATCTTAGGACGATTTCTGCATTGCATACCTGCATGTACATTAGGTTTATACATTTCTGCTTTGCATCCTGCATGGAGAGCTGGGATTCGCTGTAAGTCTTCTTACTTTGCATCCATCATTTAGGCACAAAGGTGAGATTTCCATCTTTGTGTCGACTTGCACGGCTTTTCCGACTCTATTCTCCCTCTGTTTTTGGACAAAGTAGGATCAAGAAAATACAAAAATCGTTAGGCGCTTGTTTGAATCTACTCAAAAGAAGCGATAACATCAAAAAAATTAAAAAAGGGACTGCTAAGAAAACTTTGACCTAAATAAAACTTGTAATTGGATTCATTACTTGGGGAGAGTAATACCCTCACTTGTTTTCAGGTTGCATGGGAAGGTCTCCTTCCAAGTGAGTTGAGTGCTTCGTAAGGATTAGAGCCAAAAACCCAGCTTGTGGCTACCTTGTGTATCGCCTGGATTTCCGAAGTATTGGCGCTTCTATCGTACGTGGACGAGTAGGGCTTGGTCAACATTGGTGACTCTCTATTGTGTAGAGCATCGACCTTGTCCGAAGTGTCGAGCCTAGGCCACGCCTTCACGGGGATGTCTGTCTCATCGTCTCGCGTTCGAGTTGGTTCTTGCACGCTCACGGGTGATTCCGTTGCGAGCGAGATCCGAAGTATCGGTTTCGCCTATTGGCTTCCGTTCTCTATTTCTTTGGCTGAGTAGGGATCCAGGAAGGGTTACAAGGACCTCAAAAAGTGCAAGCTATAGGTTACACAGGAGGAGGACAAGTACGGGATACTCTTTCGGCAGTACTCTCTCTCCTTTAGGCATAGCGCTCTAAGGACTCGTTACAAGATAAATTCCTGAATTCAAGCTAAAACTGACAAGATAAAAGCCGAACCTTCACGGCTTCATATGTTGAGTTGGTGAACCTACCCCTGTTTTGTGTTTGATTGCTAGTTATATTTAGGTCAAGATCAAAAACACAGCAGAATCGTGCGAAATTTTGCCTCATCTTCCTCATTTCTCAAAGCCTTCCTCTTCTCAATAATCAAGATGATGGGACGGAGGTCTCTTAGGCCGACCATGTCGGCACCGCTATCCAGCACTCCTCCCTATTCATCTAGGACAACCTCGGAGAGTCCGCTCTCCGAGCCTGAGTTTACTTCCACCATGTTCCCCCTCGATCACCCTTCTCATTCTCCTACCATCAGTCCAAGAGTTTCAGAATTCAGTGCATCACAGAGCTCAGATCATTTGATAGCACCTGAGATGGCCTCTTTTGCTTTTTCAGAGAATCCCGAGATGGCTGACAGAGGCGAGCATCCAGATGACCATGAGCACCCTCCATACTTCATTGATCAAGCCGCCATCAACAATTCACTTCTAGCATCCCTGGAGACCATGCAGAGGCAGATTCGTGACCAAGGTACCTTCATGGGTGACCTCATGCGAGAGATAGCACAGATGAGAGAAAACCGACCTAGGGGCGGTGGCGGCGGTGGAGGAGGAGATGGACCTGATGCAGGAGGAGGTGATCCAGATGCTGAGAGGCTGCCACAGACCATCATACGAGAATTGCACAATCCAGCAGCTTCCCTCACTCACCGATGGATCCGGCTTCCGCCTATCCATGGAGATTTCGAGCTTCGGCCCCATACCATTCAGCTTCTACCCAGATTCCATGGGTTGCCGACCGAAGAGCCACACCTCCACCTCCAAGAGTTCGAAATGATCTGCAGCACAATCCATGATAGTCTGATAACCGAGGACACTATCAAGATGATCGCCTTCCCTTTCTCTTTGGTTGACAGAGCCGCATGCTAGCTCAAACACTTAGGGCGATTCATAGACACTTGGGCAAATCTCCGGACTGCGTATCTAAATCAGTACTACCCTCTCGGCCGGACCAATGCAGCTAGAGCCATGATCAGCAACTTCATCATGATCCCGAATGAACAATTCCATGAAGCCTGGGATCGATTCAGAGAGCTCATCGATCGATGTCCACATCACGATATCTCCAAGCCCAATCTAGTTCAGAGATTCTTTTGTGGGCTGACACCAGAGCTGCAGGGGCTTGTCAATGCCTCTTGCGGTGGGTCCTACTTTTCAAAGGGTGAAGACGACGTTTGGGCCATCTACGAAGGCATGGTAGAGAACTCCACAGTCATGGCCCAAGCCTGTGTTTACACACAGCAGAAGCCCCCGCAAGGAGCGGGATCATTCCAGAGGATCGCCCGCATCGATGCAGATCCCAACACTTCGTCGGCAGACGCAGCCCAAGCCGAATCCGCTACAGCCGACATGGGCATAATCAGTGAGAAACTGGACCGTCTCAAGATCCTCGAGAAGAAACAGATGCAAGGCATGGCCCAGATGGACCAAATCGCCAAGACGATGAGTGACCTAAAGACGCAGATCCTTTGCATCCAGGAGGCATAGACTTCTTCCCAACAGCCTCCCAGGTCACGGGCTGACCCCAGCAGTAGCAGCTCCAACCAACCTTCTTCCTCGTACCGCCAGGTTAACCACAACCAAGCAGAGCCGGTTCCACTGCTACAGTACTACCCAGCACAGCCGCCATCTTTGAACACTCAGATGGTGGTATATCAGCTGGAGCAGCCACTGGCAGTTCTTCCCCCACCTTCCTTAGAGCAGGAACCATTGATGGAAGTCAATGGGATTTGGTGCGACCGGTACCCTCAGCCCAGGATTCGTCGTGATCACCCCGGATTCCGTTGGGGCAATGGTGGCTCCTCATCTCAGCAGCAGAATCCAGCTCAAGGACAGCAGAGCAGCCAGCAACCACATAAGCAGCAGCAGCCCCAGTACGCCCAGCAGCATTATCAGCAGGGTCCTCGTCCCGCCTATCAGGGACAATAGTGGAGGCAGCGTCAGCAGCCTCAGCAGTCTTATTCCCAGCCTACCAAGAAGTACCCACAACAGCAGCAGCAACAGCCTCATTTCCAGCAGGGAAACCCATCCGGTTCTCAAACCCCCACTATTGAGAACCCAACTCTTGATGATCTTGCCCGCTTGCTTTCCGAACAGCGAGCATTCTTCAGGCAAGAAATGGATGAATTCCGACAGGAGATGAGGGAAATCATCAAAGGTAAGGCCGCCATACCCGCTCAGATTGAACCTAACCCGAACAATCTGAAAAGAAAGTTTGAGCAGGTAGAGTTTACAGAAGAAACCTCTCCTAGTGACTATTTGAGTGACATATCTCTCTCTTTGTATGATGCTGATTTTGTGACTACTAAGAGCGGTAGGATGCCAGTCAGCGGCGCCTCTTCTGAGTGACACCCACATGCTGGATCAGGAGCGCCAGAGGAGCAGAGTAGCGGTGATGATGCCGCTAAGGATGATGTTGAGGATGGTGGTGCTGATGCCACCAATGATGGAGTCCCAGACGACGGTACTGAGGCCGTCGTAATACCAGATGCAGACGGTGGTGCTGATGCCACCATTTTTGATGCTGAGCAAGAGCGCGGTGCTGATGCCGTGAAGACAGGTGCCGGTGGCGGTACTGAGGCCACCACATCTACTTTTGTTGAGCCTCCCTCTGTGATGTTACCACCTTTTGTATCTCTGGACTGTGGTAACAAAAAGAAAATCAAAAATATGAATAAAGGAAATGTTTCTGTTCACATTACGGATCTATATGTGTTGAATGATGATGATTGTATGGATTCTAATCCTCCACAGGCACAGGGACCTATTCCTAGTCCTCCATCTGAGGAGGCCCCTACCATACCCTTCCCTGAGGCACTCCGCCGGGCGAAGGGGAGTAAAAGAGAAAATCTTAAAAAAGATCAGCAGGTAGAGTTCAGCAATCAGATGATAGATAGATTCCATATTCAGCTGACTCTACGAGAAGCACTGGAGCACATCCCCTTCCTCAAAAAGAACTTGAAAGAGGAAACTACAGTCCGCAGGAAGAGGAGGTACAGAGATCAGATCCATGTGCTCACCCATCACACTTGTTACGCCATTTAGAACACATTGCCAGCCAAGAGACCTGATACAGGAGCTTCCTATGTCAGATGCGAGATTCAAGAGCAGCAGTTCGATCGTACTCTATTAGACAGCGGCTCTTCTATTAACCTTCTTCGAGCAGCCTTACCCGACCGATTCGAGCTTGGTCCTCTTCTTCGGAGCAGGACGGTCCTTCAGTTTGCTGATAGGTCAATTAAGAGACCGAAGGGGTTATTGAAAAACGTGGTCGTTACCATTCAGGGCCTGAAATTCCTCGTGGACTTCGTTGTGTTGGACATGGAGATCCCTAAATCGGTAACCGATACCCCCATTATACTTTGATGCCCATTCTTGGCCACAGCCAAGGCAGTGACCGATCATGGTAGCGGGAAGGTATGCTTTCGCGTAGAGGGCGAAACCATACAAATAGAGACGATCGATGAGACCAGAGCAAGGGAATTAGCATGCTCAGAGCAATCCAGCGAAGTAGCGCAGATGACAGAGGAGGAACTAGACATTCACCAGGAGTGTGATTTTGTGATGACAGATGATGAATCTAACTGGACAGATCCTGTAGCACCGACCCTCGCCTTGCCTACAGATTCACTGTATCTAAAGCTTATGGCAGTCAAGAGCCAGGAGAGCACACCCCTGGAAGAGGATACACCTGAGGTTGACAGTGTTGGGACGAGTGGTGCTGATGATTTTCAATCTTGTTCATCTTCTTCTGATCCCTCGGACTCAGACGTTGATTGGGATGAATTCGATAACTATTTGCCGTGTCTGATTCCTTCTGAGCCAGCAGCCATGACAGAGTGCGAGCTAGTGCAATTTATTGATGATTCAGCAGGCCGCCCTTCGTCAGAGATTCATGCAGAGCGAGAATTCTCCCACGCGGACCTGGTCGCCTTCACACAGACATATCAGAAGCCAGATCTGCCACCTCCCAGTTGTCCAGAACGGAAGCCTCTACCGCAGTCGCTGAAGTATAAATTTCTTGCGGGTGAGCCAGACATGCACCCAGTCATTATCTCAGTAGATTTGACTTGAGAATAAGAATCTCGGCTGATGGAGGTTCTTGAAGAAACCGCAAGGCAATAGGTTGGAGTATAGCTGATCTCCAGGGGATTAGTCTGGTTCTGTGCTCCCACCACATCTATCTTGAGGATAACGCTAGGCCGTCGCGTGAGTTCCAACGACGGCTGAACCTGAATCTTTGAGACGTAGTCATGAAAGAAATTTTGAAGTGGTGGAGCACCGATTTTATCTACCCCATCTCTGACTCTAAATGGGTTAGTCCGTTACATGTGGTGCCCAAGAAGACAAGCATCACTACAGTGGTGATTGAGTCTGGAGAGGAGATCGCTACCCGAGTACCCACTTCTTGGAGGGTCTGTGTGGACTACAGACGATTGAATGAGGCCACCAAGAAGGATCATTTCCCGTTGCCCTTCATTGATCAGATTATCGAGCGGCTAGCTGGAAAGAGTCATTATTGTTTCCTTGACGGGTACTCCAGATACAATCAAGTGGAGATTGCACCTGAAGACCAGGAGAAAACGACATTCACATGTCCGTTTGGGACTTATGCTTTCAGACGGATGCCCTTTGTTCTATGTAACGCTCCGGCGACATTCCAAAGGTGCATGTTGTCCATATTCTCGGACATGGTGGGTGATTGCTTAGAGGTCTTCATGGATGACTTCTCGATCTATGGCGATGGGTTCGATGCTTGTCTTGGCTGCCTAGACCGTGTACTTCAGCGTTGTATTGAGGTCAATCTTGTCTTATCTTGGGAGAAGAGTCACTTCATGGTGACTCAAGGGACGTTCCTTGGTCATATCATCTCCAACAGGGGCATGGAGGTCGATCCCGCCAAGGTGGATATCATTAGAAAACTCAATCCACCGTCCAATTTGCGCTAGTTGCGGTCTTTTTTGGGGCATGTCGGTTTCTACCGACGGTTCATTCAGGACTTCAGTCGTATTGCCCGATCGCTTACTGATTTGCTGACAAAAGACATCGAGTTCCTTGTCAATGATAAGTGTCTTACGTCCTTTGAGACTCTCAAAAATATGGTTGTTTAAGCTCCTGTCCTTCATCCACCCGATTGGTCTCTTCCATTCGAGATCATGATGGATGCTTTAGATTTTGCCGTTGGGGCTGTGCTTGGACAGAGGAGGGATGGTTTACCGTTTGCCATTCACTACGCCAGCCAGACTTTGGATGCCGCTCAGCGGAATTATACTGTGACTGAGAAGGAAATGCTGGCCGTATTCTTTGCTTTGGATAAGTATCGATCTTATATTCTCGGATCTAGAGTGACAATCTACACAAATCACACCGCCATCCGGTATTTAATGGCCAAGAAGGATACCAAAGCATGCCTTACCAGATGGATCCTTCTGCTCCAAGAATTTGACATTGATATTAAGGATAAGCCTGGAGTTAAGAATGTGGTGGCGGATCATCTCTCCAGATTGGAGAATCTTAAGGAAGCTGAGCCCAGCGCACCTATCACAGAGACATTTCCTGATGAGGCGATCTTGGCTATCACCTCGCTTCCATGGTACGCCGACATTGTAAACTATCTTGTTGCCAAGACGGTCCCTCAAGGTTGGCCCAGGCAGAAACTTGAGACCTTCCTAGCTAAGGCCAAGTTTTACCATTGGGAGGATCCCGTCCTTTATCATGAAGGAGGGGATAGTATCTGGAGGAGGTACATTCCTCAAGAAGAGCAGCATAGCGTCCTCACATACTGCCACAAGCTTGAGGCAGGAGGACATCATTCTGGAAAAAGGACAGCAAAAGGTGCTTGAATCCGGCCTATGGTGGCCTACTCTCTTCAAGGATTCTGATGAATTTGTGAAGAGATGTACTGACTATCAGAAAATGGGACCCTGCGGACAGAGAGACATGATGCCCATGCAACCCATTCACTTTTGTGAGGTTTTTGATGCATGGGGGATTGATTTCATGGGTCCATTTCCTAGGAGTAAGGGATTCGAGCATATTCTGCTCGCTGTGGATTATGTCAGCCGATGGGTTGAGGCCATCCCTGCGCGAGCCGCAGATGCTAAAACCGTATGCAAATTTTTGAGGAAAAATATCATTTCACGGTTCGGGGTACCAAGAGTCTTGATTTCAGACGGGGGGTCTCACTTCATCAATGACAAGGTTAGGGCCCTTGTAGACGAGTTCGGCATTGACCATCGGGTTGCCACACCATATCACCCGTAGACTAATGGTCTTGCCGAAGTATCGAACCGGGAGATAAAAACTATCTTGCAGAAAGTTGTCCGCCCAGACCGAATGGATTGGTCACAGCTTTTGGACTCGGTCTTGTGGGCCTATCGGACTTCTTTCAAGAATCCATTGGGGAAATCTCCCTTTCGTCTCGTCTATGGCAAGACGTGCCATTTGCTAGTGGAAATCAAGAACAAATCCTTTTGGGAAGTCACTGAGTTACTGTTAGATCTCGAGAGCATAGGAGAATAGAGGAGAGCAGAGTTGGCAGCCCTGGAAGAACTGAGAGACACAGCCTTTTCCAACAGCCTATAGTACAAAGAGAAAGTGAAAACATGGCACGATTCCCATATCAGCCATAAACAGTTTGAGCCAGATCAGAGAGTATGGTTGTTCGATTCCATGCTGAAATTATTCCCAGGGAAATTATAGAGCAAGTGGAAAGGTCTGTATGTGGTTAGGAAGGTACATGACAATGGCAGCATCGACATATCCGAACCGTCATCTTCTTCTACCTTCCGTGTCAATGGTCAACGCTTGAAACTATATCTAGATCATGATCCGCCGACCATTGACGTTGCCCCCATTCTTCTGGTATGAGATGTGCTCTTTGACTCACATCATCTGCATCTCATACATGGTGATCAATTCCATCTTCCGCTGTACAGATCCATATGTTCATATCACTCTTTCATCTGTTGATTGATTTTCTTCTTTTCTTCTTTTCCTTTTTTATTTTCTTTATCTATCAAAAAGGTGCCACCCTTGTAGACAGTTTTCGGTACTTAGGACGTACTTTGTCCTAAGCATAGGGGGGTGTGCACCCCGAGTTTCTTCTATTCATTTCGATCCTCTCCATTGTCTCCTCTTCTTGTCCATACTTAGGGATATTTTACCCTAAGTATAGGGGGATACAATCTGAGTACGATTTGTTCATTCCCACCCTTGACCCTCCCTGCAGTGTGTACGGTCTGCTATACTTAGGATTATTTGATCCTAAGTATAGGGGGGACGGTCGACTTCTCATTGGTTTATTCATTCATCTCTTATTTATTCTTTAGACTTGCCTATACTTAGTACGAGTTCTGTCTTCTCTTTTCTCTCTGATCTATGAGGAATAGCTCAAGCTAAGTATAGGGGGTCGTATATACTACGTATATACTTTAGCAATAACTCGTACTTTCGTATTTTCCTAATAATCTGGCTAATAATTCTTTAAAATTCATTAAAAACCTTAATAAAAAAGTGTTTTGTTCCTCAAATTCTTTTTGTACTTACTGATTAATAAATCAGGTGAAAATATTCTTTGCAAAATGTTTGAAAAATAGTTTGAAAATCTTTGTGAAAAATTTATTGAAAACTATTTTGAAAACATTTTGTTACATGTTTTCAACCTTTGTAAAAACATTTTGATTGTAAAATTTCTTTTCTTTGTGTGAAAAATGATTTGCAAATGGTTTCAAAATGGTTGCAAAAATATTTTGAAAAATCTATATATACTATTTTGAAAAACCTTTGCAGAATGATTTTCAAATGTGTGTACATGTTTGCAAAAATGTTTGTAAAAATTATTGTGGACTATAGTTTTCAAAAATTGTGTGAAAAGCATGTGTCAAATAAGTTTGAGGAATATACACATCACACCAAAATCCATTATATGTATATACTCATAAAATCGACCACTTACCCTTATAATTTCTTAAAAATCCACTTCTTGTATATATAAGAAGCACTCCCGTGTAAATATTTGTACCTAGGTTTTAGCCAAATATTTTTGTTTTCAAAAATCCCAAAAACATTTGCAAAATTAAAATCCAAAAACATTTGAAAAATCTTTTTAAAAAATCTAAAAATTGCATATGCATCATCATTATCATCTTTTCAAAAATCCATAAAAAGGTCAAAATCTTTGAAAATTGCATCAAAAAAATATTTTATGCATAGCATTGCATGGCATGAGCATTTTTCGGATTGAGTTTGATATTTGAACGAGTCTAAATAAAATCCGGAGATTGGAGCTTGATTGGACCTTAAAATCTACCTAATAACAGGAACCTTCTAGGAGCTGGGTTTGAGGTACTTCAGGTCTAGTTGACTTAATTCTTTGAGGATCACGAGACTTAGTTCAATGGATTCTTGACTGCCTAAGTAGAGTATTTCGGAGTACACGCACGACTCTTGTGGATAATGACCTAACTTGGACACCTGCACCTTTCACATGGCTTAACTCAGTTGGAGTGGTGAGGGGATTGGATTTGCCGGTATGAGACGCACACAAGTGGAAACATTTGTCCTCCTCTAGGGAGGGAAGTGCACCCCAACCCGTCCAGTGATTAGGAAGTATAAAAACAAGAGGCTGTGGGTTGCGATAAAGCTTCAAAAGAGGGATAGTCTACTGGCTCAAGAGGAAAAACTCCTTATGTAAATGCTGTTGTATATAGTTCAAAAAAAATGTTCAGGCATGTACAAAAATAAGAAGCCTGCAAAGTATGTACAAATGTTGTAAAGCCAATAAGCAAGCTTGAGTTCCAAAGTCAAATATGTGAGCCTGCAGCAGGATGACTTGACTACACTGGTCTTGCATCCCAGGATAGGTAGCTACACTGGCTACCGTCCATTCTTCTCTTCACCCCATCCTCTTGAGCTGGTTGCCACTTGAACTTAGAAGGGAATACCCCGCTCTTCAAGGATGGAGTTATTGGATTGGGGAATCATTGGGTTGTCGTACTGGAGAAGTTAGTTTCTTTGCCATTCTAGTTGGGGAGAGCCACAATCACTTACACTGTACGAGTCAGATTCATAGTCGTAAGAGTTTGCGTATAAGTTGAAGTATTTCTGACCTGGCTATTGAGGAGACTTGAGCAGAGTTTTGAATTTCTCAAGGACAGTTGGATTTCAAATTCGGTTCTCATTAAGGTTCCGCCCGCACTAAAATTCCAAAGGTCCGACTTAAGCTCCAAACTTTGATTTTGTGAAGACAAGTTTGAAAATTACACTAAATCCACCTTCTTCTTTTTCTTTTCTTTCTTTTTCTTTTTGCACTTATTGCATAAGTGTTTGCTAGGGACTAGCAAAGGTAAAGTATAGGGGGATGATGAAGCCACATTTCATCATCTTTATTCTATCATTTTGGCATCAAAAACCCTAGCAAATGCGTGTAAATAGCATTAAATCCATCACCTTAGCATTCATGCATGTACATGTAAATAGTGTATAAAATACTGTAATTAAAGCCAAAATTATAGAATAAATAAAAGAAAAGAAAAAGAATAAAATATTGTAAATATTTTATGACCCAAAACCCCGAGACCTAGGCATCTTGATGAATAGGTCGACAAGGAATAAACTAAGGGAAGATAAGGGCTAAAATGCAATAAAAATTCCTTCATTCTTTATTCATTTTGGGACCTAATTTTGGTTCCACTTTTTATATCTCAAATAAAGAAACTTTGTACATGAAAGTTGTAGATAATTTAATAAAGAAGAATACAAAATTGATTTCACTGAAAAATAATGTGCAGATAAAAAGTTATGGTCTGAATAAAATTCCAGAATCCCAACTTCCCAGACCTGTATCTCACAATTGAAAGCTCCAAATGCATCGAACCCACCTTTAATTGTATATAGAATAAAATAATCTATTTAATGGCAGTGGTTTCGCATTTGGCGGAGCTACGGTTTGAAAGTTGAGTTTTGGACCCTTGTAGAATACTTGTACAGATTAAAATATTCAATTTATTCTTTATTCATAATTTTATAATTTTACATTTTTATAATTATGTAAATATTACTTATAATAATTATGTACATTAAAATCAATATAAAAATGCAAAGAAAACTCAAAATAAAAATACTTATATAAACTACACAGGTATTATACCTATACACACACCTATACAATACTTACTTATATTTTATTAAATATACAAAACATATCAGAAAAATAAAACAAAAATATATTTCTGTATATAAAAGTATTTTATAATTTTAGAAAATAAGAAACAAAAATAATAAAATTAAAATACACAGAATAAAAATAAAAGACTAAAATATATAGGCATTATACCTATAGAGGGCAAAAAAGGAAACTTATAAAATTATACCTCCTAAAAATAATTAAAAATCATAATAAAATACTACATAAAATAACGAATATTTTTATATAATAATCATAATTTAATTCAGCCTTTTTCTATTTTTAAATGAATTAATAAAGGTTTTAAGCAGGGTTTTTCCTGGTTGGTCCACGTGGACCAACCAGGCGCAAACTCTAGTTGACTCTGGTCAACTAGGTGTCCTAGCCCTCTGCCAACCCTGTCAGCCTTGTTTTTGCTCTGCCTTTGCGGATTTTTCGAGGCCTTGACTTTCATCTTTTGAGGATGATTTCTTCTGCAAATCTCTTCCTCGATCATCCACCTTGCTCGCCCCATGATTACATTGGGTCGAGGGCCAGCGATTGCTGCAATCTTCGTTGATCTTTGAGCCCCTGTCACCTTAGGTCAAACCAAATATATGGCGCCCTCCACTTTCCATTCGAATTTGAGTCCCTTCGGTCCACCCCTCACCGCCTCTCTTGTGCTCTGTGGCTTCTTGGAGGTGACAGCTCCACCGTGAGCCCCTCTGCCAAGGCGTACGAGGTCGGAGGTGTCTCCATCACCTCCCCCAACCCCGGCGGTCGAGGTACCTCACTTCCTTTGGCTCCGGCCATTGAGGGCCCCCTCTCCCCTATTTTTCATTCGCACTTTATTCCTGTTAGTTCTAGGATTAAAAACCATCAAAAATCGCGAAGAATCGCCGCTTGAATCGCCCAAATCATCATCTTGGGCGGAGCGCACCTCCGGCCAATCACCGCCACGCCTCGTTTCGCTTCCATTCCACCATCCTGAGGTCCAGGCAGTTTGCCCTGGACCTCCTAACCAATTTTGCAGGTCAACACACTTTGACTCGCGCCTGGAGGCGATTTTGGAGCATCGTCGGAGCTCGCAACGCCCCCAACTCCGCCGGCCACCCACGAGCACCCCAGCTTCCGCCGTGGTATTTTGACACCCCCAGGAGGAAGAGGAGACCCCCAGGAGTCTCCACGTCCATTTTGAAGCCCAACCGCCACCGATGGACGGAGATGGAGCGCGGCGAAGCTCGCCCTCGCCGGCGTTCTTCGTTGTTCTTGGTCGCAGCCTCCACACCGTTGGAACGTAGACAAGCCCCAGATTGCACAGCATCCGTCCGATCCTCCCTCGCCTTCACCGTCCGATCGTTCGAGAAGATCTAATCCTAGCCATGCATCGTCAAAGCGTCATCGGCCGTCCGTCGCTCTCCACGTGGATAAGTGGCCTAGTCTCCGCCGTTGGATCGCGTGCGCCATGGGTATTTTGCTACTTTAACCCCGCGCATTTTGTATTTACTATTTAGTCCACAAACTGTCGTCTGTAGTGTAAAAGTTTTGTAAAATTTGCATGTAAACCCTCGTATTTATTTTATTTGCACTTAGGTCCTCCGCCACGTCACCTCACGTGACCTGTTCACGTGAGGTGTGGGCATTTTGCAGGGGGGGCCTCAGCCTTTTGTTTATTTTGTTTAAGTACTAGAACTTGTAGCTCAAGTGTTAAACTTTTGGAAATATTTCCTATTAGCCCCCGAAGTATTTTTGGAATTACTTTTAGGTCCCTGCCAAGCGCGTGCAAGTCACGCGCCCTAGTGGGTATTTTGTGCTGATACCCCTGCGGGTCTGCTAATTTGTATTTACTCCAAGAACTTTGATAATTAGTGTAAAATGTTGTGGAAAATTGCTTGTATGCCCCTGGATGTTTTAGTATTTGCATATATACCCCTGCTAGGCTGTGACATTTTCATGAACTTGTTTGATTTATTTTAGGCATCATTGTAACTTGAAAAATTCCACAAAATTATGCTAAGCTCCTGTTAACTTCTACTTTCACGTCATATTTTTGCATTGCATTTTTGTCGCATTCTTATATTTATTAAAAATCAAAAACATGCATTTATTTCACTGTTTGCATTAGAAAATCCATAAAAATTATAAAAACATTTTGAAAAATTCCAGAAAAATTATATTTTGTGTGTTTCATCATATATTAGTTTTAGTCCAAAAACCACTAAAAATATCAAAAGAAAAACCTTAAAAATTTCAAAACCTCTAAAAACTTCATAAAAATCTATAAAATCATAGAAAAATCACAAAATATAAACTTAGTTGATGTGCTTCCCTTGTTTCATTATCTATATTTTAAAATTAATTTGGGAAAATTTTGCCACCGTTTGATATTTTTCCTTCCCATTTTAATTTCGGCTAGAAAGTTTATTCATTGTTTTCCCTTGTTTTGCTTATTTAAAATACCAAAAATATTTTGAAAAGCACCCAAAAATAACAAAAACAGTAAAAAATCATAAAAACACCAAAAAGATTTTATTTCTGAAGCTTTGAGTATTTTTGCATATTTTTATAAATATTGTATCACCCCTTTTATTACATTGTATACATATTCCATTATTGCAAAAGAAAATAGAAAAATATAAAATATAAAAATCAGAAAATTGAAAATCAAAATACAAAATTAAAAATTAAAAATAAAAAAATATAAAAATTAAAAACCCACAAAAATATTTGTATTTGCATAGTGTAGACAACACTTCACATTCACTCACGCACGCACTTGTTTGATCTACCTTGTCTGCTCCCTGTGTTTGAACTCTTTGCATACTTGCTTGCTATACATCTTTTGTGCAGAGTTAAAAATAAATTTTAACTCCACATTTATTTCTTATTGCTTGATCTATAGTGTGGGTTAATTGTTGATTAAAAACAGTTTATTGTTGGTCACCACAGCGACCTTGGTTGTCTCCGCCTTGTGGTAGACATACTATTTAGGCCTTCGATAAATGGTGTTTATCACAGCTCTGCAAGAATAGACGCAACAGAGGAGAGAAACACATCCTACTATGGTTGTCATAAATTCTCAGTGTTCTCCCACAAAAGAAGAAAGAAAAGGGAGCACCCTTAATCAAATGCTAGAGTTTTTATCAGACTTTTGAGCAAACCTTGCTTAATAGTGGTTCCTCTATAAGCCTCATGCCCTCCTCATTTCGTCAAGAATTTGGGTTGGTTCCGCTTAAACTCACACACATGATCCTTCAATTTGTTAATCGAAAAGCAACCCAAGGATTTCGTAGAGAATGTTATCATAACCGTACAGGATATCACTTCCTAGATGGACTTCGTTATCCAAGACATGGATTCGTCTGCATAGTTACTCCAGACCCCCAACAATTCTTGGTTGACTGTTCCTTCAAATGGTCAAAGCAATATTTGATTATGGGTTTGGAGAGATCACGTTCCCCTCCTATAATGATTGAGTCACCATGTATATGATTAGCGAGCCAGAAGACACATCTAATGAAAACAATCCATAAACAACAATAGAGGACCGTGATATTGTGGATACCAGCAATCAACAATGATGTTTGAATGACATTCTAACATAGGAAATCTTGTTTTCAGAGGACGACTTGGACAACACAGTCTATCCTTGCTCCATTGCTGATTGGAAGACCGAATCAGAATCATTGATCAGCTTGTTTAAGGAAGATTCAAGAAAAAGTTAACAAGAAGAATTCATTGCAAATATGTTCTATACATTTTATCATAGCCAAGAGTAATAGAGGTGGACATAACCTCATATTTTTCAGCAGATTAGTTCCATAACAACACCCTATCTAAAGTCTTTATGGTGCAGAATGCACAATTACCCGAAATAAAACAACTTCTGGTAGGTCTAAAGTATGCTTTCCTTGCGGGTGAAGAAAATATGTATCCGCTCATCATTAGCAATTCCCAAATCAAAAATTCACAAATAATCATCACGTCTAAAGTATGCTTTCCCACGAATTCATTTGATTTATTGCAAAATTTACATGTTTTAATTAATGGGAGAAAACGATGCATCACTGTCACTACAACCCACAAATTCCCAAATCAAAATTTTTTTATTCTAATACAATAATAGGAGCTATTTATTTTACCTTTCGTAGAAAGAGGATCAACTCAATGAGTCTAGAAAATCAAGGGACAACTAATTATTACTAATTAGACAGATTTTTCTTTTCTTTCCTTCTTGTATTTTTGTATTTTTAATGTTTTTATATACTTTTATGGCTTTTTAAGATTTTATATTTCTATATTTTATGATTTTTCATTTTTAATTATCTTTAATTATGTAAATTTTTATACAATTTTAAATTTTTAGAAACAACTTTACGAGTATATATATATTTGCAAAAGAAAAATGAATCTTTTTATATTTTCCAGATATATAAAAAAACTCATAAATTTAGAAATAAAATATTATTATGTTTTATAGATTTTTTTACTGTTTTTTATTTTAGTTATATTTTTATAGATTTTATAAAGAATAAAACCTAAAATAGCGAATAAAATGAAAATCAAGCTATTTTTTTAGATTATTAAAATATAAAATTAAATAAACTAAAAGAAAATTTAAACATTAAAGTTTTTATTTAGCTTTATAAAAAGCACAATTACGTATTTTTTATTCAATTTTTGTGAATTTATACGAGTTTTTGAAGATTTATGTATTTCTAAATTCTTTATGGTATTCTAAAAGTACTTTTATTTGACATTTATACACTTGATAAAAGATAATAAAACATCTATAGTATTTTTTAAAAACTTTTCAAAGCACTTTTCTTAATTGTAAACATGTAAATTAAAGGAAGTTTTTGAATTTAAAATAAAACAAATAATATAATTTTAAATGAAAATTATGAGGTGTAAACCAATCAAACATGTGCTAAATGTGCTTTTAGGTACTTTATGGAGTTATTTAGTTAACTATTAAAAGAAATTAATAAAGAAAATTACAATTGTGTAGTTAAGACCTAACTGCAATTAACAAAAACTATATAGGAAAGAAATTAACAAACAAATGAACTACATGAGATTTTATGCAATTAGACAACTCTTCACGTGTTTACGCACACGAATAGTACAATCAAGATCTTATTTGCAATATATGAGAAAAAATCAGATAAATTCTTAACATAGAAGTTCAGGAAATTTATTGCAATTTTACGAAAACTCATGTCACCATGCACATGGATCTGCACTTGAAGGATGAAAATGCAAATATCTAAACAATCAAAAGAATATATGCCATTATTCAAGCATTCTAGTTGTGACATGTAGTAAAATTATGCTTATTTATAATTAAAATAAAGGAGCAGGGAGGAAGTGCAAATTCACTAATACTCATGTGAATCACGTGCATTTTAGGTGGTTGAGATTGATTGCTTGAGAATCTAATCGTTCGACGTTGATTTGGGCATTAAAAAACGATTGTGATGCAAAGTAGAACATCACTCTTCGATCAAACGACAATAAAGGCCCATGGATGAACTCGAATGAAGGCTACTGCTATCAATATTCAATAAGAAAGATCTCACTCAACTGAAATATGATTTTAAGTATGAAGGTCTTTATATGTGCCAGCTAAAATCCTACGTCAATCTGAGGTAGAAACAATGTCCATATCCTTCTGATTAGGATCCTGGATCTTGAGCTCTAATGAAGATGATAGTCGACTTCTAGATATCGATCAAAGCTCTAGAGGCTCCTCCGTATCATGTATTTTATTCAAGGCTCGAAGGGGAGCTCTGGCCAAGGTTATTCAATAGAAATAAAGCATAAGCGAGGGTGTATGGGTCAATCTCTTCTATGGTGAAGGAGTGAAATCAAAATTCTCAGATCCGGATCAGATATGAGTTGAATAGGTTGTGCAAAGGATTTGCGAAGAAGTGGAATCGGTCATGTGATGTGATCAGCTGGAATGCGTGATCAAATCAATCCAAATTAGACTCCAATGATGCATATCAGAGGCTCATTTAGCATATATATATAACTTAGATTAAAATATAATGAAATGAAAGGGAATCAATAGGAAAACAACCTAAATTATAAACAAAGAAAATGCAAAGAAAATGGAAATGATTTTAGCCTCAATAGGGTTCCAAACCTAGAAGCATTAGCTTATCAGAGAAGGTTTGGCCGGTGTCAAGATTATGCTCTTCATGCTCCAATTCATATTCTTGCCAGCTAGACAAGATGCTCCTGTCACCAACAACTCTTCAAGTGTTAAAGCTCGGGGAATCGAGGTGAAAACTAGTCAAATTATAAAATGGGGCAGGATATCTTATTTATAGAGCTGGAGAAAGTGAAATTTAAAATGGAGAGCATGGGCAATCCGAGATGAAATGAGGAAAAGATAATCGGACGTGGATGAGAGTTATTCGAATGATCGAACAGAGAAGAAGTCGGGTATGAATCTGGTCAGAGATACACATGGAAATTCGAAGATGGAAATTTATTGCAATTTATTCAGGGTATTGGGAATAAGAGGGGGTAGTTGACTTGAGTCAATAAACATAGCTCCGCCCAATTAGAACATGGTCCTAATACAACCAAGATGAAAAAAATAAAAATATATTAAATAAAAATAAAGGAGAAAATAAAAAGAAAATGGTATTAAATTTAAAAAGTTTTCCAAGTAAATAAAGTTCACAAATTATTAAACTAATTTCAGTGATTTATAATGAATTAAATAAGTAAATTTTTAAAGTTAAAATAAATAAAAAACCTTACTCATAGGTATAAAATTCCTATATATACCATATACACAATTTTAATTAATGTTCACAAATAAAAACATTATTTTGTATTTTATTTATTTACAGAATAATTATAAGATTTTAAATATATTTTTATTTTATTTGTACGAATCAATTTCATACATTTAATAAATATGATTATGTACAATATAGGTATAATATACCTATAACTTAAATACAATTATTTTATTTTTGATTATTTTTCATTTTGTTATTTGTTGTATTTTATAAAAGTTACTTAAACTATGTAAAAAAATAAAAAAATAAAAATGTACATAAATATAAAAAATTATATAAATAAATAAATATAAAGGTACAATATCGGCAAATAGATACAATAGCACTCAAAAAGTCTACTTTCATATCTTAACTCCAAATTTTATGAAACAACTTTCATTTTAAATCTTGTTTTAATTTTGAAAATAAAGAAAGTAAGTTTGGTTTATTTTGAATAAGTATTGAGTAGATGTTTATCTTTCAATTTTTCTTTACAGTTTTTCATAGTGTCGTCTCTTTTATTCCGTATGTGGTTTCTTTTTTATTTATTTTTTAATATTTAAGGCATATTATTGCGTACATGTTTTAAGAAGAAAATATTTTTATTTCAAACTAATTTAATGAGCAATAAAATAGTACAAGACATATGCATTATGAATAGCGATGAATATGTATATGTAGGATTTATTTTATCGAGTTTTTATAGATTAGTGATTCTTTCTCCCCCTACTTTAATCCTTGTCGATTATGTCAAGTCTTGACCTACTCTTGGGGTTAGGATGAGCTAGTATTTATTTCATATATACAATCTTCTATTAATTTCTTTTCTCTTTATTTTTTATTTATTTTTTGGATTGAAATAATAATAATACACTATTTACAAATTAGATTGAATTATTAAGGAGTGAGAATTAATGCTATTTATATGTGTTTTGTAAGGGATTTTAAGCCAAACCATATTTATAAAGATGATGAATTGGCGATTCATTAGCAGGCTGACCACAGTTCAGGATTCTCAATTGCTCGAGGTTCTTGATAAAAACCGCAAGGCACTTGCCTAGAAAGTTTCGGAACTCCAAGGGATAAATCCAGCCTTGTGTTCTCACCACATCTATATTGAAGATGATTGCAAGTCATCCACAAAATTTCAACGCAGGTTGATCCTGGTTATGAAAGAAATGACGAAGTAGTGTAAAGTTGGCTTCACTTACCCCATCTCTTATTCAAAATGGGTGAGGCCACTACATGTACTGCCAAATAAATCAGGGATCATTGTGGTTACAAATGACCAAGGAGAGGAGATTTCTACTCAAGTATCAACATCGTGGCACGTGTGTGTTGACTGTTGGCACATTAATGCAACAATGAAGAATGACCACTTTCTTCTGCCATTCATTGTACAAGTACTTGAATGATGAGTTTATCCCTTTTAACTTCGACATATGTGAGACACCCAAGGTCGGACCTAGCCAAACTTCTTCCACTGAACTATCTGTGCCTTCTCATACCACGACCACTGAGGATCTTCACCAGCTCATTCTTGATGGACCCTGATATCAACCTCCACCTTGTCATGCCCGTTCCTTAGCGTTGTTGCAAGAAGGTTCACTTTCTACCTTCTTGACCCTCTATATATCCACTATATTGTACATTCGCTTTCGTTTACCACTATTTGTCTCCTGTTTACATAATCAACCCCATTTATGTGCCTTCCTTAGGATGTACTTTGTCCTAAGTATAGGGGGTGAACGAGCTGAGTATTCTTTCTTTACTCTGTTTTATCACTCTTGTTGTTGCCTATACTTTGTGCTCTTTTACCAAAGTATAGGTGGAGTTATGTGTACATTCTCTTCTATCTTCTTCCATCTTCGTTTATCTTTTCGTCTTTTCCTTTTCCTTTTTCTTTTTGGACCGAAAAGGTGTCTCCTCTTTTTGTTAGTCTTATATACTTAGGATGTACTCTACCCTAAGTATAGGGGGATGTGCACCCTGATATATTTCATTCTTTGATCCTCTCCACTATCTCCTCTTCTTGTCTATACTTAGATATATCTTACAATAAGTATGGGGGAGACAGTCTGAGTACGATATGTTCATTTCCACCCTTTACCCTCCCTGCTTTGTGTACAGTCTAACATACTCAGGATTATTTGCTCCTAAGTATAGGGGGACGGTCAAATTCCCATTTATTCATTCATTCATTCGTTTATTCTTTAGACTTTTCTATACTCAATACGAGTTATGCCTTCTCTTTTTCTCTTTGATATATGAGAACATAGCTAAAGCTAAGTATAGTGGGGAGATATATACATCGTATATACTTTAGCCATAACTCGTACTTTCATATTTTTAATAATAATTATGGCTAAAACTCTGTATAAAATATATATATATATATATTTCATTAGAATTTACTGAATAGAAAGATTTGGATTATTCCTCAATTTTTTTGTATTTACTGATTAATAAATCAGGTAAAAATATTTCTTGCAAAATGATTGAAAAATAGTTCAAAAATCATTTTGAAAAATCTTTTGAAAACTATTTGGAAAATGTTTTGTTAAATATCTTCTACCTTTGAAAAATCTTTGTTTGAAATCTAATTTCCTTAGTGTGAAAAAAATGTTTGAAAAATTATTTGCAAATGGTCTGAAAAATGGTTGCAAAAATATTCTGAAAAATCTATATACATTATTTGAAAAAACTTTGCAAAATGATTTTCAAATGTGTAAATGTTTTGTAAAAATTATTTGCAAAATTATTTTGGAATATATTTATCCAAAATTATGTGTAAAAAGAGTTTTCAAATAAGTTTGAGGATCATATACATCAGCATAGAATTATTTATTTATATATATAAAAAATTGATCATGTACCCTTGTAAATTATTAACAACTTAATTCTTATAAATATAAGAAGCTCCCCAATGTAAAATATTGTACCTATTTTTTGTTAAAATATTGTTTTCCAAAATGCACAAAAAATTGCAAAAATTCTTTTTGAAAAATATATAAAAATTGTATTGGCATCATCTCTTCAAAAATCCATAAAAAGTTCAAAACTTTGAAAATTGCATCACAAAAATATTTTGTGTATAGCATTTGCATGGCATACACATGTTTCTAATTAAGTTTGATAATTGAACTAGTCTAAAAAAATCCGAAGATTGGAGCTTGGTTGGACCTTAAATCTACCTAATCACCGGAACCTTATAGGAGCTAGAATTGAGATAGTTCAGGTCTAGTTGAATTAATTCTTTAAGATTCATGAGACTTGGATCCATGGATTCTTGACTCCCAAAATAGAGTATTTTGGAACACACACATGGATCTTGTCGATAATGACCAAACTTGGACACCTGCACCTTTCACTTGGCTCAACTCATATGGAGTAGTGAGGGGATTGGATTTACCGGTATGAGATGCACACAAGTGGAAACATTTGTCGTCATCTAGAGAGGGAACTGCACCCCAACCCGTCCAATGGCGTAAAGGTCTAAATGCAGGAGAGTGTGGGTTACAATAATGCTTCAAAAGAGGGATAGTCTACTACCTCAAGAGGAAAACTCCTTGTGTAAATACTGTTGTAAATAGTATTTCGGGAAAAAAACAAAAAGTAAAAACTCCAAGAAAGTGGACATGCCTGATTGAAAATAAAATGCATGCTAGAGTGTATAAATTTTATAATAAATAAGCAAGCTTGAACTTCAAAGTCAGGTCATTTTAGCCTGCAGTTGGATGAGTTGACTACACCGATCTTGCATCCTAGGATAGGAAGCTACACTGGCTACCGTTCATTCTTCTCTTTACCCCCTCCTCTTAAGTTGGTTTTTACTTGAACTTAGAAGGGAATACCCTGCTTCTCTAGGAAGGAGTTGCTGGATTTGGGATCAATGGGTTGTCATGTTGGAGAAGTCAATATCTTTGTCATTTTAGTTCGGAAGATCCACTGTCACTTACATTTTACAAGTCGGATTCATAGTCATAAAGTTTTGTGTATGAGTTAAAATATTCTGACATGGATATTGAGGAGACTTGAAAAGAGTTTAGGGATCCTCGAAGGTTGTTATATTTCAAATATGATTCCCAATAAGGTTTCTCCTGTACTAAATTTCTCAAAGTCCGACTTAAGCTCCAAACTTTGATTTTGTGAAGACAAGTTTGACAATTAAACTTAATCCAATTTCTTTCTTTTCTTTTCTGTTGTTTTTATTTTCTATACTTATTACATAAGTGTTTGCAAAGAACTAGCAAAGAAAAGTATTGGGGGAGATGAATCTCCAATCAATCACCTTTATTCTATCATTTTGGCTTTAAAACCCCTAGTAAATGCATATAAATATCCGTAATTTGCATAAATTAATATCCATGCATTGTTGTTTAAAAAATGTATAAAATACTATTTTTAATGCTAAAATTATAAAATAAAGAAAAGAAAAGAAAAATAATAAAATATCAAAGATATTTTATGACCCTAAAGCTTGAGACCTAGGCATCTTGATGACTAGGTCGACAAGGAATAAAGTAAGGGGAGATAAGGGCCAAAAACCCATAAAATTACCCTATATTAATTAACTATTGATTCATTTTTTTAAACTATTTTATTTTTCACTTTTTATACTTTAAATAAAAAACTTTGTACATGAAAGTTATAGATAATAAATTATAGAAAAATATAAAAATTATTTCATACAAAAATAATATACAACGAAAAACTTATACTCTAAATAAGAATTCAAAATCCCAATTTCCCAGATACATATCTCTCAAATAAAAACTCAAAATATATAAACATTACATTTAATTATATACTTTTAATAAGCTATTTAATGAAGTTGGTTTCATATTTTTCGAAGTTAACGTGTGAAAGTTAGGTTTTGGCCCCCTATTGTATAGTATTCCCGATTAAAAAAATAATTTTTTAATTCATTATTTTTATAATTTAATATTTTTAAAATTTAATAAAATATTATCTATAATATATGTGTGTATTAACACTAAAATAAAACCATAAATAAGACACTAAATAAATTATGTTCACAAAATACGTAGATGAATATACAATAGTTATATATGTAATTAATACACCTATTTACTTAAGTGTATAATATATTCATAAAAATAAAATAAAATATATTTCAATATATAGAAATAAGTTATAATTAAATAAAACAAAAGTTAAAATAATAAATCAAAAATACAAAATAAAAATAAAAGACTTAAAAACATATATGAATATACCTATATATTAACCTCCAAAAGTAACTTGTAATTATACACCTCTAAATAATAAATAAAATCATAATAAAATACTGTAAATAATTAATTAACAATGTTTATTTCATAATTTAAAATTAATAAAATCATTTATTATTTTATAATGATATTATAAATAATTTTTTGGTCTGATTTTCATGTTGGTCCACGTGGACCAACCAGCTTTCGACCCTTTTTGACCTCAGTTAACTCTCTGACCAAGGTCCTAGGGGTGTCAGACATAGGTTCTGAGCGCATTTCTTAATCTTTTTTGCAAGGATCTTAGCATCCTTTGGGTTCGATTCCTTCACTGAATTTTCATCTCGATCCACCCTATTGCTCGCCATATGATATCCTCGGGTTGTCGATCGCCACGTCGATTTCCGTTCCTCGATCTTCTCATCGCCTCGTCTACCTATACAAAAGCTTTCCTATGCCTCCTTCCCAAGTTTGATCACGTTTTGGTCCTGCTTTTGCTCCTCTTCGTCGTGTGCTTAGGACAGGGGAGGTGACAACTCCCCTCCAGCCGCTTGAGGCGGGCTCGAACGAGGACTTTAGGTGCTTCCACACCATCTCTGGCCGCTGGTCGTGAGTCCATTCCTCCTAGTTCTGCCAGTGAGGTACCCTCTATTTTCTTACATTTCTGGCTTACATGTGTCCCTAGGTTCATTTCTCTCCTTTTCTTTTTTACTTTTGTGCTTGTGTTCGTTGTAGATCATTCGCCTGTAGTTTGTCGGAGCTGAGCTCCAGTGAACAGTTCACTGTGTACCCCACCTGTTATTCAATTCGCAACCTCCTCCATTTCTCTTCTTGGTCATTTCCCTTCGTTCAGCGCCACTTCACCCACCTCGCTTTACTCTACAGCAAGCACCTGCTGCTCCAAATCCTCTACCCTCGTGGAAGCAGTCGCCACTTGGCCTCCCCAACTTCTATTCCACCCTCTAAAGGGACGAGGCACTTTGTCGTTGTCCCTAGTTTTGTCTAGTGTAGGTTTGGCATCTAAAGAACCAACCGAAGAAGTTTTGATCCCTTCGCCAGAGATACCTAGGGTACCTATGCTCTGCCGCCCTCGTAGGTGTGCTCCAGTCCCTAGCCGGTCGTTTAAAGCTTCCAACATCTAGAGGAGCAAACCAGGAGTTTTTTTAGGATTTTTGGGGCTGATAAGAGCATCAGAGGAGGAGGATCGTGCCTGCAGAATTTCACCCTGGCACCATTTCATCCCACTTCTTCCAGTTGGCTTATCTATCACTCGATCACCTCCGTTCTTCCAGAGGTAGCAAGCACCATCGGATCCCCTTGTGCCACAACTGTCAGATTTTCCTGGGCATTCTAATCTGGGACATCTGTATCGAAGCATCATCAGCAAACGTGGGAGAGCCACATGGCAAGTGAATCTATATCAGTTATTCGATTATGCCATAGACGTGGGTATTTTGCATTCTTTACCTGCATGTTTTTGTAATTTATTTATTAGTCGCTGATCTTTGCTTAGTTATTGAAATATTTTTATATCATTTGCAAGTTGACCCCTCGACTTCTGGAATTTGCATCTAGGTCTGTGCCACATCATCTAACGTGAAACACCACATGAGGTGGTAATTTTGCAAGCGGAACCCTGAGCTTTTATGTATTTCTTTTTAATCCAGAATTTTTTAATTCAGTTATCATTTTTTATGAAATTGCAGAGTGGCCTTTGAATAATATTTTACTTATAAAAATACCCTATTAGGAATGCAGTTTCTTTTTGTTGTCCTTATTTATTTAAAAAAGCATTTTGCTCGAAAAAATTCACAAAGATAGGTGTAGATTCCTGATTGCACACACTTTTATGCCAATAATTTATTTTGTAATTTTAAGACTTTTTATTATTTAATAAAAAAGGCTATTTTGCCCTTATTTACAATATAATCACCAAAAAATAAAAAATCCTAAAATTTCGCCCAAAATTATGTTTTTCTTATTTATGTATATTTAACCTTCAGACCAAAAATCACTATAAAATATAAAAGAAAACTCCTAAAAATTTAAAAACCCTAAAAACCCTTTATAAATATATATAAAACTACAAAAAAATCCAATAATTATGTTCTCTATTTTAAATTTTTCTCTATAATGTTAGTTATATATTATAATATGCTTGGGGAAATTTTAGTTCTATTTGATATTTTTTATCTCCATTTTAATTTTTGGTATTCAATTAAATTTCAGCGCAGGTTGATCCTGGTTATGAAAGAAATCACGAAGTAGTGTAAAGTTGGCTTCACTTACCCCAACTCTTATTCAAAATGGGTAAGGCCACTGCATGTACTACCAAATAAAGAAGGGATCATTGTGGTTACAAATGACCAAGGAGAGGAGATTTCTACTCAAGTATCGACATCGTGGCACGTGTGTGTTGATTGTTGGCACATTAATGAAACAATGAAAAAGGACCACTTTCTTCTGCCATTCTTTGAACAAGTACTTGAATGATGAGTTTATCCCTTTTAACTTCGACATATGTGAGACACCCAAGGTCGGACCTAGCCAAACTTCTTCCACTGAACTATTTGTGCTTTCTCATACCACGACCACTGAGGATCTTCACCAGCTCATTCTTGATGGACCCCAATATCAACCTCCACCTTGTCATGCCCATTCCTTAGCGGTGCTGCAAGAAGGTTCAGTTTCTACCTTCTTGACCCTCTATATATCCACTCTATTGTACATTCCCTTTCGTTTACCACTATTTGTCTCATGTTTACATAATCAACCCCATTCTCATATGTACCTTACTTAGGATGTACTTTGTCCTAAGTATAGGGGGTGAATGAGCTGAGTGTTCTTTCTTTGCTCTGTTTCATCACTCTTGTTGTTGCCTATACTTTGTGCTCTTTTACCAAAGTATAGGTAAGTTATGTGTACATTCTCTCCTATCTTCTTCCGTCCTCGTTTCTCTTTTCTTCTTTTCCTTTTCTTTTTTCTTTTTGGACTAAAAAGGTGTCTCCTCTTTTTGTTAGTCTTATATACTTAGGATGTACTTTACCCTAAGTATAGGGGGATGTGCACCCTGAGATATTTCATTCTTTGATCCTCTCCACTATCTCTCTTCTTGTCTATACTTAGGTATATCTTACAATAAGTATAGGGGGAGACAGTCTAAGTACGATATGTCCATTTCCACCCTTTACCCACCCTGCTTTGTGTACATCGTATACTTTGGCCATAACTCGTACTTTCATATTTTTAAAAATAATTATGGCTAAAACTCTGTATAAAATATATATATAATTCATTAGAATTTACTGAATATGAAGATTTTTATTATTCCTCAATTGTTTATGTATTTATTGATTAATAAATCAGGTAAAAATATTTTTTGCAAAATGTTTGAAAAATAGCTCAAAAATCATTTTGAAAAATCTTTTGAAAACTATTTGGAAAATGTTTTGTTAAATATTTTCTACCTTTGAAAAATCTTTGTTTGAATATCTAATTTCCTTAGTGTGAAATAAAAATGTTCGAAAAATTATTTGCAAATGGTCTGAAAAATTGTTGCAAAAATATTCTGGAAAATCTATACATTATTTGAAAAAACTTTGCAAAATGATTTTGAAATGTGTGAATGTTTTGTAAAAATTGTTTGCAAAATTATTTTGGAATATATTTATCCAAATTATGTGTAAAAAGAGTTTTCAAATAAGTTTGAGGATCATATACATCAGCATAGAATTATTTATTTATATATATAAAAAATTGATCATGTACCCTTGTAAATTATTAACAACTTAATTCTTATAAATATAAGAAGCTCCCATGTGTAAAATATTGTACCTTTTTTTTGCTAAAATATTGTTTTCCAAAATGCACAAAAAATTGCAAAAATTCTTTTTGAAAATTACATAAAAATTGTATTGGCATATCTCTTCAAAAATCCATAAAAAGTTCAAAACTTTGAAAATTACATCACAAAAATATTTTTTGTATAGCATTTGCATGGCATATACATATTTCTGATTGAGTTTGATAATTGAACTAGTCTATGTAAATCCGAAGATTGGAGCTTGGTTGGACCTTAAATCTACCTAATCACCGGAACCTTATAGAAGTTGGAATTGAGATAGTTCAGGTCTAGTTGAATTAATTCTTTAAGATTCATGAGACTTGCATCAATGGATTCTTGACTGCCAAAATAGAGTATTTTGGAACACACACATGGATCTTGTCGATAATGACCAAACTTGGACACCTGCACCTTTCACTTGGCTCAACTCATATGGAGTAGTGAGGGGATTGGATTTACCGGTATGAGACGCATACAAGTGGAAATGTTTGTCCTCATCTAGAGAGGGAATTGCACCCCAACCCGTCCAATGGCGTAAATGCCTAAAGGCAGGAGAGTGTGGGTTACAATAATGCTTCAAAAGAGAGATAGTCTACTACCTCAAGAGGAAAAACTCCTTGTGTAAATGTTGTTGTAAATAGTATTTCGAGAAAAACAAAAAGTAAAAACTCCAAGAAAGTGGACATGCCTGATTGAAAATAAAATGCATGCCAGAGTGGAGAAATTTTATAATAAATAAGCAAGCTTGAGCTTCAAAGTCAGGTCATTTGAACCTGCAGCTGGATGAGTTGACTACACTGGTCCTGCATCCTAGGATAGGGAGCTAAACTGGTTACCGTTCATTCTTCTCTTTACCCCCTCCTATTAAGTTGGTTGTTACTTGAACTTAGAAGGGAATACCCTGCTCCTCTAGGAAGGAGTTGCTGGATTGGGGATCACTGGGTTGTCATGTTGGAGAGATCAATCTCTTTGTCATTTCAGTTCGGAAGACCTCTATCACTTACATTTTACAAGTCGGATTCATAGTCATAAGGGTTTTGATGAATCCACAATTCATCGTCTTTATTCTTTTATTTTAGCTTCATTATCTTAGTCAAACACCTATAAATATCCACTAATTGAATAAAATTACCATTTTGCATGCATTTGTTAAAATTGCATTTTTAACACTTTTTGTACAAAAATAAAAGAATAAAGAAGAAAAGAAAAGGAAAGGAGGTATTTATGCAATAAATACAGACTGATCCGAACCCGGAGAGAAGGTCAAGACTTGACCTGATCGATCAGGAATAAAGTAAGGGGAGATAGGGTCTTCTGTGAAAAATCCAAAAATAATTTGTACATAAATTCCTTATATATTTGTATAAAACTTGTACTATTTTATTTAGACATAATTTGACCTCACATTAATTATTTTTGTAGACAAACATGTAAATAAAAATGTATTGTAATTAATAAAAATAATTGCAAGAAAAATAATGTATATATTACAAATATTCATCCTAAAAAAAGCTGCTATGCGATCATTTAAATACCAATTCCGACTCCATACGAACTCAAATTGAACCAAACTCACTTTCATTATACCCTAAATTAAATTCTCTTTCAAATGACTATGGGTTTCATAATTTTTGGAGTTACGAGTAAAAAATCAGTTTTCTGTGGTGTTTTGTGCAGTTTTCCCATTATTTATTGTATATATTTATTCATATTTATTTTTATATACATAATGTACATATTTGTAAATAATAATTTCATTAAAAATAAAGAAAAAAATATAAATAATAAAATTAAAAAAAATGTGTTTATAAATTATTTCCCTATGTGTATATATGTATAGTGTATTATATGTATATAATACGTGTATACAACTAACTTCCTTATATAAAAATCACTAACAAATAAAATATCTCTCATTAATTAATTAAATTAATTTATTTCCAAAATTCGTATTTAATTATTTGATTTATTGGATTTTTTGAATTAATTGATTTAATAGTTTTCCTTTGTATATGATTTTATTCCCCACCTTATATGGCCACCATTAAGGTGGTTAATTGATTTCCATAAATTACTTTATTTATTTAATTTATATAAATTTGAAATTCGTAATTAATTATTTATTTATTTTATTTATTTAATTATTTTATTAATTAACCACTAAATAGCCTCCTTAAGTATAAATATCTTCCATTTTTTATTGTCTCTTTTTAATGGGCTCCTCCTCCCTCATTTCTCTTTGATCAATCTTTGGTAGAGAGGAGCCCGATCACCGAGAGCATTCTTGTTGAAGAAGGGTTCCCAGCCTCCGAGCCATCCGGTGACAGCGTGTCGGTCATTGTCGAGGCCATCATGGCATGTCCGAACCTCGAGGTGAGATCCAATTTATTTCCTTTCCTTTCATAGATAAACCGTAGTTTAAATTTTTGGCTTAGGTATAGTGATTAAATTTTAGATCTTAAAATCAAAATTTCACCACATAATTCAAGTCCGACACCGATTTTCATCTCATCTCATGATCTCCACATTTCTTCTTCTATCTCGCACAACATGTCACATCCGCCCACGTACGGCGATCTGAGACACGGATCGGTCTTCCATATCGCAAGATACGCCCATTCATATTTGTGTATAAATAAAAACATATATTTTTTTCATGTTCCTATAACATTGATTTTTGCAGGAAAAATAAAAAAATAAAAAAATTTTATTTTTGTATCTAACATCTATTTTGTAGGAAAATTAAAATAATAAAAAATATAAAAATTACAAAAAAATAATAACATTTTTTTACTTCTATTCACATTTTCTGCCATAAAGAAAAAACAATAAATTTATACATTTTCTTCTAACCTGGTTACATAAAAAATTTTAAAAAAAAATTCTGGCACGCCCTCCGCGAAGCAGCCCCAGCCCACCGACCGCGGCCTCCAGGTGGATGGCCCGCCACCTGCGCGCCGACCGCCTCCTGAACGCTGCCTCCTCCCCATTGCCACGCCGACCTCGCGCCGCACTTCGCCAGTGCCGCGTGCCCCCAGCGGCGGTGCGAAGCACATCCAGATCTGCACCGTGCTGGACCCCCTACTGTAGCCGCCCTCTCCACCAGTCCTCGTGCCGTCCTCTACGGCCGCGCGAGGCCGGCCCGCCTTGCCAGCAGTCCCACCGTGACCCGCGCCAACCTCCAAACCTCCGAGGCCGCCTCCGCTCGCGCCTGCTCATCTCCCTGCTACTGCCGCCCCTCCGCCGAGATTGCCGCGCGAGCTGCGCCTCCGTGCACACAGCCACAAGCCCGACCTCCGCCCCGCGTCGACGCGCCCTCGTGATGCCCCCCTCCTCCACGCTCCACTGCCGCAGGCCTCCCCTCGTGCGCGCGTGGCGTGGCCTCGACGCCGGAGCCCGCGACCCCCGCGCCTCCACTGTGCCGCCCGCGCCTCTACCTTTGGTGGTGGGCGGCGGCGGTACTGCCCCCCCTGGTTGATTGAGAAGAGGCGGCCGCGGTCCCTGTGCCCATTGGAAGAAATGAAGGGACCAAAAGAACCCTAGGGTTTATTTTTAAAACAATCTTTTGGTGAAATTGCTTTCCGAAGATCTCAAAATTGCAAAGCAGTTGCCACAGCCTCAAGTCACGTGTTGTGTATGCTCTTATTGGGTAAATTGCGAAATTCCTCCTGCGTTTATTTATTGTTCTAATTCATGCAAAAAACGTTGAGCAAATTACATGTCAATCCCTGTGCTTCCAGGATTTTATTTGCTTGCCCTTTTGACTGAAATAAATGCTTTTATGCTTCTAAAAATTCTGAAAACAATTGTGTTTGCTCCTGCCGCAGTCTTTGTAGTTGTGTAAAATTTTCATGATTTTTTCTTGACGTTTGATTATTTTAAAAAATCAAAAATAGTAAATTTTAGACTGTCGGAACTTTGAAAATTTATAAAAATTCGAAATATTTCCTAAAAATTCCAAAAAAATTAGTGTAGGTATCATTTGGTGTGTTTTAATCTCTGATCAATTTTTGTGATAAAAACTAAAAAATTTACAAAATACGAAAAATCTTAAAAAAATTGTAGACAATTCTAGAAAAATCTAAAAATTGTGATTTGAGTTTTTGATTATAGATAGTGTCTTGTATTTCTACTAAATATATATTTCGAGGATTTTGAGCACTTAAAAGATTTTTAACTTGCAAAATACTCCTGCCTGTCCACTATTTTCTTCATTTACTACTGTTTCATTTTTAGTAAATCTAAAAAAATCAGAAAAAACTCGAAAAAAATATCAAAAATATTTTATAATATGCAAAATACAAAAGTATTTTCTATGCAATTTTCTGAGCATTTTTACTATCTTAAAAAATACAAAAAGAGAGTAGGGGGTGTGTGTGTTTTATCCTTTGTGCTTTATTCAGAAAAAAATACAAAAAAATATTAATTCAAACACCAATAAAAATTAGCTTGGAAAATTGACTACTTAGTTTTTAAATCGTGCTCCTTGTGTTCGACCCTGGTTACTATACCAGGTGAAAAGAATAGCGAAAGCCGCTTACATTGCTTTCATTGATTTATATTATCTTAAGTGGTTTAAATACAATTTTTTTCTCATTGACCGAGTCGCGCGGTTGAGAACAACGACCAAATTGAGATATTATTTTATCCCTTCTTAAACATGCACGGATTTCGTGTCATCAGGTTTGTGTATGAGTTAAAATATTCTGACATGGATATTGAGAACACTTGAGAAGAGTTTAGGGATCCTCGAAGGATGTTATATTTTAAATCCGATTCCCAATAAGGTTTCTCCTGTACTAAAATTCTCAAGGTCCGACTTAAGCTCCAAACTTTGATTTTGTGAAGACAAGTTTGACAATTAAACTTAATCCAATTTATTTCTTTTCTTTTCTTTTGTTTTTATTTTCTGTACTTATTGCATAAGTGTTTGCAAAGGACTAACAAAGGAAAGTATAGGGGGGGGGAGATGAGTCTTCATTTAATCACCTTTATTCTATCATTTTGGCTTTAAAACCCCTAGTAAATGCATATAAATATCCGTAATTTGCATAAATTAACATTCATGCATTGTTTTTTAAAAATCTAAAATTGTAAAATAAAGAAAAGAAAAGAAAAATAATAAAATATCAAAGATATTTTATGACCCTAAAGCTTGAGACCTAGGCATCTTCATAACTAGGTCGACAAGTAATAAAGTAGGGGGAGATAAGGACCAACAAATCCATAAAATTCTCCTATATTAATTAACTATTGAGTCATTTTTTTGACCTATTTTATTTTTCACTTTTTATACCTCAAATAAAAAAACTTTGTACATGAAAGTTGTAGATAATAAATTATAGAAAAATATAAAAATTATTTATATAAAATAATATACAATGAAAAAATTATACTCTAAATAAGAATTCAAAATCCCAATTTCCCAGATACATGTCTCTCAAATAAAAACTCAAAATATATAAACATTACATTTAAATATTGATGAATCCACGATTCATCATCTCAATATCTTGATCTTAGCAAAATCCCTGAGTAAAATCCCAGAAAAATGTCCATAAAATCAATAAATTAACAGAATACCTTTTGTAAATAAAATACACTAATTATTTATATTAGATTGTATAAAATAATTTAACAATAAAAAACTTCAAAAATAAAGGAGTTTTTCACCTGTAAATAGCCCAAAATTTCATGTATTTTTAATAATTTCATTTCAACTCCTTTTTGACTAATTCTTGCTCCAACTTGTTCATAACAATGTATATAATAATACAAAAATACAAAAATACAAAACAAATTTTACCTCAAATAAATGCTCCTACATCCCAAACTGAAAAAGCCGTAAAGTCCAACTTCCAAGTTAAATTCCCGCTTCGTATGAACTCCGAATTCACTAAACTCACTTTTAAAGTTCAAGTTAGAAAATTATCTATCCAAAGGAAGTAATTTCATTAAAATCGGAGCTCATTTGCAAAAGTTGGGTTTTGGGACCTAGATGTACATTGTATATTATGTATATATTCATTTTTCTTCATTTTTTATTTTATCTTTCCTAATTATTAAAAATACAAAAAATTATGGTTGTGTTGTATTTTGATTATACTATTTTACTATATTTTACAACATTGTGTTGTATTTTGATTATACTATTTTACTATATTTTTCTGTTGTAAATATCTCTTATTAAAAAGACAAAAAAATACATATTAGAAAAGCAAACAAAAAATGTACATGTTGTATGTATTCCCTTGTAAATTCTCCACTATTTTTTCCTTCTTTATATATTTTGTTGTATTTAAAGTAGCCTACTTTATTTCATTTTATTTATTTATTTATTTTACATTCTCTACAGTAACCACCATTCAACTCATTCTACCACCAACCTCCATTCAACCCCACCATTTTTTAAACATCCCATTCAACTCGATTAATAAAAAAATAAAAAAAACAAAACAAAACAAAACAAAACGAAGGGAGCAATGGTTGCCGTCCGTCGCACCACCCTCCCCCAAGGGCAGCGGTGCCGCAGCCCCTTCCTCCATCGCGCTTGCGCGCCACCGGCCCCCAAACGCACCGCCGCTCTCCAGCGGCTCCGCCGTGCTAGCCCTCCTCCGCGTGCCGACGCACGACCGCGCAACTCTTTCCCCCGTCCTCTCCGCTGACCACCGCCTCAGCTCACCGTCGCCCTCACGCCACCGCCGCCGCCTCGTCGCCGTCCCCCGCGAGCAACCGCACGCCTCCGCGCGGCCGCCGACCTCCCCCTTTGGGTTCTCCATCTGCGTTCTGAAGGAAGAAGAAGGTGTTTTTCCTTTAACTTTTTAATTGTAAAAGTTACAGTAATTATATTTCATGTATCTAATATTACAAACAAGTCCCTGTACATAAGCGCGTTGTATTTTCAGTTTCAGAAATTGCAAAGATAACCCTGTATTTGCTTATTAATTTGGACATTTGTTGAGCACCATTTTATTTAAGGAAAAATGCCATTATGTTGAGCAACTAATTTTCTACATTCTGAATATTTATTTGTATTTTTGTGAGTTTTAGGTAATTAATTAAAAATGTTTACCTAAATATATTGCATATTTTACCCAATCACTGTTCTTAAAATGACATCTGACACACGGTTGCTCTACAAATTCCACAATAATTAGATATGATGCCATGATATGTGATTAATTTATAGTCCAAATTTCATCCAAAGTGGAGTTATCTTGTGCCTTAAATAAATTATAGAGTGATTTTGTATTTGATTTTTAATTAAATCCACGTATATCATTTTTGCGAAATTTTAAGTCTCCTGGATTTTATATGAAAATATATATTGGGAATAATTTGCTCTGTGACTAATTTGATAATGTGGATTTCTTAGAAATTATTTACTCACTGTCACTCTGTTTTCACTAAAAAATCCATAAAAAATTCATATTTTGTCAAAAACTTCCAAAAACGTTACGGTAGTCTCATTTAATCATGTTTATATTCCAGTAATATTTTCATAATTTTTGCTTACTGTTTGTTCGAAAAATTGTGAAAAGACCCATAAAAATGTGTATTTTTAATTGTTGCGTTTTAAACCATAAAATTCTAAAAAAAGTGTCTTCCATTCATTACTGGATTAGCATTCTAAGAAAAATAAAATTTGTCTAATTTGGATTAATTTCTTATTAAAATTAATTTGACTAAGTTGTGTATTTTCTTAGTGTCGTAATTCACTTGCATTTGCATTCTATTTGCATTAAAAAATATAAAAAAAACTGTATTGGAAATCTAAAACTTAATTTTAAAATTATCCCCGAAGTTGTTCCTTTGCCTCCTTGTGTTCGACCCCGGACTTGCCCGAGATAAATTAAGCCGAGACACTCTTCATAGAGATCCTTCTCTCAGTTTTGATTGAATCGCTAAGTACACGTACTACAACGTGACCGAATTAATCATCGTATTTAGCGACTCGTCAATTATATATACTTTTAATAAGCTATTTAATGAAGGTGGTTTCATATTTTTTGAAGTTAACGTGTGAAAGCTAGGTTTTAACCCCCTATTGTATACTATTCCCAATTAAAAAATTAATTTTTTGTTATTCATTATTTTTATAATTTCATAAAATATTATTTATAATATATACATATTAACACTAAAATAAAACCATAAATAAGACACTAAAATAAATTATGTTCACAAAATACATAGATTAATATACAATAGTTAAATATATATGTAATTAATACACCTATTTACTTAAGTGTATATATTATTCATTAAATATATAGAAATAAGTTATAATTATATAAAATAAAAATAAAAATAATAAATCAAAAATACAAAATAAAAATAAAAGACTTAAAAACATATATGAATATACACACACACACACACATACACACACACACACATATACACATATATATATATATATTAACCTCCAAAAGTAACTTGTAATTATACACCTCTAAATAACAAATAAAAATCATATTAAAATACTGTAAAAAATAACTAACAATGTTTATTTCATAATTTAAAATAAATAAAATCATTTAATATTTTATAGTGATTTTATAAATAATTTTTCGGTATGATTTTCGTGTTGGTCCACGTGGACCAACCAGCTTTCGACCCTTTTTGACCTCGGTCAACTCTCTGACCTAGGTCCTAGGGGTGTCAGACATAGGTTCTCACCGGATTTCTTAATCTTTTTTTGCAAGGATCTTAGCATCCTTTGGGTTCTATTCCTTCGCTGAATTTTCATCCCGATCCACCCTATTGCTCGCCATATGGTATCCTCGGGCTGTGGATCGCCACATCGCTTTCCGTTCCTCGATCTTCTTATCGCCTTGTCTACCTGTACAAAATCTTTCCTCCGCCTCCTTACCAAGTTTGAATACATTTTGGTCCTGCTTTTGCTCCTCTTCGTCGTGTGCGAGGTGACAACTCCCCTCTAGCCGCTTGAGGCGGGCTCGAACGAGGACTTTAGGTGCTTCCACACCATCTCTGGCCGGTGGTCGTGAGTCCATTCCTCCTGGTTCTGCCAGTGAGGTACCCTCTATTTTCTTGCATTTCTAGCTTACATGTGTCCCTAGGTTCATTTCTTGCCTTTTCTTTTTTACTTTTGTGCTTGTGTTCGTCGTAGATCATTTGCCCGTAGTTTGTCGGAGCTGAGCTCCAAGGAACGGTTCACTGTGTACCCTACTTGTTATTCAACCCGCAACCTCCTCCATTTCTCTTCTTGGTCATTTCCCTTCATTCCGCGCCACTTCACCCACCTCGCTTCACTCTAGAGCACGCACCTGCTGCTCCAACTCCTCTACCCTCGCGGAAGCAGCCGCCACTTGGCCTCCCCAACTTCTATTCCACCCTATAACGGGACGAGGCACTTTGTCATTGTCCCTAGTTTTGTCTAGTGTAGGCTTGACATCTAAAGAACCAGCCAAAGAAGTTTTGATCCCTTCGTCATAGGTACCTGGGGTACCTATGCTCTGCCGCCCTTGTAGGTGTGCTCCAGTCCCTAGCTATCCGTTTAAAGCTTCCAACATCTAGAGGAGCACCCCAAAAGTCTTTTTAGGATTTTTGGGGCAGATAAGAGCATCATAGGAGGAGGATCGTGCCCGCAGAATTTCACCCTTGCACCATTTCATCCCACTTCTTCCAGTTGGCTTATCTATCATTCGATCACCTCCATTCTTCCAGAGGTAGCAAGCACCGTCGGATCTCCTTGCGCGACAACTGTCAGATTTTCCTGGGCATTCTAATCTGGGCCATCTGTATCGAAGCATCATCAGAAAACGTGGGAGAGCCACATGGCAAGTGAATCTATATCAGTTATTCGATTATGCCATAGACGTGGGTATTTTGCATTCTTTACCTGCATGTTTTTGTAATTTATTTATTAGTCGCTAATCTTTGCTTAGATATTGAAATGTTTTTGTATCATTTGTAAGTTGGCCCCTCGACTTCTGGAATTTGCATCCAGGTCCGTGCCACATCATCTAACGTGAAACCCCACCTGAGGTGGCAATTTTGCAGGCGGGCCCTTGAGCTTTTGTGTATTTCTTTTTAATCCAGATTTTTTTAATTCAGTTATAACTTTTTGTGAAAATTGCAGAGTGGCCCTTGAACATTATTTTACTTATAAAAATACCCATGTTAGGAATGCAGTTTCTTTTTGTAGTCCTTATTTATTTAAAATAGCATTTTGCTCGAAAAAATATACAAAGACAAGTGTAGATTCCTGATTACACACATTTTCACGCCAATAATTTATTTTGTAATTTTAGGACTTTTTATTATTTAATAAAAGTAAAAATAGCCTATTTTGCCCTTATTTACAGTATAAAGACCAAAAAATAAAAAATCCTAAAATTTTGCCCAAAAATATTTTCTCTTATATATGTATATTTAACCTTCAGACCAAAAATCACTATGAAATATAAAAGAAAACTCCTAAAAATTGAAAAACCCTAAAAACCTTTATAAAAATATATAAAACTACAAAAATTCCAATAATTATGTTCTCTATTTTAAAATTTTCTCTATAATGTTAGTTATATATTATAATATGTTTGGGGAAATTTTAATTCTATTTGATATTTTTTATCTCGATTTTAATTTTTGATATTCAATTAAATCCTGATTTAGGGTATTTATAACTTTAAAAATATATAAAAATTAGCAAAAAATTTTGAAAATCATAAAATACTAAAAAATCATTATAAACCCCAAATCATTTTGATTTCTATATTTTTGTTATTTTTACTATTATCAATATCTATATTAGTATATCTTGTATATATACTCTTATATAAAGCCATATTGTATTTGAAAAAAAGAAATATAGAAAATATATATATAATGAAAATATAAAAATAGAAAAGTAAAAATCAAAATACAAAACTATAAAAAAATAAAATTTAAAATTTAAAAATAAAAACCCAAAAAAACATATAGACACATAAGTTCACAATCACATTTTGCATTCATTTTTGCCTGGTCTATCTAGTTTGCCCCTATGTTGGACACTCTACATACTTGCACTATACACACATTTTGTAGAGTTAAATAAAATAAATCTTAACTCCACATTTAATTTCATTGGTTGGGCATTATTGTGGGTTTATTTTTGATTAACTAGTATTTCTTGAGGGTCGGCACAACGACTGTGTCTCTGCTTTGTGTGAGACATATTTAGATCCCCAAAAAACCTTAGTTATCATTGAGAATATGATCTTCGGTGCCTTGTAAATACCTGAGAAATTTCTTTGCAGCTTTTCAGTGGTCCATATCAGGATTACTTTGATATCAACCAAACATGCTAGTGGTAAAATTAATGTCAGGTCGAGTACATGTTTGAGCATACATGAAACTCTGAACCACCGATGAATAAGGAATTTCTTCATTTAGTTGTGTTCCAATTCATTCTTTGGACAATGATCCAAACCTAATCTATCTCATTTCTGAAGAGGAACAACACATGTAGAGCACTTGTCCTTCCTGAATCTTTCCAAGACCTTCTCATTATACACCTTCTAAGACAATCCTAACAGTCCTTATGGTCTACCACGGAAATTTATAGTCCAATAAGATAGATGTTGCATCCATATCTTTCATTTCAAAGTTCTTGGAAAGATATTTCTTTACTCATGTAACAAACCTAAATCATTCGTGACTAATAATTTGTCATCAACATATAGGACTAATATAATAAACTTGCTCCGACTAACATTCATGTAGAGATAGCTATCTACAATGCTTTCTACAAAACCATACAATGTAATGGTATTATTAAACATAATATACTATTGACGGGAAGCTTGTTTTAGTCCATATATTGTCTTATTTAACGTACATACTGGATTTTTATGCATGTCATCCTTAAACCTTCGGGTTGGTCTATGTAGACATCTTCCTCTAACTCTTCATTTAGAAAGGTAGTCTTTGTATCCATTTGGTAAAGCTCCAAATCATAATTAGCCACTAAAACTAAAATGATTCTTAAGGAGTCCTTCTTTGAAACTGGAGCAAAGGTCTCCTTATAATCGATGACATCTTTTGAGTAAAGCATTTTGCAAGCATTTTGCAATAAGTCTAGATTTGTATCGTTCGTTGTTACCTTTAGAGTCACAATTTGTATTAAATACTCATTTACACCGAATCTTTTAGAATCTTCGGGTACTCCATGAGATCCCAGACATTGTTATTGGCCATTGTCTCGAGTTTTTCTTTCATTGCATTCAACCACTTTTTGGAATCATTACATTATACGGTGTGATGGAATGAACTTGGATCTTTTTCAATGCTCAAGTCACATTCATGCTCAACTACATAGACTATATAATCATCCAAATTTGCTGGTCTCCTTTGCCTTTCAGAGCGTATTAATACAACTTCTTGTGATTATGGTGTACATGGCTCGTTTACAACTTCTTCATTAAGAATGACATCATCACTTAACGTGGGTGCTAATTCTTCATGTTCCACATCATTACGTGGAGATGAATCCACAGGTGGAACATCTACTCCAGAAGATTCTCGCACATATGGAAGTGAAACTTTATCCTTATCTTCCTTTATTTTCACATTTCTTAATCTTGGATTCCACTAATATTGCCATTATCAATAAAGCGAGCATTGTCACTCTTAACAATTCTAGTATTATGGTTAGGACAATAAAATCTATACCTTTTTGACTTTTCAGGATAACCAATTAAAAATCCACTAACTATCTTTCGATCTAATTTCTTTTCTTGTGGATTATATACTTTGATTTATGCTTGACATCTCCAAACATGTCGGTATCTTAAGTAAGATTTCTTACCAGTCCATAATTCAAAAGGTGTCTTTTGAACTGGTTTACTAGGAACCCTATTGAATAAATATGATGACATCATTAATTCATATGTCCATAATGAAAGAGGCAAAGTACTATTATTTATCAGGCTATTAACCATTTCCATTAATGTATGATTTTGCCTTTCTACGACACCATTTTGTTGTGGTGAAAAGGACATTGTGTATTGTTCACAAATACCCTTATTTTCAATGAATTTTGTAAATCGACTAGGATGTTGACTGGGGTCATTATGCCTTCGAAATATTCATCACCTCGATCAAATCTCACAACTTTTATTTTCATATTTAATTACCTTTCCAACTCACTAATAAATGTCTCAAGAACATTTATTGCCGGAGTCCTTTCATGGAATTAATAAATATATTCATACTATGAGAAATAATATATAAAAATAATAAAATATCTTTCCCCTTCCCATGATAAGATATCAAAGGAACATAAATATCGGCATGTATCAATTCTAAGAGCCGGATAACCCTTGTAGCTGGATTCTATGTGTTTAGATTGTTTCCTTTAATGCAATCTATACACAATCCTAAGTCAGTAAAATCTAATTGAGGTAATATGTCACTCTTAATAAGTCTCAACATTATGTCCTTAAATATATGACATAGTCTTTGATGCCATAAAAGAGCAGAGCATTCACTGGATGTATTCCTTTTCACACCATAGCATTCAACATAAATCAGAGAAATCATAAATTTCTTATCAAGATCAAAATGATAAAGATAATTATCCAAAGTACTTGAATCATAAAAGTACTTATTTCTAAACATAGAGAATGATCTGAGTTTGAACTAGATTGAAAGTAGCATGTACAGGATTTACTGAATTCCACATAGCATAGAATGATCTTAGAAATCTTGAAATAAATCCTAAACTATCCAGTCTGTGAACAAAAACAAGATTTCTAGTACATTCTGGAACATAGGGACATCCTTTCGGATCAACTTAACATACAATGTCCACGATCAAGGTGTAAGTCCCAATTCTCTCTATTCGTGCCTTCATCCTATTTCTCATGAGCAAATACTTCTCACTTTTCTTTATGTTCTAGATTGTAAGGAATCCCTATAATATGTAAGATACATGAGTAATTGCACAAGAATCAAACCACCAAGTATTATTAGAAACATCTATAATATTTCCTTTGAAGCAAACAAAAACATAATGCATTCCTTTGTCATCAAACCATGCTTTCCATTTAAGGCAATCTTTTATCATATGCCCAAACATCTTGCAAAAGTAACATTTGATTTCTTTGGAATTGCTCATTTAGCTTTCATGGGAGTTTTTCCGTTATTCCCTTTATTTGTGTGACTTTTATTGCTGATAGCTCCTACCATAGTCTTTTCAGTAGCTATGAGGTTCACCGAGTGTTCTTTTATCTTTTTAAATTTCTCTTCTTCTTGAATGAGCATGGCATTCAATTTCATGAAATTCCACTTGTCCTTTTATTGTGTTGTAGTTTACATGGAATTGCTCAAATTCAATAGGAATGGACTTTATGATAAACTGTACTAAGAATGTCTCATTGACATCCATCCCCATGATTTTCAGTATCGCGGTGAGATTAGACATTTCAGTTACATGATTCATCATCGAGTTGGACCAATTAAATTTCTTTGTGGTCAACTCGCTTATTAAACCCCAACAATGGACTTATAAACTATATCAAACTGTGAGTACTCCTTAATTTTCTTCATAAATTCCTTAGCATTGTTTGTCCTAGGCATTGACGGTTTGACATTCTCTGCCATTGAAATTTTCACCAAGCTCAAGCAGAGTCTATTCGATCATTCCCAAGCCTCATAATACAACCTTTCATCGTAAGTGTTGTTTTCTATAATGGCTTGTGATTTTTGATCTGTAACCAATGCATGATTTAAATTCATCCCTCCTAATGGAAGCGAATCTGTTCTGACCAATCTGCATAGTTTGGTCCGTTGAACCTAACTATAGAGTTGCCCAACGCAAACAAGTTCATAGCTACAAAAACTGTAAACAATAATACATATGCTCACAATAATGCTTTGAGAAATAAATTAATAATCTATACACAGGATATACATATTAAAAAATATCGTCTACAATATGTTAGTAATAACCTTTTGGACATAATATCAACATATCAATAAATAGATAAGTAATGTAATTAGGTTTGCTTTAAAGGTAATTATATAAATCCGGTCTATTTCATGTTCCCCTTCTTTGGATGTAAAAGACTCATTATTCATTAATTAACCTCTTTATGAGCATAATCATGGATAATGATACACTTTTGGGTGATCTCCTAGTCCATATTCATACTATTCTGGTTATTTTTATAAATCTTATGTCACTAAATTTAATTTACATCAAGACTATGATAATCAGAATATGAGTTCAAATCTATGCATGGGTAGACCATTTTGGTGACTAACTACTAATTTGAACATTACAATGTTATTGATCATCAAAATTGTGCAGGATGCTCTTATGCAAATGCATATCAATCAATGATGTACATTCTATTGTAATAGCTACCAATACATATAAGAGGTAAAGCAATTAGATTGTATACTTTGTATGAGAAAGAATATTTAAATAAATTTGGATCAATGAGATGGTGCACAATAAGAAAAAATACCAATTTTTATGGTAAAATAGCACAACATATCGTACCACTCTCCCTTTCTTTATTCACTTTTTTTAAGGAAGAGATAATGCCCATCCTCTTGAATGAACTCTATTAATATGCTTTCTATTACTATTCTAAGCAGATAAATTGAGACGATAATAACGTAAGAAGATAATTCCAAACTTAAATGGAGAAGATTAATTTTAAATATTATATTGGCATGGATGAAAACAATTACTACCGTAATAATATCTATGACCATAAAAAGTAAAGGATTGATAATGTCACAATCTTCTTTCAATTTATTTTACTTTCATTCCACAAAGGATAAGATTACCAAAGTTAATGGTAGGAATAACTTTTACGGTGTTTAACAATCCAAGTCATTTACCATTAATTAAACTTCTATCTTGTATCCACCAAAATAAGGGTTTAAAAACCTGACTGTGATACTAGATTGTAGGAAAATTTCAAGCGCAACATAAAAAAGATCAATGAAAGTAATGATTCACGAGTTACATCATTCCATCGCAAATCAAAAAGAAACTTGTAATGGAGATGATGAAAAAAATGATGGTGACCTTTTTTCCTCTTTTTCTCCTTTTCTTGACCCAAATCTTTAAGACTCTATCAGATGGTGGAGAGTTTTGATGGTGGCTCTCTGAATCTCTTGATATAGTGTTACATAATGAGTCATCATGTCTCTTTTTAGGGGTAGAAGTGGAGGATTCAACCGGATAACAAACCATATCATAACCGACTCCTAATTACCGCTAACTATGAACGTGCATTAAAATAATGTTGTTATGATTTATCCATTGACTCAGTAAAAACCCAACAAATATTATCTTATAAAAAATTTATATGGACCACATACATGAAAAATTCCAAAAGAATCGACCATGCAACCTCGATTCATCCACAAGCATCTTCTCAGGTGAGCTGAGGCCCAAGCGTCCACCTCGAAACAACCAATGATCTCTTTTCTTTTCAACCTTTCCACTGCCCCGATTCCATATTAAAACTATTAAAACTTCAAGAAGTTGACGTCATTTTGAGATGTGGATGTACTATCCGATGAGTACAATTGATAAAACTGCAAAAAAAATCAGGAACATGATTATATTCCATAAAAGAGAAGGACATAACCCATATCATAGAAGTTAAGGATACAAATGTAAAAAAACCTTGCACCTATCATTAATAAATATAGATGCTATGAAAATGAGTTTGTTATACAAATTATTAGTAGTATATAAGGAGCCAAATTGAAGATTATACATAAGAAGAATTTTTTGTAAACTTGAACAATTATTGTGAATGAAATAGGTAAACAAAATGAACATGACTACAACATCTTTATTACATATGAATGCATAAAATTAATAACCTTATTTTTTAAGTATTAGAGTACTTATCAATGAATAATTAATGTAATCGTATTTATGAAATATATTCTAAAATTTATCTTTACCGACACCCGCTTCCATTCCACCCCCATATCTCCCCATGCTCGAGCACGGACTCGATTCGGATAGCTAGCGGACTGTCGACTATTCAGGGCCCCGCTAACCACTTACGACTTGCACTACAAGCACACACTAATAAAATTGACCTATGGCAACGAATAACTAAAATTGACCTATGACCCAATAACTAAAACAACGAATAATATAATTTCTTTACTCTTTAAAATTGCAATGATTATTGTAATTGTTGTTATATTCCTAGCACCAAATCATATAACAATAGTTACTTTTTCATATTTTCTTCCAATCATTGCATTTAGTAACAATTAGTATAGATTTTAACGAATAAGTCAATAGATAAATCATCAGCCGATGGAGTACCAACTGTTAAGGCCCCAGCCCAGGCTACTGGGACGATGTCATGTGCGGCAAGTCATTGCCAAATGGGGGAGGAAAGGATGAAAGGATCAAAGGAAGATGGAAAACGATATCAAAGTTAAAGGACTTTTAACAGGATATTGTTTGCATGATAGTTCTGAAATCGAAACTAAGGCCCTATTTGGTTGGATAATAGGCCCTGGAATAAGGGGCCAATTCTCCTCCCGACACGGTTCCAGTGGTACGACTATTCCCCATTATTCCATCTTATTTCACTCTTATTCCTATCTTTATCCCACCTTATCTACCTTTATTTGACCTTATTCTCCTTATTCCTATCTTTAACCGAACAAAGAATAAATTCTTATTCTCCTTATTCCTCATCATTATTTCTACTTATTCCCGAACCGAACGCACCCAACAGTTTTGCACGGAAAATCCAATACCGCAACCATATTAAAATCGAGGTTCAAGTTTCAGAATCTCACGAGACGCCAAATCTGGAGACGCCTCTGTATAAGTTACCCTTTTACTACACGGTTCCTTGTTCACGACTATTTGCATATATTTACTTGGGTAAGAAGCACATCCATTAAGAGATTAGTATGTTTGTTTCTTTGCAGTAACCCTCGGTTAAAACGGGTTCACACACCAACCACACAACAGCATCGATTTCAAGCCAATCACGCGTGTGTTCTTTCTTATGGTTCTCAGTAGAGACCACAGGGGTTGTTTCTCTGGACTTGAATGTTGCAGCACCCAAATGGTCCAGCCCTGTCCCCGACATCATCCCATAGTTCCAAGGGCAACTAACCAGCAACCCGAGCTTTGAAAGGCCACGCCTCCCAGTATCCCCAACAAGACGAGAAGAACTGCTCTCCTATCGATGAGGTCATTCGGTTGTGCATAAATAGATTACAACCTTTTTAGCTTATCTCTCGAGATTGAGGGACCATACACATATTTGTGCGTATACGTGTAAGGCATCTCTATCTACCTGTATCTTACTGTTATAATAGTGAATGAGTCGTGGTTTTGGAAGACGTGTTTGCATGGGTATGAATGCATCAGCGCGCCTGCGGTCCCTCTGCTGGTCCTTTACTGTTGGTGCTCGCAGGTCTCTGGCACCCGCATCGGATTCGACGTGGTCGGTTATAGGTGACGACACTGCCATGGATGTGGGCTGCGATTCGGACTCACGGGCCCCGATTTCTCGACGTGATGAAACTTCTGGGACTGCCTAGTGCCTTCGTTGGCAGGATGTCTAAGCGTATATTTGGAATGTTTGATTGTGCTGATCATATGTTTATTATATGCCGTTTGAGAACCTCGGTGATCCCAATAACGAAATTAAGGCTCAAGATTTCCGACTCAAGAATGTCTCATTTATACATGGTCCATATAGATCATGTTGTATTTAAAACTATGTAATTAAGTTTTAATTTGGCAAACCTATACAATGACATTGGTTTACCTAATTGATTTCAATTGGAAACCAAATAATGTTGGAGGAAAGTTGGAATTCTCAAATTTAAAATAATGAGGGTTTGAGTGGAGTTTTAGTATCGCATCTAATTAGTTCTCAATTTTCGGTGGACTTATATATGAGTTAACATCCCAAACTCTTGTTGCAATAGTACAAAAGAGGAACGTAGAACCACATGTGCACACGCGCTCCACTTCGCTCCGTCTCCGTCTCGGGGGAGTCAATATAGATCTCGATACTTTACAGCACGTTTCATTTAGCAGATCAAATAAATTAATCCGGGATTAATTACGATTAGATTGCTATGAGAATTCGACTTGACCCAATGGTTCGTACTTAGTTGTATTTCATAATTTGAAGAGGCACTCGTTACGGGTCATTCTCGAAATCAAAAGGTCGTTCGCTCAGTCTTCTTAAACCCATCTTTGACTGTCTTTTCGTCACAAGCAAGAAAAGTTTTCTCGATCTTTCTCTCAGGCTCTATTCTTCTACGATGAAGGGTTGATGAATAGTCATTCATCTACCTTTATGCTCCCATTTTTCTTTAAGTATCTAGGAAAATACTTGTAAATGCAACTAACTTGCACAAATTAACATTAATTATTCTTATATAATTAGTGTATAAATACATCTATTTAAGTTTAAATAAAATAATAGAGAAAAAAGAAAAATTAATTAAGTATCAAAGATGCTAAATGACCCGAAGCCCAAGACCAAGTCAATATTTGAGTGATCGACAAGGAATAAATTAGGGGGAGACAAGGGGCTACACAGAATACAAAAACCACAATTTCATACTATATAAATATCCTTTTCTACACCATTTTATTTTAATTCTACACACCTCAAATAATAAAGTTTTCATCATGAACCTTGTATATAATAATATATAAAAATTACAAAAATAATATCCAATAAAAATCATGCATAGTGCAAGTTGCACACATAGACGAAAAAGTCGTACACCTGAACTTCATAGATCAATATCTCCTTCATATAAACTCAAATTGAGCCAAACTATCCTCCATTATATTTCAATTTAAATTATCTATCTAGTGAAGGTGGTTTCACTAGAAATGAAGCTAAGATACAAAAGCTGACTTTCTAGTATATAATTGTAGTTTGAATCGATATATATATATAATATTAATATATTTTATTCCTTATATTTTTACTACTCCTATATTTTTATTTATTTTAAATATTATATAAAATATATTTAAAGTTTATACATATATAAAAGCATGTAAAAAATATATTAAAATGAACAATATATTAAAATATACAAGTATAGTATACCTATAATACATACATATAAAATTTTTACCTACGTAAATAAAATAGAGTATATAATTATGTACTAATACTATTGTAAATATAAATACTACGTAAATATTATAATAAAAAGTATGAAATATAAAATAAAAATAAATTATGTAGAATACGTGTATAGATATCTACATATACACATGTTAAAATTCATACCTAAAAAAATGTTGTAAAATTAAATAAAAAATCACAAAAATAGTTTCAAAACATATAACATTTTTTATTTTTTATTTTATTTAATAAAATTATTTTCTACTTTTATTGAATTTATATGTATTTTATTTTTCTCTTTTGTTCTTATTTGTTCTGCGTGGACCCAATCAGGAGCCAACGCTCGTTGACTCTAGGTCAACTATCATTTACCTAGGTGGCGATCCATCAGAATATGCAAACATCCCATCTTGTTGATTTGTTGAAAAAACAAACCTGATATAGAAATAAAAAGATCATTGTATCGACCAGGTGGATTTTATAGAAAAATTATTTTTATTTTATTTATTATCCTAAACTTAAATGAATAGCGATTAAGTACATGAGTGTCAAATTCAGGGAGCCAAACTGTTGGAACTGGGGGAAAATATTAGAAAACTAAGGGTTAAAGGGTTTCCAAATTTTTACTTATTTTTAGGTAATTTTATAATTTTTTATTTAATTTCTATGAATTTTATATTGTTCTCATTTGTTTTAAATACTTTATATTTTTGTGATTTAGAAAATGTTTTTAATTTTTTTTTCTTTTTGTTATTTTTATGTTTTAATTTTTTCATATTTTAAAGAAGTTTTAAGAGATATTTAGTATTTTCATGGATTTTGTATTAAAGTGTGAAAAATATTTTTATTGAAAACTGTCAAAATTTTTTGTCTTAAAAATAGAAAATAGTGCAAAAAAATTTGTATTTTACTTTTAATGGAAATTAGTAATACATTATATGTGTTTTATCAGTTTTTTAAGAATTAGTTATGATTTTTCAAAATTTCTATGTATTTTTTATTAGGTTTATTTTTATTTCATTTTGTTTTTAATTTTCTGTGTAAACTATAGTTAAATATGCTAAGGGTAGTTTTTGTTAGGTTTTTAATGAAGTTATTATATTTTTATATATTTAAAGTTTATGTATTTTTTATATTTTTAATGATTTATTAAAATTTTTTTTATTTTTTAAAATATGAATTAATATTGTATATAGTATGTTATGTGTTATTATATGTATTATTATTTTTTATCTTTTGGTATTTTTTATTTTGTATTATAAAGCATAGTATAGTGCATATACTAGATAGGGGTATTTGTGATATTTTATAGAAAATAAGGGGTACGTGTGTAATATAATAGAGGTATAGGGTTGTTGCCTGCAAAAATTACAGGATTGCGGGTGCTTCGTCACGTGAGATATGTTGCCCTTCGACATGTAAGCAAATAAAAGGTGTTGCGAGGCATCAATGCAAAATGCCATAGGATATCGGGGCCTACGCGTAGCTCATGGGCACAGGGACATGTTTGTAATATGAAGGAGTTCCGCGAGTATCTCTATAAATTCGACAAAAAATTCAACGCACGCGCAATGCGCCTGCGAGCCCTAAGCGGTGGGATGGTTGAAGAACTGCAAGATCGATGTGTGTTTTATCATGCTAAAATTGATCGATTAGGTACTGTTCTCCAAATCTATATGCATTTAATCATTAATAGAGCATCATTAGCATACATACATTTGTAAATAATATTTGCATCTCATAATGCATAATTGCATCAAAAATATGACTAATAAGAATAAAAAATACAAAAATTACTATTTCAAATAAGTGTCAAATAATCCCAAAGTCTAATTTCGCATCTGACGGACTAAAATGTGCTTATCTCCCTTATACAATGTCTGATTTTGGTCTACTTACTTTTAAATTACTTCATTTTTAAATACCTTGAAAACGAGACTAATTTCATAAAATTTGGAGCTCATATGTGAAAGTTGGGTTTTGGGCCTCTTTTGCGCATTTTAACTTTTTGTTATTTTTTACCTGAGTTTTTATGTACATAATTAACTCTTTTAATTTTCTTTCTTCTTCACTTTTATTCTTTGATAAAAGTTTTTATTAACAGCATAAAAATTCAAAAAATCTATAGCACGAGTGAAATCAGAGGACAATGTCCAATTGTCTATTGTGAGTCTGTACAAATTTCTCGTGTTTCATACCTCTATTTTATTTCCTTATTTTCTTATTTACTAAAAATCCAAAAAATAGATTAGTGTGTAATTAATTTTCTTATATTTTATCAAACTTTTTCTAGTCATCTTTGAAACCACAAAAAACCGCAAAATACCTAAAAGCTGGTTTTCTAAACATATAAAGACCACCAAAAATATACTTTATACAGATGAACTATTTACCTCTGAGTCCTTCGTAAAATTTGTAGACCTCTTCAAGAAGAACAACTTTTGTGAAATTTTTTTTTGATCCAAGGTCTCCTTCTATTTATTTTCTAATTTTCTTTTTCGTTTAAATTTTGAATTTTTTTGGGGTGATACGTTGCAGCTCCTGGGCATGCCACGTGGCACCTCATTCCTATTCTCTCTCCAACCCGATCACATGCCTTGCACATGACGGAGCCCTCTCCAAAAAGGTCATGTGCAATGCACGTGACCCTCCCCTCCCCTTCCTCCCTTCGGTTTCTGCCTCCAACAACTGTCTCTCATCGTCACCATGCGTGTAGAGCCTCCGCACTGCACTCCTCCCCTCGCATGTAACAGCCGCCTACGTGCATCACTCCTCCCCCTCCAGTCGTTACATCGCCTCCTCCTTTAAAACCCATCCTTCGTCGGCCGCCTCCATCCACCATCTCCAACAAGTGTGGAAGAAAGCTACCACAGAGGGTAGTGACAACACCCTGTCGTCTCGTTGGCGAGTCTCTACCTGCAGGCGTGATCCAAGGTGCGCACTCGGTGCCCTTGCCACTACTCCATTCCCGCGGACAGCTGAGCACCTCTCTTCTTTTGTCAGAGAGGATTGACCGAAGAATGGACGCAAGCTCCTACTCCTTCAACCCCAGGCAAAATCCTCCATCGTTCTCTGTGATCTGTTTGTATCACCAGGTATCCCCCTCTCCTTATTTCTCTTCCTTGTTCAATTCATCACTATTAATCTGACTTAGATTCACCATTCATCCCTAATTTTCCCTATCCAAACCACCATCCTTACAAAGGTCGAATCCCCATCGCTGCTCACCATAGTCACTCCACCGACTATGCTCGATCGCCAGCTACCATCTCCGAGCACCTTCACCGACCTCGTTAAGGTTGGAGCCCAAGCGTTGGTCCTTACCCTCCTTGGTTTCCCTAGGTTCTCTCTAACATTGCAGGATAGATCCAGTTAGAAGTGGCAGATATCATCTCGGTCGTTGATGCTCGCCTCCACTTGTGACCATAGTCAATCAAGCTCCCCTTAAACGCTCCTGATTTGCTATAATACTTGGGATTAAGCCTCAGAGCCTCGGGTAT